>OZ023155.1:11026212-11516212 GCA_963678695.2 Diplodus puntazzo | reverse complement strand
TTGATTTTTCAGGCATCATTTGATAAAGCAAAAATAGGCATTCCTCTCTGGTTGATTTATATACAATATATTAAAATTAGACTATCAAGGACATTAATCAGGTTCCTTTCTGTCCCACTATAAGCCTTATCAAAACCTAATATACCTCATTATTTGTATTGTAGTTTCCTTAATTCACTAAAGCTCAAACAAACATATATTATTTGTTATTAGCTTTGAGAGTTGGGCCTAGATATTTAAATATTACAAGTTTGGGGTGAGATGTAAGTGCTGGCAGTTCTTTTACATACATTCCGGCAATATCATCCGCTAAAGAGCAGACGCACACTGTCAAGGGAAAAACAGTAACAGCGACAAATATTGAGATTAATGGGTAAAAATTAGACTAATGGTCAAACCATGCAGTCCAAGTCCACACTCCACAAGTTCGCTTTGCTGTTTCTCCACTCATTTCCACATTAATTTTTCAGCTCCGGCTCCCACGTGTACGGCACAGTCAACTTATGGAGGAACACTGGTTAAATTTCAAGAACACATTTATTTGGAAAAATGTAATGTTATGAATCATTTCTCATAAGTTTAATTTCAACCCGATGTTAGCACACAACCAGGCACACTCTTCTTCTTCTTCTCCTCCTCCTCCTCCTCCTCCTCCTTCTTCGTCTTATCAAACGCTGCAGTGAGCTGCTTTCAGGTCACAAGATGTTCTCTCTCTCCTCTCTCTCTTCTATCTCTTCTCTCTCTCTCTTGCACACACACACACACACACAAAGAAATAAATACATAAAGTTTTACTGAATACAGTCTTTGTATTTGAACCGCAGGAGTCTGTCAAGTCACATAAAAGATTTTGATTACACACACACACACACACACACACACACACACACACACACACACACACACACACTCACACACTCATATTTTTCTGTCTGTGACATAATGGCAGAAAATAACCAACACCAGCAGAAAATCTATCAAAAAAGAAACCCTCTGCTTCATCCTCTTCTACCTCCCTCTGTCTCTATAATTGCGTCTCCATTGTCTATTCTTTTCTCTCCCGACTACCCTCGCTATCTGTCCTTCCCTCATTCCTTGTCATTCCCCCCATCCATCCGTCTCTGCCACCCTCTTCCTCCTCACCCTGTCCCAGAGTGTTGAGTCACTCCTTAGGGTTGAGGCAGTGAGTGCAGAACAATCCCTCTGTCTCTGGCCTATCAGCCGTCCTTTGATAGAGCTGCGGTTATTGATTAAAATGTCTGAGAGCTCGGCCTTCTGGGGCCCGGAAGCTTTATTCAACCCTCTCCGTTTGCTCTTCACACTCACTCTTCCTCTCCATCCTCTCTCTCTGAGCCTTTCTCTTTGCCTAACCCCCCTCATTGCCTTTGACTCCCCCCACCCATTTTCTCATTCTGTCTCTTTTCTCTCATATGCTTAAGGCGACTCTGCAGCCAAACCGGACCGCTAAGACGAGTAATAAATGATGCCATTCCTTCTGTTCCTGTCATTGAACGTGTGCATGTGTGTGTGTTTTTAGCATATATGTCGGGAAGCATGTGTGTGTCTGTCTTCCTTATCATTAAATAATCAATCACTGGACTGTTTAGTCCAGTGATTACAAATTACAAAATTATAGTGTCAAGACTTGAATATTGAATATTAGAATATATCGCGTTTGTACAGTTTACTTGTTTGCCGACTGGATCACGTGGCTGTACTGTTGACCATAAAGTTTCTTTTTTTTTGGCCAGCTCTGTGAATGTTCGCAGTCCTCAGGTCACTCTGGGTTAACAAAGACTAGGCAATTAAACAATGACTGCATAGGGGCGTGTGTTGTACCTGTAAGGGAGTTTGCACTCGGGAGAACTGTCAGTGTATTGGCCAGATGTACAAGATATAATGTGTGGGAGAAAAACATGATTCTCCCTGGTCATTCTGTCCTCACACAGGAGGTCATACATATCCTGTACAGATGTTAAAGTCTGGATGTGGATAGTGAAGTTTGTATCTCATGGTCTCTGCAACCTAGTTATTCAAAGCTACTGTAGATATGTCTACAGAACACATGTCTGACTGTTATTTTGTTCCTTCTTGATCAAGTTTGTATAAACCGCTTCTACTTAAGTCACTGGAGTCTTCTTCATTTCTCCTGAATGGTCAAGCGAGCCGAGATTCCACAACATAATACGATTACTTTATTAGGCACATCTGGCTCACAGCAGCACAAAGAGCAGCCATCAGGACTGTGGTACTGGCCATCAGGAGCGCCAGGATTTCCCCCTGCTAGTCCCAGTGGCCACTATCCTGGCGTGTGTGCGTCCTCAGACACTGTCTCTGCATTTTTAGTGTGTCGCACAAACAAAACACTTCAAATACTCACAGAGAAGAGCAGGCAGGCAAGGGCAGACATCTCAGCATCGCATTGTGCCTCCTGGTAATGCACTTTATGTAGTGCCGTTACGAGTCTCCCAGACAACCTGATAGAAATGTCATGAGTAAAATGCAAACGCGACGGTGCTGCGTATCGATGAGTTTTGGCCAACTTCAAGTTCTGGATGTGAGTTTTTCTCCAGTCAGAGTTTCTCCCAGAGTTGCTGGTTCCTAGCCAAACATGTCAGTCTCATGAGTTGTTCTTAACCAGATTGAAACTTAACTATTTTGTGGTTGCTAGGTGAACAAAAAAGTTTCACGAGAGGATTGAACTCTTCATATTAAATTGATATTTGGTGTGTTTGCTTTTGCTCGTCTTTAGAGATGCATATTTCATCGCGACTTGCTGCTCTGCTTTATTGTTACGTATGGTTTGACGGAGCCATTTTATCTCTATTTTATTATTTAAAATGGTAAAATGTGAGTAGAGTTTGACACCTGTAAAAAAATATTTGGCACAGCAGTGAAAGTATTAAAGGCACAGCGGTGCAGTGGTTAGAACTGTCCCCTCACAGCAAGAAGGTTCTGGGTCTGACCCTGCTGACAGGACTTTTTTTTTTTTTTTTTTTTGCATGTTATCTCTGGGAACTTCAGCTTCCTCCCACAGTCCATAGACATGCAGGTAAGGTTATTTGCCTTAAAATGTGAGCGGGAAAATGTCACCGCGTGTCAGCAGTGACTGACTGGCTGTGAGAGTGATTCTGAAATCCATGTTGGCAAAGCTCCAACTTTGACTCTCTTCCTCCGTGACGAGGAGAAGCAGTGTACCAAACATTCAGGCAGCAGCTTCTCACTTTTGGCAGACGCTGACCGTGATGTTCGCTGGTTAAAATCCATCACCACACACTTCAACTACTCTGCTGACACTGCCGTACTCTTGCCACTCAATGGCATCGACTCTGTTACGACCTGTCAAAAGTCACTCAGCGGTGACCGAATAACTTCCTGCAGCTAAACCAGGGTATGACAAAAGAAGTGGTCATAAGTGCATCAAACACATGCAACATTGGGCTGAACCCCACCTCTGCCCACGGCAAGTGAGCAGGAACAAATATCTTTGACCTAGTTATAGGCTATGAAGTTACTTTTGATCAACACATCATTCATACCCCAAAGACAATCGCAACAAAGACTCCATGTCATCTTTCAACTCAGAGCACTGTGTGTCTGTTGCCTTCCACTCACTCTTGTTGCAATTCAGGTCATCCAGCTGTAATGTGCCCCCCCACCCCGCTTCTTTACCACCTTCAACAAAAACAAACTTACCAGCAGCACCAAATCATCTGCCTTCCCACACCCAATTTCTCAGACATGAACTGCGGAGCCATTGCACGCCTTGCACTCACAATAGCAAATGACACTGATCACCCCCTCAATCGACACTTCACATTACGACCATCTGGTCGGAGACACAGGACTTTGAAATGGAGAAGAGCTCACTTCACCGGGAGTTTCGTCCTCACTGGCGGTGTCATAGAGCTGCTTTTGATGATCCATTCATCAGCTTGAGAAACATTTGTTGGTTCCACCTGATTAAATGATAGTATTTTTCTGGTTCCCTTACTCCTCGTGACAAAGACCTGAATATCTTTTGGATGTGGACCCAAAAAACTAGTCGATCAATTGATCAAATGATGAACGGATTAACAGACAATCTTAATAACTGTTAGTTGCCCTACACTGTTGTCAGCTGGGACACTGGAGGGAGCATGAATGATGCGTCGCCCTCATCTGTATCTTGCTGAGCGTACTGTATACAGTATCTACATGTGTTGAACTGGCTGTGAAAACAAATCTCCATCTGGAACGATAAGTCAAAATCTAAAATGTAGCATGACAACTGCAGCCGGTGGCTGGTCATATCAGCTGTGACTGGTTAAAACTGAGTAACTTGATGGCAGGCCAAAGTGAAACTTGTCTGTTGTGTGGTTGAAGTGCTCTCTGCAGCTGGCGTCGGTACTCAGCCAAAGATCCTTTGTGAGTGATGAGCCTCCCCTCTGTAACAGCACTGTCACAGTTGTAAAAAGTCCAACAGAGCGATACGTCTTCTATTCAGAGTGAGGCTCATTCCTCCACATAATCCGTCATTCACATCAATGATTTACACTGATTAACTTCAGAGTTTTGAAGCAGAACGTTCAGTGATTTGGTCAGTGGGCTACACTTATTCCTTCAATGTGCCCGATATGTAATTCAATCAACATTTGGATATCTTCTGATGACGTGTAAATAAGTCATCCGAGTGAATAAATATTGAAGCACCAAACAACCTGATAAATTAATGTACTTTCATGAGTGAAAATGACTACAAAGCTTTCTCCGTTAAACCCCTGAGATCATTTATAAAACAACAGCCAGGATAACCATACAATAGCTAAATAGAGACATATGCGGTGAGTCACACGGACAGATTGTGTTGACATGCTTCCATTATAAGAGCTTGTATTTATAGCACACTGACCGATAATGAACTTACACACTGACACTGTAAGCAAACGAGGTAAAAAACACAATGAATCCCTCTCTTGTCTTCTAACGCGAGCTTTCCTCTTCCTTCATTAGCTAAATGCTTCCTCCTAAAGACGGACAGACACCAAATGATCTTCTGTATGGTGCGAGACAGGTTGATAAATTCAGACACATATAAGTGAGCTAGGCTGTCTAATATGTTATGTTGCCAGGCGATGGGTTGAGGCACCTAGTAATTGAGGTGCACTGTGTTATATCTAAGCTGCTAGTTAATGGGTTGAGACACATACTGAAGCGTTGGCTAAATGCCCACTGTTTCCAGCCCATGATGGAAAAAGACATTAGGGAAAAACGTCCGCCATTCTGTTAAAAGAGGATGCAACACAGCTGAAACACCTGCAGAGCGGATGGGCGCACGTACAGAGGTAGCCTCCGTGTGCAGACACACAAACACAACAAAGTCTTGTTGTTGGTGACCCACATATCTACAGCCCTACGGACAATATTCGAGCGAACAGAAAACAGCGGAACAACAATGAACAACAGTTTCCCAGGCTACGTGCAGACTTAGCAGGCATAAAAGCCATTTCATTTATCTCTCCCAAACAAAAGAGACAATAGAACCAATCACAATGTTTGTTTGCAATATCACTTCCCGGTAGCAAAGCTCTGCCTCACGTACGAGCTTCTATGCAAGCTATTTGTGTATTTTCAAACTGTCCATTTTTTGGTTGGTTGTTTGTCAGCAGTATAACTCAAAAACGTCAGTAAAGATTTCCACAGAACTCCGATGGAGGACGGGTCTCGATCCAGAATAGACCCCATTAACTTCTAAAGGGCTGGACCCACTCATATTTTCTCACTTTCGTATACATCAGTATTTTCACTAACTCCTCAGGGATCTTGATTTTAATGTTATTTCAGTGTCTGGTGCAGAGGGAGACAGTTGTGCCCTGGTTGAGGTTTGAGCTCTATTGAGTGCAATTCTAGTTTTTAAAGTGTATGAGTGTCTCATTCATCTAAAATGCATGTTTGATGCCTTCATGTCTCATTAACAGCGACACTTTCAGTAATGTTTGGTTGGAGACCCAATTAACTTGTTGGGCCAAACAGCCTTAAGAAAACGACAGCTTGAGTTTACCCAGAACCAGTGATAGCGGTTGGTCCGATCAGCGGTGAGATGTCGCTGTTGGGGAGATTTGGGTTTATCAAAGACGACAGCAAAGCAACACAGTTCATGAGATAAGCAGAAACATCAGCTAGGTCGGACTAACTGCATTTACCTATATATCTTTAGATGCTACACTCACGGCTGAAAATTACAACAGAAGAAAACAAGTCTGCCGATACGACGCATCTCTGCAGAACAAATCAACCGCCAGTCATCCACCCAGACAGTTTGCTGTTGTTGTTAGCACAATGTCACAGTGACTCGGTCGATAGGATTTCTGCACATACAGATAGATAATTGATTTTTTTTTTTTTAAGAACAATTCTTTTATGTCTGCAGGGCTCTTAATCAGAACCACTCTGGTACATTTGCTTTACCAGATTTGCAAAGTCAAAAGACAATCATAATTCACTTAACACTCAGCCAGTAAAAACAACAATACTACACATAATATTTTCAGTAATCTCTACTGAACTTTTTTTTTTTTTTCTTCCATGTTAAGTCTTGTTTGTGATAAAGTCAATAAAATACTCCTCAGTCTGTCTGGTGTTCTCTTTCTTTTCTATCTCAGATTGTCTGTTTGGGTCTTGCTCTGTGTGTCCCCCCCCCCCCCCCTTTTTTTCTCTCCTCTTCGGTCATTGATTTGCAGGTTGTTGTGATTCTGACCGAGTCACCACAAACGCTGAAAGACAGCTAAATTTGTTTCTCCTTCTCTTTCTCTTTTACACGTTCCTGTCCGCCAAGCTCAAACACACACACACAAACACACACACACGTGTAGAATCTCAAAACAGCTCTCCACTAGTCTTGCTGCTCCTGAGTCCCACTGCATGTTTGTTGCCTAGTAGCTAACCATTAGTAGCACATCACATGGTGGATTGAAATACATTTTTTAGATTATGTATCAAACCACACTGATGAGGTAAAAATCACGAGAATGAAGCACTCTAAAAGACAAGGTAGTTGCTGAATCAGGATGCCGCACAACGGCAACCAAGTGCAAGTAGGCGCTTTTGCATTAAAAGAGTAAAGAGTGCAGTGGCGTCTTACTGCACACAGGCAGCAGCTGTCTGAGTATTACTTCCTGGCATTAAAAATCGTATCGGCTACAGGAACAAATTAGTTTTTTATATCTGTTCAGTCTCCTCTCGGGTCCCTCAATCTTCCACCGCAGGGAAAAGGCTGGTAGTCAGAGTGGAGGCTGAGTGTGGTGTCTCAGACTATTTTCTGGCCTGCCTAATGTCCTAGTCATAAAAGCACTGGATGGATGAGTTTAACTCGACACTCATGACCCCCTGAGCTGTTGGCAAAATGCTAATGATTTGTGATTGAAGTTTGCATGCTCACAAAGGACTGGCTCTGCAATTCCACAACGCTTTTTCCCAATACAGGATCCTCATGCGTGACGGCTGCGTGTGCATTCCTTTACATAACCTAAACAAGTCTATGATGAAGAGTTATTCGTCATTGTGCAAATGTGTTTTCAAAGGTTAATTCAATAGTCATTTGACAACGCCAGGTTGTAGAAGGAAATGTGAGTTGTGGTTCTGAGGATACGTTCAGGAGCCTCACACACTGAGGAGAGAAGCTGTTTCATAGTCTGGTGGCTGGGAGCAGAAAGTTCTCTATCTGTTGCCAGATGGCAGTGTGAAGGTCCAGTCCAGACACAGTAAGCAGAGGCTTTACATCTACTACTTAGACAAACTACTGGAAGATAAATAATGGTTGCATTAAACGTTGTTCCGGCACACTTGATTAAACCAAACATGGCCAACATTAAGCAGTTTATTACATGGGGGAAGTGAAATTGGTTCTGTTAGTCGTCTCTCCCCTTGTCATCATAATGGCTGGCTGAACTGAGCACCACGAAGCTGCTGCACATAGTTATGATAAGAAAAAGGCAAGAAGTCAATACTGGACTGTCTTAAAGGAACAAAACATCATGAGACTGTGTAGAAAATGTTATATGTCATTTGGTTTGATACTGTATAAAAAATAACCATCAGCAGTGTAAAAAGTACCCAAAAGCCAACCTTGGGTAAAAGTAAATATATGTTGAAATGTCAACCATACAAATAGTGCTTGAGAAAAAGTCTCTAAGTATCTGACATTAAGTATAAAAAGTAATTTTCAAACATACAAGTAAAGGTAAATTAAACAGTAACATTAAACATTAAACATCCATACTCTCTACAAATGATCATCCTGATATTGATATTTGTCTGAATATCGCAACCATTGTTGTTTTTTTTCATTTGATTGCAGACTAAATAAATGACTTAAAAATGCAATGCTCTGGCTCTGATACAGCATGTATGTAATAACTAAAGTTATAAATGTCCCCTCAGTGAAAGTATAAAGTAGCTGAAAGTGGAAATGCTCAAGTAAAGAGAAAAAAGATTAATGTACTTAGTTACATTCCAACACTGATTACAACACATGTTTAATGAGAAAGTGCTTGCTAACTGTACTGACATCCTTTGTTCCAGCAGCACTAAGCTGAATTATTGCAGACCTGTTTTAAATAAGTCAGAGGTTTGACGGTGTGAGCTTAAGTTCAAGGTAAACATTTGCTCACCTCATGTCCTTAGACCGAACACCACTCCATCTGACATGTCATGTGTCACTCAGGATGAGGTTTACTACTCCTCCAATTCATGCGCATCTCCATGTATATCGCTTCAGTACGCATTACACCAAAGCCAGGTATGTCATCACATATTCATCTGCAATGGCTCCATGCAACAGCAACAGAACTAAACTACCACAGAATTTTGGTTGCAACATTTTGATTTATTTTTTTTATCATTATCACATGCTTGGTTTGTTTCATACACAGATTTAATGGCTTCAGGAGATTTTCATTCCCCAAATGGTTGACAGATATTCCTGTTACAAAGCTAAACATGGCAGCTAAATGTAGTGGTTATGTAAGACGAAGATGCTGAAGGTTTGTTTAATCTTAATGTTTGCCAACACTGACTGATCTCTGTTTCACGTTGTGATACAATATGACAGCTGCAAAAAGGATTTCAGTGTTCAGTATAAGTTGAAATCTTACATCAATCTGTATGTAGGAAATGTAAGTGACTGGTTGAATTATGGACGAGGGCATCAAAAAACTGTGGTTGCACCAGTCACTGGTACAGTCATGAGGCAAGACACACTCAACATACTGTGCGTGTCAAACGCCACCATCTACTGGGTCAGAGCCCAGGGCAGGACCGAGCTCCCTGTCTTCACCGGCTCCATCTCGGGTAGTTGTCGTCAGAAATATGTGTCAGAATTAGTTAGCAAAGAACAACGCACACGCGCACAACAAACAAAAACTACTCCTTCAATTGTCGCCTTAGAGCACAGGATTTTCCAATCTATGTCATAACTGTATTAGTCCTATCGTCTGCCAAGGCGCTTAGCTCTGCCTCAACAAGCAATATCACAATACATAATTTAGCATTCACCAGAGAAGAAAGGAAAGGCCGGGGATGGAGGGGAGAGGACAGGAGAGGAGAGAAGCATGAAATCAGTTCACTAATCTCATGATGTGAGGAATCACCAGAAGTAGGGCTGGCAACATGACTCTCTTGCCAACTGTATTAGCATCACTTTACATCCAAGGGAGCTTTTTTATCACGGTGCTGCGGTGGCCATGTTGCAGGAAAAAATATCCTGGGTGCTGTCACAGTCATCTGTCACGACAGGATACCCATGAAAAAAAAAGAGAGAATAAGTTTTCTATTAATTTCTATTTATAATTGTTCTCATTAAGGTTATCCACTCAATTATATATATTATTAAACAAAATGATAAAATCAGTCAGATTGAACTACGTCTATAATCAGTTGACTCCATAATGATAATAAAAAGAGATGTAACTGAAATTTGAATGATCCTTGTCTAAAGTGGCTAAA
The DNA here is from genome assembly GCA_963678695.2 of Diplodus puntazzo. Taxonomy (NCBI): domain Eukaryota; kingdom Metazoa; phylum Chordata; class Actinopteri; order Spariformes; family Sparidae; genus Diplodus; species Diplodus puntazzo. The sequence continues at coordinate 11,506,231 of OZ023155.1, read as the reverse complement.
ACATCATCCTGTGTACTGTTTCAGTTACACTTAAAGCAGATACGGTACGCAATGTTAATGTTTTACTATTCAAAGCCGTGCTTGTTTTCTCCAAGAGTTGTTGCTTGAAGGCCGTCGTATGTTAATGTGCATATTAATCGAGTCGGCACACATTCAGTGACATTTATTCAGATACAAGAGAAAAGTAACGTGACTTGTTGCCCGCCACTTCTTCTTTCAGAACTAATGTCAGCGAGCGAATGTGTGTCGAGTCGGTAAATCACTGACAAGGGTGACGAGTTTGATTTTCTAGAGAGAAGAGAAGAGAAGAGAAGAGAAGAGAAGAGAAGAGAAGAGAAGAGAAGAGAAGAGAAGAGAAGAGAAGAGATAGATATATGACCTTCTCACTTGGGGAACAACACAAGACAGATAGTATCTCCCTGTTGAATGCCCATTGTTAACATCCGAGGTATCTGGTATTACTATGGTAATGCTATCAATTACAAACCAGGAGATGTACCCTTAATCCTGGAGATACGGAGCAGGCACATTCGTGAAACCACTACTGATGCTGCCGTGCGTGGGCCTGGGAGATGTAGGCAGGCAACATCACCATGACAGAACATGTCAGCTGCATAACGATCACAGCACGTCCCCCATACAGCATCCTGCATTGAAGCTACCATGTAGCCGCTTCCTGTAAGAGCGAGGTGCTTATGAGACCCGCCGCTTCACAGGCAGAGGGAAACGGTTTCAGTTGAGTTAAAGGTGAAGTTTCTCAGTCGTGCGAGGTGGAGAAAAGACGGGGGTCACCACTCGTCGTGTCACCAGCACTATGGATTCTATAATCTCCTGCTCAGCTTAAAGCCTTGTAGCTTCACCTAATGGGAAAAAGGAGAAAATGAGAAGTGTCACTCCGATCTGACTGTTTAAGTCGAGGGAGGAGCTGCAGCATGTTAAGGCTTTTAAATGCAATGCTTGTCTGACAGCGTCTACAACCCCCTTTATGACACTGACATTTTGACATTTTGGGAGTTGCTTTTGAAAAACATATATCAGTATTTGCGATAGACAATCCAGCACTCCTACACAATACCTCGCACAGCTACTGGCTAAGAGTGCAGGGTCTCCAAGTCTCTCTGCCCTTTTCAACTGCCTTTTTTTCCAATAATTCATTCAATTCATTGCATTGAAACCACGAAGACATGCAAAAGGAAAATAATTGGGGACGTCAGTCACCACGGAGGTGGTATAACTTATCCAAGATGAGATTATGATGGCAGGGTTTCCGCATTGGCAATTTGAAACAGGTGAAACTGCTGCATATGACCGCAGGTTAAAAGCATGGTGGTCATTTTACAGTAGCTTATCAAAGCTATGTGCAGTAATAATTAGGGCTGGCTTTAGTTGAAAAATGTTAAGTATCGCTACTGATAACTTGACTTTGATACCGTTTACTTTTTGAGATACCAATTTTACTTTGTGTTTTTTTTTTTCCTGCACGCCTCGAGACAGCCAATCAGCAGCACTATGAGATCTCAGCGCAACAAGCATGCAGCGCGCTGACGCTGATGAGACATATTATTAGGTATTGAGACTTGGTATCGAATGACAAGACATTTTTGGATAACTCGTTGGAATGAAGGCAATTCGGTCAATGCCAGTCATAATGGACCCTAATCAACATGTTCTAAGGCCCAGGTTGGCATACAGTGAAGCTCTCCTTAAAGCTAAAAGGCATCAAACATGAGGAAACTTGCATCAGTAAAGCATCATAAACCAGCTGGCATCCACTTCATATATAATAGTTCCAGGAGTGGCAGCTTGATGGTAAGTAATGCAGCATGTCAATCACTCCTTCAAGTAAATGTGTAGCAGTGTTTATGTTCTTCTTGTCTGCAGTCCTGGATACTTTCAGAAGCACTGAGTCACTACAGCAAATCATTGCCAGTTCTCAGTACTATACAGAGGTAGACTGCATAAGAAAATGTTGAGGTATCTTATCAATCAAATAATGCCTTGCCTTCACCAGCTACAGTACACTTGAACAGCATTCGACTGGCTTGCTCTGACTTAAATTGTTGCAAATTGAAGGCAAATGCTTGCATGAAAAGAGTCGGCATGCACAAGCAATCTTCTCCATCTACGCCAACAAAATGCAAAGGAGTTCTGGGGGAAATGTATTGCTCCAATCTGCAACAAAACCAAAACAGGAAACCAACTATCTCTGCTGCCATCACCAGGAAAACATCTCGAAGAAGCTGTGATATGCTGAAATATTCACTAGCGCTCACTGCTCGCGCAGCAGATAAGATAAAGATCGATGGCGGTGTAGGTGCCAGGCGCTGCATGAGCCTGGTGTGTGTGTGCACTTGTTTTGATTCATGCAACAGTGGTCATTTTCTTGATTGTGTCATTGGTGTTACGAACATGGTGATTTTACAGCTCATAGACATGCCCTGTAAGTGATATCGTAGCTAGTGGTGCGTGTGCTTTCGTGTCACTGGTGTTTTGGATTCACTGAGTGGCAGTCACCGTGGAGAAGACACATGCTATGTTGGCAGTAACAGGAGTCACTCTCAATTATACCATCACCGCTCTCAAGAGATTAAAAAGAAAGGAACGGGAGGGGGAAAAATACTGGATATGAACATTGACAGTTGTATTCTGAGTAACAGTGCAGCTGGCCAAAGGTCTTCAACTGCTGTCATGTTGTAACATCTTGGTGAAGTGGAAGGAAGACGTGGATGACAACATTGGAGTCAACAGTTTTGTTCTGCAAGGCTTGCAGGAAGCAGACTCTCGGACGTATGTCGCTGCTATGTCTCGCTTTGCATTCGTCATAAAATAAGTCCACATGGTACACATGAATGCTATGTGGCAAGGCCTTGACCCAGGACATGACAGGCTTCAAAAGAGATTTAAGAGCTGAAGGTGAAGCTTCCACTGATGGATTTTCAAATGTTATAGTTTCAGAAAGGCTGTTTCATCTAATACGATGCCCTAGTGCTTTTAGCCTTAATTTAGTGGGTCCTTACATTAAAATGTAAAACCAAATTCCGATGAAAAATGGATGAATAAAAACTGCTCCGAGGCCAGTTTTTGTTTTGTTTCACTGCAGGTAAAATGAAGCTCATATCAAGTACAGTGAGGGAGGATGCAAATACGAAGAGGAAACACAGAGATGGTCTCCCAGGATGTGACATTTAAGAACGAGAGCCGTGTTAATGACTGTGTTCATCTTCTATTTCATGGTAAAAATGTATCATCAAATGTGTAAATTGCCAAATCCAGCGTGACAATTGTACTGAGAAAAGGCCACACGATATCCAGTGATACTTTGTTTCACGTCGTTTTCATACTTTGAGCAGGAGACGGTAACAGTGGGCGAGTGTGTGAGCTGGTCATTGTTGGCCACTCCAATTTAAGGGTCCACTTACAGTACGTTCTGATGGAGTATCATGACTTTCATATAGGCTTCACAGTATTTCCATTGTGCTATTTTCGTGAGTCATTTTGTCACTAAATTTGATTATCTAAGATTTATGGTTAGGGAGAGAAGGAATGGAATGCAACAAATATCTATCTTTTTCAGATACTCTGGAGCACTTAGCGATGATGAATTAGTTCAAACAGGCTATTGAATGTTTTGATTGGGGGAAAAGAAGTTCAACTTTTTAACTTTAAGGTCACCTTTTATAGAAGAATTCAATTAGTGTTTGGGAGATTATCTATAGGGCTATTTATTATTACAATGGCTTTTTTTAAAATTTTGACTTATCTTCCTCCAAGCAAATTACAGGGCCACACCATAAAGATAATATTTTTCTGCGCCTTGTAAGTGACAACAAATTAAAATTGTATAATTTTTAATTGGCAAGCAAGATGACTAATCGCAGTCATCATAAACAGCGATTACTAAATACAGAGCAGCGTAACTTTTTATGCAGTGTTTCATTAAAACAAGTCTGCAGATGACACATTTTGCACGACATTCTAGATATGATGCATTAATCAATGATTTCCACATTCAGCCATAAATAATACTCTGATTAACATATCAGTCATGTTGACAGAGCAGACTGTGGAAATAGAAAATAGCCTGCTGAGCCGGGGTTTGCTGATTGATTCCCTTGGGAGGCAGCAGGGCTGACTGTATGTAACTGATGCACAAATCAACCTGCATGTACGCCAGTAATATATATACAGTATCTCTGTAATTTACATCTATAACCTGCCTAGAATTCCTATTTTCACCAGTCTATTTCAGATATGCTGAAGACTGCGAGATCTGTCAGTTTTTCAACATCAGGACCAAGAAACACCTTTTCACCAGCCAAAAAATGTTCCTGAATTTTTCTTGAAGCAGGTTCCAATTAGCAAAACTGAAGGAAATACACACTGGTTTAATAATGTAGGTTTCATTAGACGTTCACAAATGACAGGCGTTATTGGGTGGTGGTATCAATTTGTCCTCAGTTTTGCAGATGTAACAAGTTGAACACTTGAAAGGAGTAGAAAAGGCATTTTGCCATCACTGTCATAAAAGTGGTCTCAATCTTCTCATCTCACTCCAGACAAGAATTTGATTTTGACTTCACCTGTGACTCATCAGGTGAAATGGCGCACGACAGCCTTTTACATTCACATCTAGCAGATGCTTTTGTCCAAAGCGACTTACAGTAATTCAAACATACATTCATACACTAATGGCGGTGGCTGACATGCGAGGAGCCGACCAGCACATCAGGAGCAGTTTGGGGTTCAGTATTTTGCCCAAGGACATTTCAACATGCACACCAGGGGAATCGAACCAGCAACCTTCCGATGAACAATGATTTTGAAACAATGTACACATTCCCTGGGCAAAATAAGAAAACTACTTGGTTTGCATAGAGTGTGCTTGAGTTAAGTTATCTTCAGCAGGGATGTCAATGTTGTGTTGATGCTGATACTCCAGTTTAAAGCCTCTGAAGCCGTTTGCTCTGAAACTTTTTGATCGTCTTGCACGCTCGAAGCTGAACAGCCACGGCTGATGCAGTACATAACGGCAGTTTGACAGGCTGATGCAGTGGGCAGCAGTTGTTAGCCAGCTGCTCCTGGTGGGCTCCCACTTGACAAGCTCCAGTTATATAATGTGTAATAGTAATGTGTATTTCTAACATGTTTGAGCTATTCCACTGAGGTAAGGATGGGCAACATATTATATTATATTATATTATATTATATTATATTATATTATATTATATTATATTATGTTATGTTATGTTATGTTATGTTATATTATATTATATTATATTATATTATATTATATTAATTTATATTATATTATATTATATTATATAACTGAAGTGTGTTTAATAGAATAATTTGGTCTTTATTTCTTGGGCTCACAGGGTCCATAAAATAATAATAATACATTTAACTAGATTAGAGTTTTGAAGTATCATTATATTACCTTGTGCCGTTATAATACGCAAAACTGCATCAGTATATAAATCATAAACTTATGAATACAGTAATTGGATAGCACAGTTTTGGATATATAAATTACAGCTTCAACGTAACATTATATTACATCACATTATGACACAATTATATGGTTACATAATATACATGGCGATCTAATGAGTGATATACTTTATACATATAAATTAGGTAATTAGGCAGCGCAGTGGAGAGTTTGTTAGTGGATGAATAGAGCACCACAAAGTCGGGCTGGGTTGGCTGGCACCATTGACTACTGATCTACAAGCAATTATCCTTTTCCAATTTTCTGACCATAATTCTCAGGTAAAAGATCTATCCACTAATTAGTCGCCGCTTCCAGTCAAAGGCGTATTACCGCAGGCAGCAGACTGAGACAGGGACGGAGTGGATCGATCAGACAGACACACACACAGACAGACAGACAGACAGACAACTGCCAGCCAACTTAACTTGTGTGTTAAAAGAGAATTCCTCTAAAGTCTCCTTTTAAAGACTTCAGACGGAGAAAGGAGAAAGGAGTCAGTCCGATCCCTTGATGCGAGTAGAAGGTAGTAAAAAAAACAAAACGATTAGCAGAAAAGGAACTGAGGGGATGAGGAGGGAGAGGGTTGGAGCAGGACACACAAAAGGAGATGAAGAAAAAGGTAAAAAGGCAGGAAAGGGAGGGTGCAGTCGGGAGGGAGATTGAGAAAGAGAAAATCACACTTCAGGACAGAGATAGAGAGCGAGTGAGAGGAAGGAGGCGAAAAAAAGGGACAACAGCTACAAAGGACGAGGCAGCGATAGAAAGATCCAGAAAGAGGAGAGGAGCAGGGGGAGAACATTATATCAGATCTGAGTGGAGGAAGTCATTCAGTTAAATTTAGCCGTCGTTTAGAAAAAAGCTCTTCATGCCCCCTAAACAGCTTCACACCAGCAGGCTACTGGATGCCTCAAAAACGCCTGCTAAAATCAAAATTAGGAGAGGAGGGGAGGCGAGAGAAGAAAAGAGGCAGAGAGGCAAGGAGAGGAGAGGAGAAGAGAGGAGAGGAAAGAGAAGAGAGAAGAGGAGCAGGCTTGCTATGTGACACCTCTTTCTGTTCACTGTCTTAGTCAGTGCAGTGACGTCAGCTTTTTAACAGCATTGGTGTCAAATCTGGCCTCCCTCCTGTTTCTAGCGCCAGGAAGACAGCCTGAAAGAGATTATTAGACAGTAAATGTGGATTTTTCTTCATGTATATTCATGAGACACTTTCCTGTTTGATTGCCGCAGACTGCAATGCATCTTGCAGAGGGGTGGACACAATATCAAGAACACACGTGTAACTTTGCACCAACAGTATGATGCCTAAACGTCCCGTCCCTCCTTCAGATAGCATGTTTTCCCTGCATGCTCGCCATTCTGCACTCCCACCTACATCAGAAAAATGGCATCAACATCAAACTAACAAACTGGAAATGATGGCAAAGCATCCTGAACAACAATTTATGATGAATACGAGAAGCATTTAAGGGTCAGATCCTAACAATGTAGGCAACTGATGTAACTTCACTGAAAGCCTCACAGTATCACGCGCACAATGCCGCTTCCTCCGTGTTCCTCGATTATTTGTGGAGGCAAATGGAAAAAATGGGAAAGAAGCAGTGTGATCTATTTCACTACAGGACAAAAAGAATGAAACTAATGCTTGATTTTTTTGGGAGATCGTTAATAAAAAATCTAAAAAGGGCTCCACAGATATCCAAAAAGGCACCTGTCTCCACATGGAGCCTTTTTACAGGAGAACAACAGAAACATAACCACCATAGGAAGCACATTAAGTTCTTAATCATTCACTTTTAACTGCATACGGAGGTGCATCAGGTTCATAATGAAATATTAATTTGAATACTGGGAAAACTGTGAGCTTTACGGCTCATGATGCACAACATTAAGTACATTAAAGCCAAATGTGCAAAGGCAACGGAAAACAGTGTGAGTTTTTCCATCTAGATGCTATTTTATAACCTTATGCTTCTTCATGACCGGCAAACCGGAACTATACAGTTTGTCTATTCGCATTCTAAACCCGGTCAGATTATGTTTTCGTCATGTCATGTGTTTGCCTGCCTTGTCCGTCTCTACGTTTAAATTTTTGTACACATTTATAAATGGCAAATACATTTTTTAATGCAACTACAACCTCCCTTTACCTTTAGAAGACTTTACCTTCTCACTCTGTTCAGAAAGGACTTAACTCTTCAAGCTAAGTTGCATTTATTCATTTGATTTTCAAATTGCACTTTTGCAAAATTGCATACTGATAAGAAATGTAAGTCAGGTTTAAATACGTTGTTGGCAGGCTGTATTTTCAGAATGTAAATCTAATTATATCACAGAGAAATTCAATGGGGATTACAATCAGGATTACAAATTGAAAATAATAAAGTATGTGCACACATGATAACACAAATCTCACACAACATCACTCTGGTGATTTTTCTTTTCTCTCGTCTTTATTTGCAAACGTTTGGTCATGAGGTAATCCCAAATTATTTTACTTTAATATCCTGATACTTGGATTGTGTTACTTTTCTTAACAGGTAATTAGTAACTGCATTGGATTCCATTTTTAAAGTAACCCTCCCAACCCTTGTATTGGGCCAAATACAAACAAAGTATTATTTCTGGAAATCCTATTATAAAAGCAGTCATATTTCATTTGAGGACTAGAAAATCCGAAATTCAACAAATGTTCCATTCCTTATGAATGGAGAGACTTTTGCATTATGGGCTGTCTGCTGGTTGTTTGTTACCTTAATGCTGTGAGGCTAGCGGGTAACGCCAAGTCCATTTACAGCGAGTCTCTTAGAAGTCTTCAGTCTTCCCAGTTTAACCAGAGGGGGTGTTAAACTGTTAAATAGCTAATGAACATATTTTGCTCCAACGGAGAGAAAAAATGGAGTCTGAAGTGTTGACAGCTGAGATTGACCTCGTCTTCATTACAGATTGAAAAAAAGGCGACGCTCGGCTTTGATCCCTCGCATGTCGGGTCTTAATGTAAGATCTCACTGTTGGTGTTCTTATTAAGCCGTGTGTGTTGGTATCTTATCATCATCCTTATTCAAACTCTGTCTTCACGTGGCAGCCTGTTCCTGCATGGGTGTCAGTGCGTCCTGGGCACATAACTGTGCTGTAAGCTGCTTTGGCTGCAGCAGTATGCAGCGCCGTACTGCTGCAGCTAAAGCTAAGTCTCGGAGAGATAATGGCTTATTGTCTGCTTCCCCTCAACCATCAACAGATTAGAGGCATGTAGACACGCTGGCTCTCCCTCTCCCTTTTCTCTTTATTTCTCTCCTTCTCCTCCCCTGTCTTCTTCTCCTCGCCTCCCTCCCTCTCTCTCTCTTTACACTCCTCTTATCTCATTTCTCTTCTCCATAAGCCGTCTCACTCTCTCTCTGTCTTTCTCTCTCTCTGTCCTTTCACACCCCACCCAGCACCCTGTATCATTTTTAAACATGTTCTCTCTATTTTCAGACATCATCTTCTTTTCTCCTCACTGCCAGAAAAAACACAAGAAAAACTGCAGCGTCAGCCCAGGCCCCACCACCACCACCACCACCGCCACCGCCACCACCACCGCCACCGCCACCGCCACTACACGCTCACCCCCACCTCCCTGTGTCTCTCTTTTCTGTGGTACCGTCCGGAGAGCTGTTTATAATACCAACAGTGGCTGTGATGTGGGCCATCTGACATTTAGACAAACGATCTACGGAAGCGGCCCAGGAAATACCGAGAAGAGAAAATGAGAGGAGAGAGGCGTGAGGAAACGAAACGGCAGACAGAAAACAAGAAAGAGGGGTAACTGATAGCGAGGCAGAGGTGCAGAATTGTGAAAAGGGTGGAGGAGGAGACAGTCAGAGAGACTGAGAGGGATATTGGCAGAGAGGCAAGAGAGCAGCACAGGAAGAGGATAAAATTGAGCGAGAAAATAAAAGGCTGCTGGGGAGAGAGGGGGAGTGCTGGCGGGCACAAGTGGAGAATAAAGAGACGGAGGAGAAGAAGAAGTAGATAGAGGGCAGATGAGACTGTGACAGGAGAGTTATTTCAGTGGTCATATAGACATCTCAATGAAAATGCCAACAACCTAATCAAAGGACTCGAAAGGGCAGAGAGAGAGAGAGAGCGAGAAAGAAGCACGGACAAAAGCGGGGAGGGGGAATGGTGGAGAAAGTTGATGAGCAAGTGGAAGGACAAAAAGGGACGGAGGGAGGGAAGGATGGAGTGACGTGGAGGAGGAGGAACGAGAGGAAAGGAAAGAAGGGAGAGAAGGAAGAAGGAGCAGGGGTATGACACATGACAAAAAAAAAGAGGAATCACAGCCACGGATGAAAAGAGGAGAAAAGACATGAGGCGAGAGAAAAAAGGCAGAGGGATGAAAGTGGGGGAAGGAGAGGGGGAGCACAGGAAAGAAAAGAGGGTTGAGGGAGGAAGACGAGAGAATCGTTTTGCTTTTTTGACATTCAAGAAGCGCTACTTGAGACTCCTCATAGAAGCAGCTCATTGTCTAGCGTGTTGAAGATGTGCTGAAGGGACCTGATACCGTTTTCTCCCGCGAAATGTGGCAGAATCAGAACAAATTTGAGTCGGTGAACATTGTTATAAAAAAAAGAAACTTTAACTAGACTGAGAAACAAAGTCAGACTATCACAATCGCTCGTGTTTTTTCCGAGTGGGACTTAGGACAGAGGCGGCAGACGGACGGAGAAGCTGTGTTATTTAGCCGTCATTTGTCAGACAGAAGTAAGCGATTGCCGTTGTTCGGATTTAATGGCCTGTAAAGGACACTGCAACATCAATTTTCATACAGCTGTGTGTGTGTTCGAGAGCAAAAGAGGGAGAACGTGTGAGAGAGAGAGAGAGAGAGAGAGTGTGTGTGTGTGTGTGTGTGTGTGTGTGTGTGTGTGTGTGTGTGTGTAGTACAGAGTGTGTAGCTTATATTGCTACAGTTGGAGACAGTCTTGGAGCCTTTTTACTACCTTTCCTTTATTATTTCCTTATCACACTGCTTAAGGCCTTCCCTCCCTCCCTCCTCACCCCCCTCACTTTACCACTCCTCTCCATTTTTTCTCCGTCTCTCCATCCGTCTCCCTGCCTCTCCCTCTCCATTATTGCACAGTTTAACTTAGAGATATAAGTATGGCATGAAAAGCTCAGAGCTAAGGTTTTAAATTGTTTGAATCTCTCTCTCTCTTTTATTTTTAGACCTCGTTTGATGAATTGTTTCAAATGTTTCTATTGCCCCTATGTTATTTAATTTAGTTTAATACGGATCAATTTGATTTGATTTACTTTGATTTGATCCAACTGAATTTCTGTGAGTAAAAATCCCACTATTTACCCAAAGGATGGCACAAGGAAGCATTGGTAATAAAGCACATTGTGGTATTTAATGGAAACAAATAAAAACCTAAATTTAACAAGAAACAATTTAACAGCCATTATGTGCTCGGTACGTTTCTTGGCCTTTGGACCCTGGAAACTCATTCCAAACCCTTTTTTGTGTGGAGTTTAAACACAATTAAGAGGCCTTGCTCTTCATTTATCTCTCCATCTGCTCCCTCTCTTCTCTCCTGCTTTCCTCGCCCGCTCTGCCACTACAAAGCAACCTTGTAAAAAAGCCTTCAACAAATCAGCATTGCCTCAGTCAGTCACTTAGCCAGCCTGTAACATAACCAATCAGCCAGCAAGTCAATCAATCAACTTAACAACCAGTTCATCATTTAGTCTGTAAATCAAAGTGACAGTCAGTCAGTCAGTCAGTCAGTCAGTCAGTCAGCGAGCCTGCTGGACAGTTTCTCACCTCCTCCCTCCCTCCCTCTCCCACCGTCTTCCCTGTAGGTCTGTGCTGCAGTGGCACAGTGAGCCACGGGACCTTTCCAGCAGCGCTCTTGTGATGTTAGTTTCCACAAGCTAACATCTATTAACACCCTCCCGGTTTCTCCCCTCCCTCTTTTCCAATCTGTTTTTTTCAGGCTGCCTCCCTCCGTCTCCCTCGCTTTGTGTACCACGGGACCATATTTTGCCGTGTCCTTACGATGTAGGTTCAACACTGCTAGCGACCATTACCGATCATTAAAAATAGATGGAATAAGAACGATGCTACTGGAGCAACGATAGCCTGTGGCTAATGCATTTATACTCAGACATACTCACAAACACACACGCACGCGCACACAGTTCACACAGATTTACACACAAACATGCCAGCTGTTAATGTGGACACACAAAGAAGTCTACCAAATACGCAGGCAAGAGCACACACGCACACACACAAACATACACACACACACACACACACACACACACACAGGGCTCCAACAATAACCATTGCCTAACTGACAGCCACATGCTTCGTATGTTTGTACTCCATGCTGTGTCGGTGCTCATATGTATGCACAGATGTACAGCCTTCATGGAAACACACAGTTTAAAACGTCTTTACATGGACAAACTCATACAAGCAAATACACCCACTCAGATGCAGATGTGTGTAAACAAGCAAACACTAATAGACATCCATAAACACATTTAAAACCAACACATTCACTTTCAAGTTGCAACACTACATTAATATGACACACAGCTTGTACAGCGTCCGCATGGTTGCACTCAGAAAAGCTGTGTGCACACACATGATGCCTACAAAAAGTGGCACACACACACACTTTTAGCTTACGCACGGACATTTACACGCAAAAGGGCACCCAAGCACAAAATAATCCCCTCACTACTTCCCCCCTAAAACACACACACACACACACATATACACACAGATCTAACCCTAAGCATTTTTCTCTTGAAGGCCAAGACAAACGCCGACACTCGCAGACTGTTTATTCTTTAAAACGATTCATCATCTGCCGACTTTTCAACTTTGTACAGATACAGCACAACAACAATCACACTTTGGAGAGCAGTGAACCCGTTAATGTGAGTGGCAGCTGCATTAAAACACTGGACCGCTCAGCAGATAAGTGGAGTACACATAATTTGACTAAAAAGACAGGGAAAGATGGAGGGAGATGGGAGGTAGTAGAGAGCAGAGACAGAGACACTAATAAACAATCTGAACCCTTTGCCAACCGGGAGAGTAATTATTACTGTGGCTCTATGTATTTCTTCCTGTGTGTCTCACTGTCTCGCTCTCCCTTAAAATCACATTAATGGATGAAAGTAGCTTCTGCTGCTGCTGACTCGTCGCTTTGAAATGGAAATGTAACTCATTGGCTCCATATGTAGAGCATGCATACACACACACACGCACAGACACACACACACATACAGTACACGACACACATACAGCGTAGGTGACACACATACAGCGTAGGTGTGCTGCAACAGTGGTGGCAAACACACACACACACACACACACACACACACACACACACACACACACACACACACTATGCCCTTAAACCATGGAACTAAGCGAGAAAAACTGAAATAACACTAATGTAACATTAACAGACACATTAGCCTGCTTAATGCTAGCCCGCTAGCCAGCCATTAGCCTACAGCTTATAGAAAATGTCATGCTAACTGAGAGGCGAAGCGGAAATAATAAAATAGCAAAAAGTGCCACATTAACAGATACTTCGTTACATTGAGTGGACAGCAGCACCAGACCAGAGGATGCACAGGTTTAAAGCTGTAGGGTGTGACAGCAGATGGGCACTAAAAAAAAAAAAATCTGCATACTTATTTCAAGTATCCTTGAGCAAAACACTGAATCCCTACCAGCACCTACCAGCTGACCCTGCACTCTCTTCAAGAAGTAATTTTCCCTACCTGGATCAGTAATTACCATATTACTTTTATCTGTGTTATTTTAGGCTGCTAGCCCTGGGATACACCATAATAAGGAACAGTTTTTAGATTCAGACCGACAATGGCAATGTGTTAAAATGAAAAAGCAACGTTCTCATTCATATCAATGAGACCTGCTCTATGTGCTGACGGAGTGAGGCCACCGCTGCAAAGGGCTCCAACGCAGGAGAGAGAAAAGTGGGGTGGTCCAGAAAGAAAGTTGCTGATGTATCCTTCATTTGAATGTGATTTATTAACTTAGCTGAGAAAAATTAAAACAAAGGAAACTTCTTAAGGATTTGAAATGAAACAATTGAAGCAAAGTGATTCCTATAACACCTTGATTATAAAACCTTTCCTCAAAGCCTTCCTATTTCTGATAAGGCTTCGGGTTCTCTCCTGTATTAAAACATAATACATGCATAAATATTTTTTTATACAGTTAAACCAAACACTAAACCACTACCCACAATTCAATGGAGGCACACACATAAATGCAAAGTCTGATTCCAAAAAAATTGGAGATAAGATTATTTACTCTTTCTTTTTTGGAAATCTACTCAATTGAAATCGGTACAGATTTCAATTTCATAGATTTATGCTCATTCTGAATTTGATGGTAACGCCACATTTCAAACAAGTTGGGACGCGGCAACAAAACACTGGGATTGTTTTTAAATGCTCCAAAAACACCTGTTTATAAAATCCCACAGGTAGACAAGCTCACATAGTGTAATTGTTTGTGAATTGCGGTCATATATAGGTGACAGTCAATGTAATGCTTTTGAATTTGCATACCAAATAGGTAAATCCCGCCAACCAGGTATGCTGAAGAATATATAATGAAAAAATGCACTGAATGTTCCTGCATTTACACTGGGAAGTGCTGAGAGGTACAGCGGGCGATGTTTGTCACCAGAAATTTGAATAAAAAAGACCAGACATCAATTTTAGGCAAACATGAAACGGTCAATGTGCAGCAACCTGCTACACTGCCTCCCAGAATGCATTGCACAGCACAGCCAACAAACTGGAAAAGCGGCGGAAACAATATCCTTCACTGAAATTGGTTAAAAATGTACCGCAGCTGTCGATGTTGTGAATGATTTGTCAAATTAAATTTGGTATTGGTTCTTTATGGATGTCTTGTAGCCACACGGACTGATCTTTCATTATGAACTCTGGTTGAGAGGTTCATTTCATGCTTATTTTTAGAGCCGGCTGGCTGAGTAATCCTGTGTTATGAAATAACCCTCAGCTCCCACCACAGCGAGGCGTCTGCACCACAAGGTACACAAAAAACAGCAACAAGCTACTGTGCCAAAGTGGCCACATTAAAAAAAATTCCTCACCGACTAAAATCAAAGTTTTAACCAAAGATACAAATTAGAATTCTTTATCACCTGTTAGAGCAAATGGAGTTTTAACAGCATACAGTAGATAATTTAGATGCTGGATGTATGCAGACAATGCTAACGGTTAAAAAGACGAATATGGCGCTCTCTATTAGTTGGATTTCAGATAAAACATTAACATGATGGGTCAGAAAAAGAGCCTGACAAATAAAGTTGACGTGACATTTACTCATGCATACTAATGGGTGTTAAAACACAATCGGTCCAGCTATGCAACAGCACTTTTATGACGTCCATAACTTCAAGCTCTGTCGCGCTATTCCATATGATATACACATGCTCTTTTAATTCACTTTTTTTTTCACGCTGTCCTCTCTGATTTCAAATGACGGATAGGTGTAAGATTGTGCTGCGTGTGGTACAGTATTTACTACCGAGCATGAAATATTCAAGCCCGCTCATTAATTTTCGTCAGATTTTAGGACCCTGTTTGGCCGTGCCTTTAGGTCAGCTTGGTGGATTTCCCTCTGTATCTGTGCCATAAATCCAAGGTGGACAGGGTTATGATGTCATTACTTAATGCCAGACATTACTAGCCGAGCAGTGCAAGATGGAAAAGTCATTCCTGATTAATCGCATCTGCCGGGGAATACATTTTCATTTTCTCTTTCACTTTGTCCCTCAGTGCATAGCTCTTCTTCTCTGTCGCAGTGTCTCTTTACACACACACTCGCTCTGATCTCTTCTCCCATCTCTCTCGCTCTCTCTCTCGCCCTCTCTCGCCCTCTCTCTCTCTCTCTCTCGCCCTCTCTCGCTCTCTCTCTCTCTCTCTTTCTCGCCCTCTCTCGCCCTCTCTCTCTCTCTCTCTCTCTCTCGCCCTCTCTCGCTCTCTCTCTGTCTTCACACATTCTCCTCTGCTCTCTGTCTCTCTCGCTGCCCTCTCCCCCTGCATTACTCCACTGTATGTAGGCCATGGCTCTTTTATAAACTTCTGTCATTTGAACGCCATAAAGCTAGATTACTTGCACATTTTCAAAACAGCACGAACTGCAAGGGAAGCCCTTTTTCTTTCCTCCAACGTCACAAGCACAGTGACCCGTGTGGACTTAACATGTACTCTGTGATTGTTAACTGATTGTGAACTGTATTGATTGAGACGAACAGTGGCAATCGTTTCACTCTGCATGTGCTGCACAAACACCAATGTATATGTATTTGAATTTCAATGTGAAAATGAAAAAAACAATGGCACATTGCTTCCAGTTTTTATTAGATCTCTCAGTCTAGCTCTACTGGATCTCTCTTACACTCACACACACACATTCACACACTACGTCTTTGCTCTCCATTGAACTGTGTACTGTGCAGCAGTTAACTGTATTGAAGTGTGCGTGTGTGTTCTCTGGTCTCGCTGGACAACTAGGAGAACCCCTCAAGTACCTGAAAAATCATCAGAGCTCAATGAGATGTCTCGCCCAGATTTGTTTGAACTGTGTGTGGTCTTTGGTGTGACTGAGGGGATTCAATTATTATACAAGCCCGTGCAAATTGAACGAAATTTGTGTGTGTGTGTGTGTGTCTGTCTGTCTGTCTGTCTGTCTGTCTCTATGTGTGCCTTTTAGTCTCTCTCTCCCATGTAAAGGTGAAAGTTACAAGTGCTCCCATGCTTCTCATACACAGGAAGCAGAACATTATCAACACTTAGACACACACACACACACACACACACACACACACACACTCGTACACAGGGAATCCCGCACAA
This sequence comes from Diplodus puntazzo, assembly GCA_963678695.2. Classification (NCBI taxonomy): domain Eukaryota; kingdom Metazoa; phylum Chordata; class Actinopteri; order Spariformes; family Sparidae; genus Diplodus; species Diplodus puntazzo. The sequence goes on along the minus strand of OZ023155.1, from coordinate 11,489,811 downwards.
ACGTGCACACAGACACACATCATCACTGGATTCAAAGTAAGTCATGTATCACTGACACACCGGCACAAGCGCAGAGACAAACACAAATATGGGCAAGGCTTCCACACACATGTTGCTTCAGCTTGCTGTACTCGAGGGAATCGCGACTCATCGGAGCATCTGGTGAGTAACAGTATCCACACCAGTCAGAGCCTGTTCATTATTCAGTTTCAAAATCCCAGGTAACACTTTTGAGTGTTTATTAGTGAAAAATATGTTTAAACAGTTATAATATCTCCAACAAAGCTTTATTATGCTATCGTCAATCATTATCTGCTCATGAAGCATCCTCCCCATGTATTAAATGTTTACATATACATGTCTAATAAGGGGACTTAAGGTAAAAGCAACAACCTTCCCACACTCTAGACAAGTTGTATTATTGTTTTTACGTCACGGTTTCCATTTTCCTAACAACAACAACATAGAAGAAAATGTGAGTTTGTTCATTCTTTTAGTCAACAACAAGATGTGGAAGCAGACAGAAACGGTGCCAGTCAGCCAGTCGGACTGGATTGCCAATTAATTTCTGACAGATTTCAAGCCTGGTGACAAACAAAATTGTACAGTGAGAGCGAGGTCAGAGGGGAACCAGTCCTAACGCTGATGGTGTCATTATTCATCATGACATCATGTCATGGAGTCATGACACTGTGCAATCAACAAAATGCTTTCCAATGTTAAAGCAAAAAACTTGTCTAGTGCCAGTAGTGTGTTCTATTCTTCTAAATTCTTCTAAAACACATGTTGTAAATATCATTTAAAAAATTCTACTTACTTACTAAGTGGCAACAGACAACTTTCACACCCCCTAGTGTTTAGAAGTAGTGTAATTGTTGATGAGGTTTTCGACAAAGTCAAAAATAACAACTCCATGATGATACACTATATTGCCAAAAGTATTTGTTCACTTACCTTGACTTGATATGAATTAAAATGACATCCCATTCTTAATCCATAGGGTTTAATATGACGTTGGTCCACCCTTTGCAGCTAACAGCTTCAACTCTTCTGGGAAGGCTTTCCACAAGGTTTAGGAGTGTTTATGGGAATTTTTGACCATTCTTCCAGAAGCGCATTTGTGAGGTCACACACTGATGTTGGACGGGAAGGCCTGGCTCTCAGTATCCACTCCAATTCATCCCAAAGGTGTTCTGTTGGGTTGAGGTCAGGACTCTGTGCAGGCCAGTCAAAATTATCCACACCAAACTCTCTCCTCCATGTTATTATGGACCTTGCTTTGCGCATTGGTGCACAGTCATGTCTTAACAGGAAGGGACCATCCCCAAACTGTTACCACAAAGTTGGGAGCATGGAATTGTGCTACATCTCTTAGCATGCTGAAGCATTCAGAGTTCCTTTCACTGGAACTAAGGGGCCAAGCCCAGCTCCAGAAAAACAACCCCACACCATAATACCCCCTCCACTAAACTTTACACTTGGCACAGTGCAGTCAGACTAGTACCGTTCTCCTGGCAATCGCCAAACCCAGATTCGTCCATCAGATTGCCAGATGGAGAAGCGTGATTCGTCACTCCAGAGAACGCATCTCCACTGCTCTAGAGTCCAGTGCCGGCGTGCTTTACAGCACTGCATCCAACGCTTTACATTGCACTTGCTGATTTATAGTAGTAATAGTCATAGTTTGGAGGTCTGTGGCAATTGACTCTGCAGAAAGTTGGCGACCTCTGCGCACGATGCGCCTCAGCATCCGCTGACCCCACTCCGTCATTTTACGTGGCCTACCACTTCGTGGCTGAGTTGCTGTCATTCCCAATCACTTCCACTTTGTTATAATACCACTGACAGCTGACTGTGGAATATTTAGGAGTGAGGAAATTTCACAACTGGACTTGTTGCACAGGTGGCATCCTATCACAGTACCACACTGGAATTCACTAAGCTCCTGAGAGCGACCCATTCTTTCACAAATGTTTGTAGAAACAGATGCTTAGGTGCCTAGGTGCTTGCTTTTATACATCTGTGGGCATGGAAGTGATTGGAACACCTGATTTCAGTCACTTGGATGGTTGAGTGAATACCTTTGGCAATATAGTGTATGTCAACTTGTCGATGGCCAGTTTAAATGTCTACTATTCTTCTATAATTTATGTGGTAGATATTAGATATGCATCTATTGCAATCTTCTTGGCTGACTCTGATTTCTGATAGTTTGACTGACCTGCCAATTTTGATTTTGTCTTATTCAGATTGTTCTTTCTCAGAACTGTAATTGACAGGAATACAGAAACATTTGCAATTTAAATGACATTTTAATTATCCCTCCTTTCAAAACTGCCCCGGGTTACAGAATTGTCTCTCACTCAAACAAGTCCCACAGTGAATATATATACTGCAATATATCCCACTTTATCTAACATGTTGTAAGCTATTATACTGTAAACAATCATACGCACAAAAAGCCACTTTTTATATAGCTTGATATAGTTTTCCACTGCAACCTTAGGTCCTCTACAGGGAATGGAAGTTATGTCAGCAGAAGATGCAGCATAGAGGACCATTCACTACAGAGAGCCACGCTATAAGGTAGGAAGGTTGCTGGGAAAAGCATACTGAAAGAATATTTACCACATCTAGTATACCACATATTACCAAGGACAAGAATGAGTATCTATGCTCAAAATACACAAACTTTTTAATCAGTGTCTGAATTACAAAGTCATTTATTTCTCTCACATTTTATCCTTTCGCGAATTCTCGCAAGTTTCACACACAGGTTTCACACTTCTGCTATACGTCTATGTCCCTCCGTTCTGTGCACCTACAGTGAATAAGAATTGGGCAGCTGATGGCTGTTTTAATTAGCTCCCTTCACATCCACAGGAACGATGTGTGTGCTTGTCTGTGTGCGTGCGTGCGTGCGTGCGTGCGATAGAGACAGTGATTGAGTTTGTCCATTTCCCGTGTGTGATATTAGTATGCCAGGCAGGTGGGACAGACAGCTAGTTCCAATATCTTGTTGTTTGGCATTGATTCAATGTCAGCTAATTGTCGCCACGTGCATGTTCTTGTGTGTGTGTGCGCATGTGTGTACGTGAGGGTGTGTGTGTCTCTGTGTGTGTCTCTGTGTGTACGTGAGGATGTGTGTGTCTCTGTGTGTGTCTCTGTGTGTGTCTCTCTGTGTGTGTGTGTGTGTGTGTGTGTGTGTGTTTGTGTGTGTGTGTGTGTGTGTGTGTGTGTGTGTGTGTGTGTGTGTGTGCGCGTACGTGAGGGTGTGTGTGTCTGTGTGTGTGTGTGTGTGTGTGTGTGTGTGTAAGTGAGGGTGTGTGTGTGTGTGTGTGCGTACCTGAGGGTGTGTGTGCCTGTGTGTGTGTACGTGAGGGTGTGTTGTGTGTGTGTGTCTTAATGTCCTCATAAGGATAAAAGCATTAAAAGAGCGTCAGAAACAGAGACATTTCATCAGGCCTCACTTTGAAGAGCAAATGATAAGAAGTCACTGGAATGTGCATGTGCGTGTGTTTATTTCTTTAAGTGAATAAGTGAGTGTGTGAGTGATTAAACTAGTGCCTCATAGCCCCCCTGGGAGTCTAAAATGAAATTCTCAAACATGTTATTCTAAACGGTGTGTGTGAGTGAGTGTGTGCCAGAAAATGTCTTTTGTACAATCCCCTGTCGAGTGTAGCTAACAATATATCAATTATATAAGCACCGATTGGAGTTTGTGGAATTATCATCACAGTTGGACATTTGGACGTTTCTTGGCAGGAGCAACCTGTTGGTGAATGGGCTGAATTTATTTTTCCTCCGCAGAGGCAGTTTGGCAATTAAATATATGTAATGACTGTAAATACAGGCCACAAGAAGCTGATTTTGTATAGTTACATGAGCATCAAAGAAGCACAACGAACTATTCTTGATTAGCAGCATATCATTGTGAAATTAAGCGATGTGGTTCAATCCAAGACTTGTTTTTTAAATAACTTCCTAGTTGTGTATTTAATTGGCAATTATGCTCTCTGCTTATTGGGCAAATGTCGAAGATGAAGCCCTTGGGCTGTTATTAATATCATTGCTATTATTATTTTTGTTATTATTATGTCCGCCAAACAAGTGGTAATTACAGAAATAACTCATGTGGTGATAATCTGAAGAACCCCCCCAACTGTCACAGTCAACACTAGAGCAGAAACATCCTCTCATCAATGTTTATGCTCTAGGAGCTCATCAAGGAATGGGTTGCAGTTTTAGCGATTTGGGTTTTCTGGAGGATTTTTTTTAACTTTTTGCCAAATTTGTGTTAAATGATGAAAACTAATCACCAGCTCCCAAAAAAATCACGTTAAATTACACCATTTCCTTTATCTTAATGCCAGCTGGGTTGTTTATTTGCACTTCAAGTCGATGTCTGAAGATACGTGACTTTTAATGACATTTTTAAGTGACATTTCCAGACAATCACAATTAGCCGAGTGTTGGAATTTAAAGTGCGAGATCACATTTAAAAAGGCAACCATCTGGGGTTTGAGGTTTTTGACTAAATAAATTATTGCCGCCCTCCGTCTGTCTTTCCAGATGTCTTTCTGCCCTTTAATTTTCCCTTGCTCTGTCTGTCTGTCTGTGCGTTTGGGTCTCCAATGACTGGAATAGCTGCCAGCGTGCTGCACATGACGCAGTAATAATGGGACATTGAAAAAAGGCTTCACTTGTGGCCGTGGTCAGACGTAAATTACATATTCTATATTTTCTTGGTTTGGGATGAGAAGAATAATCGGATATAGAATCAGCAGCATCTCATTGCCATTATAAAACTGCTTATGACTGCAAAAAAACACAAACAGTCTGAAAAAATCCAGCTTTTTAAGTAAGGGAGGAAGCGCACACACTAACACACGAACACACGAACACACCCATGCTGAAGTCAGAGACATACCGCAGGTGATAAGGAGCAGTTGCTTTCAATCATAAACAGCTTAAACGCACCATCATCATATTCGGCAGCATACACAATTCTCCCACAACCACTCAAATCCCCTTTTATTTCCACGTTGACAGCCTGCATGTACTGCCAGGGGAATACAGATAAAGATAACGCCACCAAACACACAGTATAAATGAACAGTATGCAGGACCCAGAGACAGATCAGCAGTGAAGGGCGGAGAGCATCGCCACTGCACAGGAACAAAATACTGACACACACACAGTTATCAGACTTTTAGCACTGCTAAAAAAACATTTTCTTCTTCTGACAGATGTGTGTGTGAGAGAGAGAGAGGGAGAGATTGAGAGGGAAATACAGAGGGACAAGCACTGAGAAGGAGAGGGAGGAGAAGTGCACACAGAGAAGCTATTGATAAACAGACTAACAGTAACACTCCCACTGAACGAGGAGAATGTTAACACTTTCTCCTCTGTCCATCCACCTGAAAACACCAGGGACCCTCCACTGGCCACCGACAAAATCCCCCGCCAACTGGGCTGCTGATGCACGGGATCGACCTCCTGTCACACTGTCAGGCTCTCCAACGACCTCTGACACCGCCGGCACTCTGTTTGTATGTGACTCCACACAATCATGTTACACTCTGAGCATGGGATTTCCTCTCTTACATGCCCTCAAGATGAAATTTCACCCCATCCACTCTCTTTCTCTGAGTCTGAGTCTGAGTCTCTCTCTCTCTCTGCTCATTGGGTTACGGAGTCAGTTGCCAAGCTTTCCCCTTTTCAACCAGACCAGACTTTTCTGCCTCCCTATGTGATGCCCTGGTTGCTGCCTGCCTGTGGATAAACCGCATGAAATCCCGTCTAAGTGACTTGTGATTTATTTGTTGAACTTGTTTTATTCATTTGGATGGAAAAATATCTGCGCAGCAGTGGAGGCCCCAAAACATGAGAATGCCGACACTGTTCCCCAGATGCAATACTGTGTCCAAGTTGGGCACTGCGCTCTTGTCCGTCTCTCACGAGGGCACACACACACACACACACACACACACACACACACACACGTACACAAAACACCCACTGTGCGTGCATATAGGCTTGCTCTCATTCTCTCTTTAACACTCTCGCCTATCGCAAACGCGCACGCACAAAAGGGGCACACGCACGCTATCTGTAGCGGCGAGAGCGCGCGCACTCACACACAGAACTGCCTCTCTCACACACACACACACACACTCGCAGAGACACACACACACGCCGCAGCAACGAATTAACCACCTCTCCGTCCCTCTCACTCTCTCGCTCGCGCGCTCACACGCACACGCGGCAAAACCTGCGACCGGTCCGATTCCCCCTCCGACGCACGCGCGCACACGCACACCAACACACACGGACGAGAGAGGATCGAGAGGGAAAAAAAGCCTCCAGAAACTCACCCTTGGACGAGGAGAAATCCCCGAAGAGGAGCCCCAGCAGGAGGAGAAGCGGGAGGTCGCGTCTCAGCCTGCCCGTGTTCTTCACGTTCAGCCTCCTCCTCCTCATCAGCAGCAGCCCCGGCGCTCCCAAATCCGTCATTTTGCTGTTAAATAAATCCAAGCTGGCTTAATTTAAAGCCTTCTCCCCACCTTGCCGCTCTGCTTGGCTGAAGGAAGCGGAGGGGGGTAAAAGAGGACGGCCGCCCCCCTCCTCCTTTTTCTTTCGTTGTTATACAAAATTAAAAAAACAACAACAAAAAAAGGAACAAAACAAAAAAACAAATTACACCCGAAGATCAATCGCGAATATCCCGCGCACACATGTCCATGTCAAGGCTCGGACAGGATGACCGCTGACGGGTTGTCGGTCTGGGATCGGGCGACACGCTGCTGGTGTGAGCTGGCATAGCAGAGACCGGAGGACCGGAGGAGAAGAGACAGAAGAGAGATGGAGAAGAAGATTGAGTGAAGGAGAGGAAGAGAGAGGTGGCTGGTAGGTCCGCACTGCACGGCGAGCGAGCGACGACTGAGGGAGAGAGAGGGGAGAGGGAGCGAGATAGCATGGGTGAGAGAGGCAGACGCAAGTAGAGAGAGGAGAGAGAGAGAGAGAGCGAGAGAGATAGAGGGAAGAAAAGTGGGAGATGGTGGAGGGGGAGAGGAAGAGAGGAAGCAAAGGGAGAAAGAGTGAGTGAAGAGGGAGGGAGGAAGGGGCGAAAGAGGGATGAGAAAGGGGGGATTTTAAGGGAGAAGAGGAAGGATGAAAAGGAGGACAGAGGATGGGAGGATGTGAGGCAAAAGGGGGGATGAAAGACAGGTGTTCAGGAAAAGAGAAGGGAGGAAGGAAGCAAGAGGAAGGGGGGCAGTGTAAGGTAAGAGATGAGGCGAGATAAGAAGGGGATTTCAGTAAAGACAGAAAAAAGAGGTGGAGGGCGAGAGGGGTTAAAGAAGAGAAGGAAAGAGGGAAGTAAGAAGATAGAAAAGGGAGGAAAAGGTGGAATAGAGATGCCAAGAGGATTAAGTAAAGACCAGGTTAGGGAGGGAGCAAAGGGATGGATGGAAGGAAGGGAAATCGAAAGAGGTAAAGAAAAAGAGGGGAGAGGTGGGGTATAAAGGGATGATAGGAAAGAGGGATCAGAGGGGGAAAGAGGAAAAGGGAACAAGCTTGCTTGGGATGGAAGAGGGAAAAGGAAGGGGTGAAGTGAGAAGAGAGAGAGGGGGAGGACGAAGGAAGGACGAAAGGGGATGGAATTGGATGAAGAAAGAGCGTGAGGGTGACAATCAAGTATAATGAGGTGGAGAGAAGAGAGGATTGGAAAACAGGAAAAGAGGAAAGACAGGAAGAGACAGAGTCATACAATGTTGGAGAAAAGTGGAGCCATGGAGAGAAAACAAGAAGTAAGAGGGGAAAAGGAAATGAAGGACAAAGAGTGGCAGCAAAATGGAAAGGTGGGATAGAGGGAAGACAAATGAGTGGATGAGGCAGAGCTGCAGGGAGAACTTAAGAAGACGGCAAGGAAAGAAAAACCGAGAGAGGAGAAGGAAAGAGCTGTGTAGGGGGGAGAACGAGAGGTAATGATGTTGGTCCAAGTCAGTGCCACACACACACACACACACACACACACACACACACACACACACACACACACACACACACACACACACACACACACACACACAATTGACTTTCAAGCACATTTCCAGAGAAGGTCACACGATGTAAAATCACCACACTTTGCCTCTCAATCAATCTCAGTGCCATATAAACACCACTCTGATTCTCTCATCTCTATGAGTTTGTTTGTCTGTGTGTGTGTGTGTGTGTGTGTGTGTGTGTGTGTGTGTGTGTGTGTGTGTGTGTGTGTGTGTGTGTGTGTGTGTGTATGTGTGTATGTGTGAGCACCCCAAACTGAGCCACGAGCCAGTTATTGATCCCCGGTCCCCGGTGGCATGTGCAGAGGATCACGCTAACAAGATTACAACGCTACAAACAGGACGTGGAGACTTAGCCCGCTGAGCCACCGAGACGACCAACAGCAGCAGCAGCAGCAGCAGCGACGTTAAGAGCCAAATGCAAAATTACACGTGTCAGTCCAAATTTGGCCCATTACACTATTTCACAGCAGGTGTCACCCACTACTTTCGCACAATGAAAAGAAACGCCAGCGAGTGGGCAAAGTGGAGACTCTGGAAACTGACATTCATGATATCATCCTCAGTCTTCTGAGAGGTTTTGAGATGAGGATTAACCACTTGTTGCCATCTTGGCACTCACTTGAGCCAATCAAGGCCCGGATTTCATCAAGTCTTGTTGTCTTCTTAATTGAAACATATTTTCTCCTCCTGATAACTGAAAAACATAGAAGAAGGATCTCATGCAGAACATAATTTTGTATTCAAGCACGGATATGATGTCTTTCTTATGGACACAGGGATTTTTTTCCAGCTAGCCTCTAGTGGCCATTAGCTGCGCTGCATCTTATTAACTTATCAGTCTGGGCTGCTTGGCCCAGTATAATCAAGTTTTTTCCACATAAGAAATGTGTGTTTGTTGCATTCACACATTGGAATAATCAGAATAGCAGAGTCGTGCTGCTGGCTGCTGAACTCCAGCTAATCCTCATATTGCCTCAGACCCTCAAAAAGCCCCCATGGGTCCTTTCGACCACATGTTACGGGATTTTAAAGGCTACAGCAGCTTGATTTTGCTTTAAATAGTTTTCATAATAGATTTGTTGCTAATCTCCCACCATGTTAATCCACACTGATTTTGTTCCACTTGGCATCCTCCTTCCTTCTTGTACAGATAGTTAACCATCTCAGCTTTGATATCACAGCCTGTGTGTGTGTGTGTGTGTGTGTGTGTGTGTGTGTGTGTGTGTGTGTGTGTGTGTGTGTGTGTGTGTGTGTGTGTGTGTGTGTTGTGTGTGTGTGTTGTGTGTGTGTGTGTGCCCGGTTGTTTTGCAGCGTGTGTTAGCATGAGTGTGTGTTTCACTGAGTGGCTGTGTGTGTGTGTGTGTGTGTGTGTGTGTGTGGGTTGAGCCATTTCACAGCATTACTGTGAGTCATCCATCAAGCTGGTAGCTCTCTGTGCATTGGGCTAGTTTAGTCATTTTATATATATTTATATAAAAATATGTAATAAAACAACATTTTCAACATCTACTGGTGGGAGTCTTCATAACAGCATACACTCCTAAAAAGACTCTCGTCTTCCAACCCTGGACCAGAGGGTCGCCCAACGCAACACACATCTGCTGCTGCTCTGGAACAAGACGGGCAGATAGAGAGGCGAGGAGACAGGACAGGAGACAGTTGGATAGATATTTGAGAGAGATGATTTAGATAGATAGATAGATAGATAGATAGATAGATAGATAGATAGATAGATAGATAGATAGATAGATAGATAGATAGATAGATAGATAGATAGATAGATAGATAGATAGATAGATAGATAGATAGATAGAAGCATTAGTCATCCAAACACAGTCTGTAAGCCAGCCACATACTAACAGAGAGAGAGAGAGAGAGAGAGAGAGAGAGAGAGCATCCATTCAGCACCATGGACAGCTCCCATGGCTCAGTGTGGTCAGGCTGCCATCTACTGGTCAAAAATAAACTGCAGGGAAAAGACGGACATAGCAGAATGATGCAGAATAAGATGAAGCCCAAGTTATCTACATTGCCAATCATGATTCAGACTGAATAACAAGATGAGGAGCAGTTCGGCAGTACAGCGATGGACTTGTTCGCATTCACACCCGGAGCAAGAATCACAAGTACAGCAAATGCCGCCCGGCGTCATGTAGTAGCTCGGGGGCCCTGATGTATGTACTGCTCTGGAGAACGCCTCTTCAGAAGTGTAGAGGGGCAGTTGCATTGAGTAAAAGCTGCAATACCCTTGAGGATAGTCAGTTTGCTGTAACTACATGGCCACAACAGTAATGTGTTCAGGCGTGAGGTGCAGCGCAGCCAAGAATAGTTCTGCCGCAATATCAGATGGATCAAGCTGGAGATCTAACTTTAGATCTGTACTGATGTGGAGATAAGGCAACATATAAAAGTCAGTAACCAAGGAGACCATAAACAGCTTCCTCTAGATACATATACTAATGAAATCATCCATGCTTTGCATTTTGTACTTTATTGAGAGAAGACGAAAACCTAAGTGAAGGAGGAGGACTCATTTGCCCTCTGCTGCAAAGACCTGAGAGCGTGTGGGGGAGAAATGAATTGCAAACCGGCGTCTGCACTGACATTAATTGAAAACGGAAGGCATTTTTAAAGAAAGTATTGCCTACCACTGCAGATATACGTGTTTGTTTTTGTTTTTGACCTCATTATGCAAAAACTGAAAAGTACATCCAGGCCTGAAGCGTATTCTTCTTTAATGATTCTTATGAGAAAAAAAAAAAGAGATTGCTTGCTTTGATAATGGTGTTTGCAACTTTTTCATATGAGGTGTGCCAGTTTTTTGGACTCATGTATTCATCTTTTAAAACAGAGAACGTTCTTGCATCTGGAGATTACATGAAGCAGGGACTTGAATTATTTGTTAAAAGTAGCCAAACAGAAGGAAAACAATTATGTCAACAAAAAAGTAAAATATAGGAAATTGCCTGTATTGGTGTTGATTACTGAGTAAATCCAAACCCTGACGATATGACGCCTGCAACCCATTTTGTGATTATTAGTTGTTAGAAGGTATATAACACCATGAAGCAACACCAGGTAAGCTGCTCAATGCCATGATGGAAACATAAGTGTTTCATTACAGCGGCTGTAGCTCAAGGGTAGAGCCAACATCTTGTTATTGGAACGACGCTGGTATGAGTCCCCTGGTCTGCATGTCGAAGTGTCCTTGGGCAAGACACTGAACCCCAAACTGCTCCTGATGTGCTGGACGTCTCCTTGCATGGCAGCCACCGCCACTAGTGTATGAATGTATGTATGGATTACCAAGCTGCTTTGGACAAAAGCGTCTGCTAAATGCCTTAAAATGTAAATTTAAGCCTGTACTTTACGAGGTTTGCAATAATCAGTCAGCGGCAACGTGCTTTCAGTCAATTCCTTCGAAGGTCCTTCTGCAAAAACCACTGTTGTCCTCTCTTCTCATCTTCAGGGGAGAAGGCTCTGCAGAGGTTTAGAAATGAAATATTTCAACTTTCAGTAAAGCAGCGCTCTGCCTCAAAATGAGTTTTCAATAGTCTCTGAGCAACAGCAGGAGCCACAATCAGCACTTGGCCCCAACATCTGTTTAGAGCTCTAGGAAGATTCACTGTGTAACCGAGGACGAGTCAATAATTGCTGTTTATCTCCTATTGTTTTTGTTTTGTTTTGTTATTTTCTTTTGTTTTAAGGAGTGTGTTCTCCACAGACAGAATCAGCAAAGCATATTGTGTTAACGATTCATATGTTTTCCCAGCTGAACAACAGTGTAGGTTGGTTCAAGATTTTGTAGAAGTCAACTCATAGCGACAGCACTGCAGTTTGACATGTCCATACTGTAGGCGTCATCTATACTGGGGACGCCAGAGACACATCCCCACCGCTCTCTGAAATGGTCAACTTTGTCCCCATCAAAGACATTTTCAAAAACATAATGAATTAAATGAACAAATTAAAACATAATGAATTAAAATGTGCTAAAAATATAGCTTGGGCAAAAAAAATGTCAACTAACAAATGAGATCAGATTCATTTTAATGTGCCATTATCCATTTTTCTGCGCCATAATAATCTTGTCTGACCTCACAGTCCTCCCACAACATTGTCAAATGGTCTTCAACATATGCGATTTTAGGCAATGTTTTTTTTTCCCCATCCGAGCCCTTATTTCCACACCACTTTTCGAAACAAAGTGACACCATCATTTCACATCATTCTCGTTAAAAATAACCTTTAAGTTAGTTTGTTGACTTGCACAACAATCCCCAATTCACTAATTTTCTATCTTGATGTTTCAGTAATAACATACAGCCCAAAACTACTGTGTGTGCTACCTTTCTGTATAAATGCATGCCAAGCAACCAGTCTCATAAAGCAAAAGGATGGAGGGAAGACAAACAGCACTATTAACTCCCTTTGTTCAGACAGAAGATCACAGGCAGGGTATCTGTCGCCATTATCCTCCAGAAGACAACAACAACAGCTGAAAAAAGATGCTGTAACAGGTTATTTTTCAGTCCCATGTTCAATTGTCCTTGAATACCCTACGCCCTTACAGTGACACTTGTTATCATCAATTATGGCATGTAAAGGCAAATGTAATGCAACGAGGACAGTAATCAAATTCTTCATTTGATGCGTAACTAAAAAAGTTATGTGTTAGATCAATCACACTTTGAATCCTGCATATAGACACAGTAATTAACTCAGACTTGCTGTGGCACTTCTGTAAAAAAAATACAATCCGACAACAATCTTTTTTAATTGTCTAAAATCAGTAAACCTAATTTTTTTTCTACAATTCCGATGCTTATAACTTTGTATAATGATCCAAAACAGTTATTCGCCTCGGTTAAAGTTTTTAATCATCAGCCATCTTTTGGATAAACAGTGCCCAAGGTCACATTGCAGCAGCCAACCGGCCATAAGCTGGTGATCAGACTCGCAGCACGAATGACTGAAACCACAGTGGATTATAACATAACGTGTGATGTGCATACACATAGTCTGGCATTGTGCACCAGTTTAAAACACATCTGTGGATGCCGATGATCACTGTAGAACTGGCATGCTCACATGCTCAACCAACTGAGGCATGACGGCAGATCATGAGCAGAGCGGGTCAGCAGCAGGTCATGCTATGTGCAATGATTTGGTACTAGATCATCAGCAAACAGTCGTGTTTTTTCAATGAGAAGCACACCTTAAGAAGGTGATCACACCCCCCACATAACATTAAAAAAGATTAAAAACAAAACATAATTGTTAAAATAAACAGATAAATCGATGCTCAGGAGGTTGAACTGCAATAACAGACAATAACAGTGAAAAACAGCAACGTTAGATAAATATGATCTTTATGATAAAATCCAAGGTCTCACAAAACATGCAGCATCAATGTGTAGATGAAATAGAAACACTTAGCAGGTCACAAAAAATGTCCTGGACGTGCATATGGATATGCATTTATAAAAACCTTTTGCCTGGTGAAGGTCCTGTACTGAAACATCACAAAAGCATGTATTTCTGCTAGTTTGGTTTCTGGAGTTTGCCTGCTTCGCTTGGTCTACGTGTCTCTCTCTGACAAACATGGCTCATAAAATAGATGTGAAAAGCAGCTTTCTGTTTCATATCAAGGCTATTAAATCTTAAAAATGCAGATCTACCACAGTCCACTAAAACATCTTCAAAAGTCGTGTTTTGTCCAACTTATAGACCAAAGATATTCACTGAAGGATGACATAAAATGTATATTGGCATTCTATGTTGTTTCTCACTGCTGCTACTGATATAAATGCCTCTTCTGTTTTTTTATGTATATAAAAATTCATGTTCACAAATGTTTGCTCAGCTTTGTTGTTCTTGTTTTTAGCTGTATGTCTATTTCTATATTTCATGTAGTTGGTTGATTTTGATTATGATATGCAATGTTTCTTCACCATAACAAATAATGGCGGATGTCATGGCTTCTCCGTTAAGCTTCTCTTCCAGAAAATTTGGAGTGTGACTGTCTATGTTTTTTTTTTAAATGAAGAAGTGCAAAAAGGTAAGTGGTATCAAAGGCTTCACAGTTAACCCAGGCTACTGTTATCTACATCCAATTATGTTATACTTTGGGTTCAAGCACAGGCCAAGCCGTGGGACGTTTTCACAATGGCTACGTTACGTGACAAAAGCACTACTACAGTGTGTTGATTCAAAGACTTTTTTTTATTTTGCATGAATCCCCAGGAGAAGTAGTAGACTACGGAGTATCTCAGTGAGCGGGGTCAACGGAGGACAGCCTTAATTGACTCAACTCGAGTCCCAACAGGTCAAGAAAAGCAGCACATTTTAATGAGCACAGGTCTCAAGGTGAGCCACTATATTTATTCAACTTGACAGAGAGATTTTTACGATGTCTCATTCGTATGAGAACAGAATGCTGAATGACTTTCTCATGCCGGTTACCCTAGTTGTCTTCCAGTGTCTTCCCTTACAAATATAAGGTTCTCTGTCTGGAGGTGAGGTATATGCTCTGACAGTATGTGTCTGACGGACTGTGTGTTCATGCATGTATGTGTATGTGTGTGTGTGTGTGTCTCACTGTGAATTAATAGAGAACACACCTGTTCTCCTCAGAGAGCTCAAAGTCAAACATGAAGCCTTTTAGAGAAAATTACAGACGAGGGGAGAGAATACAAACGACAGGGAGGCAAAAAGGCGAAAACACAAACAGAGTGAGTCAGGAAAGTGGAAAGACAAGAGACAGAATTTGAGACAAAGACGAAGTGCGATGTTACACAACGACGTGAGAAGAAACTTAGGGAAGCTGAGGTAGGACGAGACAGACACAGGGGATAAGGGGAGCTCAGTGGCGGAGGAACTGGGGAGGAGGAAAGAAAAAGATGACAAGACACAGGAGAAAATAAGCGCTGAAGAAATGTAAAGAAGGTGGAGGAGAAGAGAAAAGAACTCCTTGGGGATTTCGTCAAGTTCTCAACAAAAACATCTGGCTTCCTGATTAAAGCTCCAGCTCTCCATCTCTTTTAGCTTCCCTCCTCTCCAGCAGTAAAATGAGCCCACGGTGACTTTTCGACCTTGGAGACACCTGCTGATTTTAAATACGACATAAAGTCCTTAATTAACTGAAGGAAGGAATTACTAGACCAGGATTGAACTCCTGTGCATATTTGGCACTCCCTGTCGAATCACAGTTGCCCTAGAGGTTTTGTACCATCAGGGTTTATTGGCTCTGAGGCTCCATTATTTAACGTCTTAGCTTTAACTGTGTGGAAAAGATGGCCAGGCATGATATTTATCCTGAGCGGTTGTAGACTGAAGCTGTACTATCAGTCGAGGTGGAGTCACTTATAATGAAACATACTTGTGCTGGGAGTCAAATGATCCATTCGTGCAATCAGTAGAATGGGAAAAACAGGAACACATCATTGTGTTCTGACTTGGGAGTGTTGATGTATTATTCCAAAGCCTTGTAGTCACGCCATTTAAATAGCCTTTTTTAAAATATTTTTGTTGGTTTACAAATGAAACTAGATGTAACTGTCAGGGATGGGTGTGTTGCGACCATTCTGCCACAGGCTTGTAGGCACTTCCGTAGTTCTCTTTACAGACTGCCAAATGGGCGACCGCAGGTGGAGTAAGTGGGGACATTTCAAAGAACTTGGACCATCTCCAGCTGTTTTACACAAAACCGAGTGATTTTTTTAAGGAGACCTGGGAACATTTCCAGACATTTTGTGCCAACTAAAATGCTTATTTTGAACCCAACCATGATGTTTTTTTGTGACTAAACCTAAGTAGAGCATTGTGACAAGAGAGAAACAGAAAATGTAACCCGTATAAACTTAAAGTTTGAACTTCTTTTGTGGTTTTGCACAAACATACTTAGTCAATATTTATTCTGGGATTAGGTCGGGATGGAAATGATGAAGTATAATGGCTCAGATGAGGAGGCGATTATGAAAGAGGTCAAAGAAGAACGAGCAGGAAACAAGGAGGTTTTAGAAATGAGCACATAAAAAAAGAAGTGTAAGGGAGGAATAAGCCTTAAGATTGTTGACATACAAAAGTTTCTCTCAAAACTAGAAAACCAAAGAGCCTGCACTGTCTTGATGATGACAGTAAGAGACAAAGTCTGAACCCGGTCCACTGATAATGAATGGGAGACCGACTTTAAAGATGCATCTGCAGAGTGTTTTGGGGGGACACTGGCACATTTTACGCTCTAAGATATTTGCACAACACTGGGGAGCAAATGGAAAAAAAGGTGTAGAAAAGCAGGAGAGAAGAACTTGCGAATTAGGATGCCACTGAGTTACTGAGGGAGGGAGGGAGAGTGGGAGGCTAAAAGGGAGAGGGGGTGGAGAGAGTAAACAGATTGGGAGGAGGTGGTGATGATAATGATGAAAGCTGTGTGAGCGTGAGGGCTGGTGGGAGGGAGAGAAGTACTGTAAAGAGGAAAAGAGGAAAGGGGTGCAGGGGAGTGGGGGGGGTGGTAATGATGATGGTGAGGGATGATGAGATGTGGTTAAATGAGAAATGATTTACAAGACGAGGAGGGAAGAAGAGGGAGCAATGAGCTCTTACCAAGAAGACAGGTTTGAGTATGGAGGAGAAGAACAGAGGAGGTACTCAACAAAAGAGAAGAGGACGCCGGAGGGATGGAAGGAGGGAGTTGGAGGTGGGGGAGCAAGCAAAGGAAGAGTGGAGGGTAGATGAGGTGTATGAGTGAGTACACACAACGTGCTATTGACTGAAGGCTTTCCCCGTTAATTGCATATTCCCTGTGATTGCACTGTGAAATGGTGAGTTGAATGAGAATCACTCTCTGTCACTCTTCTCTTTGAGACAGAGAGAAACAGAAGCAAACAGGTGGAAGTGTGAAAGAAAGAAAGAAAGAAAGAAAGAAAGAAAGAAAGAAAGAAAGAAAGAAAGAAAGAAAGAAAGAAGAGTCTGAGTATAGGCGACTAAAACACTTAATGCCATGGTCTTGGTTAAATAATTTTCAAAAAGTTAACTGAGAGTTGTAGAAGGCAGAGTACAGTGACCTTTTCAATATTTAATCAAAGTCTCAACCTTAATCAAGTGTTTTTCATCAAGTTTCCCATGATCAACATCTCAGTTCCTGTTTTGAAGTCATAGAGTAAAGAAAAAACTGTGTTGAGAGTTGACATTTTGACCAGTATATGGTGATACATGAACAGTTAAAGGATCACCAAAGTTATTACAATTAGTTCTGACAGGAGCATTGATGTAAACACCAAACTTAATGACAATCCACCTGTCAATTGTTGTTGGGGTGTTTCACGTAAAAATAAAATGTCAACCTCATGGTGGCACTAGAGGGCGCAAGGCCATCAAAATCTTTAAGAAAAATCACATGGAGAATGAATGTCGGTACCAAATGTTGTGCTGATCCTTCCAGTAGATGTTGAGATACCTCATTGGAGAAGTGAACATTTAAAAGATTGGTGCCAGACCAGGGCATCGCCAACATATACTCACATGGGCATCCTGTGCAACATTTCATCCAATCTATGCAACAGTTGTTTAGAACATTTCAGTCTGCCGGACCAACATTCATATGCTACACGATGCTAGCTAAAATTGCGAAAACATATTATCAACTCTTGGAAGCCAACCATGAATCTGCATCTTCCACACTACTTGGTCTCACCATTTACTTCACCACTATTATTAACCTTTTTGATTAATGTCTTTTAAAAAAAACAACTTAGGTAATGTAGAAAAAGTATCACAGCAAATCAACTGTCTAATATATGCAAAGAAGTAAATTGTTTATATGCTCTACAAAGACGCCTGGCTGACTCTTACACTCATTAAAAGTAGATTTCAGAAACAAATGGAAATCGGTTTTGTGATTCCGCCCATTTAAGGTTTCTGGATTTGAATAAAACAAAAATCAGAACAACAGAAATCGTGCGACATGGTTTAACCACAAGAAGACGTTTTAACTTTGCATACTACACATCATTTTGTAGTTGCGAACAACAAAACAGCATATTATTTACACAAACTACTTGCATGCTGTTGTCAGAATTGATTCTGCGTTTATTGTCTCCCTCCTGAGATGTTCTGTGTCAGAGAACAGCGAGCTGTAAAGGACTGAGTGGACAGGTTAACAGTGTCCCCTGTGCTCCCTCTGATAAGAGAAACAAATCATGCAGTGATTAAGTATATGCACAGAATACTGGAGATACCGCTTGTGATCAACGTCTCCTTTGTGCAGGTCTGAAAGGACCCACGCATCCCCTGGGGAAATGATAATTCACAAGTCATCAGTAGTAACACGCTGACAGGGGAGATTAATATCCTGCTCCTCATGTACGTCAAGTCGACTTGCATGCTTATAAGGTGAGGGAGCCTTTACATTGGCGGGCGCAGAGCAGCGAGCAGATCTGCAGATCACAGTCCAGCTTCAGTTTGTTTTCCATCAAGAAGAAATACAATGATTGTGTGTGCTGTGTGCTGGTTTATGTCCTGTGTACTTAAACGTCCTATCCTGTGTAGTGTGTGTCGTCTTCGGCAAAGAGTCACTGCTGTGCATAAGCATTGTTTTTACTTACGACAGGTAGAAACTGCAATAATATACAGCTTGTGTAAAAATGAAACCACTGCGTAGCCACGGGAACATGTTTTCATAGAGAGTCATGCACTCAACCTTCCAAATCAGGTCAAAATACTATTGATATACCAATATTATAGGCGACCATCTGTAAAATGTGTGTGATGATTAAAGAAAAAAATCGTAGGTTACATTTGGTAAAGTCTTGAAACAAAACAACCCGGAGGCGAGGGTGTGCTGCCACATCCTCAACATCCATATTTGCTTTGAGCAACTGTCAGGCCTCATTAGGACCAGACCAGGCAGCACTCTCACTCATTTTGAGTGTGGCTGGCACAATGGTGCAGACCACAGGGACCTGCTTCAGCGAAGAGTTAAATCACAATCAACTTTTGTAGAAACGCATCTCAAGGTCATGTCGGGGTGGCCAACAGCAATAGCGATAAGTCACCAATTGGACCAGCTGATCAATAGTGTTGTTGTTATTGTTAGTATAAAATGTATGTAGCCTGAAACTATAATGCCTATGTTTTCAGTGTAAGAATTGTCTGACATGACATGTATGGGGTCAGGGTGAAACATGCAAAAACATTCAGAGGTCCGCCAGATAATTCAGAGATTCTATTTCTTGGCGCCTCACACAACATGGTGCTGTTACTACAGCAGCAAGGAAAAACAGTGTTTTTTACATAAACATTATTTTTGATTTGCTATAAAACAGCAAAGAAAAACATGGCTACATCTGGTTTGGGAATTATTGACACCTAACAGGATACGTATCGTAGGATAGAACACAATTCAGGAGAAGAAGTGAATACAGGTGCTGGAAATGATCTGTGTTACAATGACTCAAACAATCATCCACTTTATAAACATCTGCCACCAAAGGTATTCTGGCTTTTTAAAAACCAGGTGCTCCGTGTTGAGGGAAAGCTATTCATGCCCATGAATACATCCAGTAGATTTCTCAATATCTTTCCTACTGATCTCTCTTGTGCTGGAGGTATTTGTACCATGGCTGGATAAGAATAACTTAAAAACCCTGCAGATAATGAGAGAATTGTTTCATTCGATTTATGACTTCACACAACCAAACAGCCTCAACAGCTCAAAGACACAGTTAGATTTCAACATGCAGATAGCCGCACAGATCAATTTCTCTCTCTTCTCTCTGAAAGAGCTAAAGAGGAAATTAAGTCCAGCCAGAGTTTAAAACGTTTGACCTCGGAGTTTAAGTATATAAAACTCAATCGGATGGTGTGTGACCGAGCAGTAATAGCCGTTTGAAAATATTTGACCCCTTACAAAGTCCAAATGTGTGTGCTGTTCTGTCTCGGCTTGTTTTAGTCAATCAGCCTGGTGACCCCTCCCTCCCTCCATTATACCTACAATAACACACACCCACTCCACACAAAGTTCATACAAGCGTGTGCTATACGGTTGCATACACACTTCCTGACATGACAGCCACCGACACACACGGCACCGACACACACTTGTCTCCGAGATCAATTTCAATTCTCCAGTTAGGGAACAAATCAGCAGTCAGCCTTTCATCTCTTCAGCCTCTCCCACTCTTCCTCTACACTGCCCACTTCTCTCTATTGATCTCTCACTCTCTTGTTGTCTTGGTTTCCGTCTCCCTCTCCCACTCCTCCTCCATCCTGTCTTTCAATTCCCCTCTTTTTTTTGCCTGACTGTCCTCCGTTCCGTCTCTCATTCCTTCCTCTTCACCGGTCCTTCTTGTATCTGTGTCTGTTGCGGTTTCTCTCCCTCTGCCTCCCCTGTAACCCCCGTGTGAGCTCACTTTGTCTAATATCCACCCACCCCGAGGCCCCAACATACACACATCTCATTAAACGAAGTTAATTTCCAATCACTGAAAAGCTATTGACCGTCTGCAGAGGTTGCACACATTGTCAAGTCGCATTGAGCGGGGGTATGTCTGAACGTCTCTTTGATCAACTGTCTAACTGACCTGTAGCACGTCTGCATAAATATTATATGTGAGTTTATTCCCTGATGATGGATGTGGAATTATTTCTACTTAAGCGTGGTAATCCCGGAGTGTTTTCCTCTTTCCTCCATAATGTTTGCTGATAAGTTGTCACCGCTGTGATGCTGACACTCTGCAAACCCCTTAAGATCACACATTAGTCAGCATGGGCAGCGTTCAGTGATGTCTCGTTCTCCGCGTATTTTCACTGTTGATGCTGTTTTTCTGTGGTGGCTCACGCAAGCGTCAAAAGCAAGAATCAAATGTTTGGGAGAACGAGACTGTCAGCGTCTCTGAGCAATACTGATAAGCCTCCTTTAATGAACGCAGACTTCATAAATGAACTTCAAATAAAAGTGGCACAGGGTCTGAATGTGGAATGAAAGACAAAACAGTTTGCTCGAAGTCTTTCCACAAAAAAAAAAAATAGTACTAATAGCGACTCTGAACGCCCAGGCTTTGCTTTTGGAAGATAACAGAATGCAGCAAGAGATGTGTGTGTATGTGGAAGCGTGTGCACACGCATGTGAGTGTGATACTGAGAGAGAGACTGACGTGACAAGAGACGAAAATATCTAAGACAAAGACGCTGATGGAGAAAGGAGTGATGGTAATGTGCCGCGGACCCTTTGAAAGACTCAACGATGAGACACTAAAACACAAAAACAAAGTTGTGGTGCATCCGTGATTACACTTTCAACTTTCATAATATCGCTATCAAGGGTTACTGGAGTAATTAAGAGCCTGTTTATGCCCAGACTCTTCTACTGCTGCTGTGTGAACCACATTAACATCACTCAAATATTGTGACACGCTGAAGCAAAAAAAAAGAAAAAAAAAAAGGGTTTACAATATGTGACTGTGTTCGCAACATTAATTGTTATTCTCTCATTCAATTCTTCATATTCCTCCTATACAATATGCAGCAGGCCTGACACAATAACTATGTTATCTAGTTATAGTGTGTGTTGTATCTTATAGAGTTATAGTAGATACATGTGCACAACCTCGACCTCGATGTCGCCTCTTGTATATGTTTACATGCAATTTTTGTGCACTGATTCATACGTTTATTTTGTTTATTGTTTTGTTCAAGTGGTTTTATTCAAATTTCATTTTTATATTTTTTGCACATACTAATTCCAGTGTCTGAATATTCTTGAGAATTAAGATTGTGTTGCTCTTTGAAAGGGTGTACTGCCATGATTATGCTAGGATATTGTGATGGCTATGATTATGATTCTATTAATGGCATATAATACTCTTAAAATGAGAATTATATCGTTAATTGCAATTATTTCTAGGGTCGATATGTCGTCCAACAAAAGCAGTTATCGTGACCAGCCTTTGTGTGTTTAGAGGGTCTGGCAGGTATCATCGGGTGCACACAGGACACTCATGCGCTCGCTTCTGTTCTCAGCTGTTCTTATGTCTTTGTTTATTCATGAGATGGCTCATTCATTACTCTAATGATTTTTTTAAGGGGCCAATGTTGATTTATTCATCAGTTATTTGTTTCGGAAATCAATCTCTCAGACCAAACATTTCGCCTCACATTTCCCAGAGCTCAGCGTGACGTCTTAAGATAGGTGTGTGGCCTACAAACAGACCGAAACCGTGAGCTAAATGTATATAAAACAGAGACAAGCAGAATATTTCTTCTTTGAGAGGCTGGGACAAATTTCTGAAATCATCAGTTGATACAAAACGTTTTCAGTTGATGATCTAATCTGTTAATGAACCAACAACTGTTTTAGCAAAAATGAACAATGTATGCAAAGTTTGGAATACTGATTCAACATGATACCAAATACCTTTGTCAGAAGAAACTCACAATGTTAGAAACTCATGCATTGAGATTTTTCTATTTTGGATAAAATTACTGTGTTAACCAAATTCAACACAAATACGACCCAATACAAAGGATTAAATTGCTTTTCAGGTTTTCTTTTTTTTTTATATATATATATATGGTTCAAGCGGTGTCATGCTGACGTTTAAACAATATTCAGCTTGATTGTTTTTACAAAGCAATGATTATCTCATTGTTCCTGTCACCCCTGGCTAAAACGCGACTGACAAGGCCGAATGATGACACCCTCAGAAAGGAACTGAAAACAGTCATTTAGCAGATTAGAAAGTATAATCTAACATGGGTCAATACACTATTATAGTGATCAATTCTAGACACGGCCAACTAACCCTCCTTTACCTCCTGTGGAGCCCACCACAATCATGTCCCTATCTGATTTTTTTCAATTTATTAGAAAGCAATTTACTGCCTCATATGAAACGGACCTTCAATGGACAAAAGTCACCAGTGTAATGATGCAGAAGGTCATATAAAGTGGTTTTCAGTGGCAAGATAAGAAGCATGTTTTCATGGAAAATAGCAGTTCTCCGAAGACTTTGTGAGAGTGTTTATTGACCTTTTACAGGTTGGAATTGAGCTGGATGTGAAGAAATTATCAGGAAGGATGAGGGAGTGTGTGTCTCTGTGTGTTTTGGGTTGGTAGCACATGAACAGAGCAAGCGGACATGCAGGTAGTTGACATGAAGTCTGCACAGGTCCTGAAACAGTCTAATAAACTAAACGTAAAAAGTCAAATTCTCACTGAATCGTCCTTTCATGCAGTTTTTGATGGGCTGATCCCACTTCCTGAAAAAGAATTTCTGAACATTAGGTCTGTAGTTTGTCTCTGTGTATCTTTCATGTGCCCTCAGCTAATCATCAAACATTTAGAAATGGCTTGTTAAGGTCCCTGCTGGGTTGGACTAATGGCTCGTGTGCATGAAGTATGACAGCCTTCTAAATTAAACCATTTGTTCAAAAGCAGGTCAGAGTCAAGCATGTGCCTAAACATGAGTCGTGTGTGTCTGTCTTCACAGCCTACAGAGCTCTGTGTTTGGTGTCCGCCAATGAATGCCAGTTAATATCCCACATATTATTCATCACATATTTTTTCCCCAAAATATGTAATGAATAAACAAAGATGAATTACTGTTTTCTGCAGTCTAAAGACAGTAAACACATGATGTCTAGTTTAAATGTCGGGGGAGGGCGGGGAGGGCTGAGAGTTCGTATGCGACTGGGCTTATCCAGAAGGCATCTCCAAGCAGATGTTAAAACAGATTTTAACACTTTGTCCATGAAAAATGAGAGAAGTGCACTATTTGTGGATGGTGAATGAAGTTTAATGCCCTACTTATCAAGATTTCTACTCCAGATGGTCTTTCAATTTGAGGCCAAGGACTTTTCTTTTCATCTTTGTTTTTAAATCAGTAAGCTAACCTTTAAATTGTGTGTATAGTTCGTACTCTGTCTCACTTTCACAAGGGAGAGAGGAGTGTCGTCATCTCATAGGCCTCAGCCTCAAGCACGCGTTTTAGATAGCCAACCCCCCTAAACATACCTTAGTGTTAGCCTGTCATGTCTTTGACTGCAAATAGTACTGTGGAGCAGTGTTTTTAGGAGCGGGTGCCCATTTTGTTTGTGTCTCGTTCGTATGCATCTTCCTCCCAATGGTTTCACACTATTCCACTGATGTACAGGAGGCAGTGGAAGCAGAAGCAGGGCAAAGGAAGGGTGCTGGCAGGTAAACATGAATAAATGAATGAACGAATGAAGGCTATGCGAAATGTGTTGGTTCTGATGAGAAATGCTAAATATAAACTTTCATTGTTATAGAAAGTAAGAGAAAGATGTTGATTAACTGAACTTCTAGGTTTTGCACAATAGTCCAATATCAATGTTCTTCCGACCACAATTCTTGATTTGTGTTTCAAAGTTTGTGGTAATGATTCATAATTGGTCTTTGTTGTGTCTCCTGGGCTCCTTCCTGAGGTTCAATAATGTCTCCAGGAGCTTTTACCTATACGACTCCAAAAAAAGGTTTACAGAGTGCAGCTGGTAAGTTAATGAAAAGTAAAATAGCACATCATGTATATTTACAGGCTCGGCATCTTATGCTCACTGAACTTAAAAATAAACCGTTCTCATATTGGCACAGCTGTCTCTCTCTCTCTCTTGCTCGCTCTGTCTCTCTCTTCCTTTTCTCTCTCACACTCCGTCCTTCCTTCTTCCTCTGTATCCGCCTCGATCTCACATGAGTACATCAAATTTCAAAATAAATAAGTAAAATAATACATATAATCTAAGATAATAAAGAGCCATCCTCTGAATGTTGACCGAGTCGTGATTGGATGCCGCGGCTCCATAACTTAGATGAAGCTCAAACAACGAAATCAGACGCTGTAAATTAATCTTTGCTGACACTCTACCTCTCTCACTTCCCTCCCCGCTCTCTCTCCCCCTGTTTCCTTCATTTCCCTCCCTGGTGGTAAAAGGCATACGTGTTGAGAGATCGGCGAAAGGCTGCGCGTACTTATTAAGATGATGAGGGTTGCACAACTCATATATACGCAAGTTTCCTTAATTAAAAATGTTCAAATATAGAATTCAACCCTTATCTCATGCTCTCAGATAAGGAAGCTGTAGTAAACTACATGATCAGATTTAAAAGTTTTTCTTTGTATACTGAAAAGAAAAACAAGATGTGCATGTTGGTTAGAGATTCCTATTCATGATGCAAATTTTCATGAAAAGGCTCATTTCAAAATGCCACATTTAAATGCCAGCTGTGGTTTTGATTTTAAAATACCAAATGAAACAGATGACTGTAATTTCAGACAGAAAAAAAAAGATTAAAAACTGTGCTGGTCCTACTTGGATTAATCAGTTTTCACTCCCTTGTTGATTAGATCAATGCTCCTCCAATGCACCCAGGTCTTTTGTATCATATTTAATGTCTGTTTTGTAGTCTGTTCAATCATTGATTTTAATTTGGCTCTCTTAACAGGCTGCTCTGTTCTTTTTTTCTTTACTTTCAGTTATTGTACACTTCTCTTGCTTGGACCATCGCACATTTTTTGTTTTAAACTTTGCTCAATTTCACGGCTGAAATCTACTGCGCTTAATGCAACTGTTAACTTTACAGTGTTGACTTATTTGACAAATGTGTTCTCCATTCATGGTTCCAGAAAAACTGAGGTGGAAACATTTCAAGCTGACATTTTTAAAAAGCTCAGTTTATTGTCATGATTCTGGTTTTGTGCTTGCGGTTTCCTGTTTTACTTTGAAATGTTGCCCTCTTGTGTCTTGTGCGGCTTTTCATTTCCTCCCACTCTGTGACTTTCCCTCCCATTTTCTTGCCGTCCTCACCAGTCTGCTTTCCTCTTCCTCTTTAGCTTTTCCCTCCTTCCAGCTTTTCCAGCCCATCAGCCTCTTCCCTGCTTCTTGTGATTTTTCGTTTATCTCCCTCACCTGTGTTCTCCCTGATATCTTGGTCAGTTCGTCCTGTGTTCTCCTGTGTTACCACCCAGTGTTATTTCCAGTGTCTTCTAGCATCTCTCTGTGGTATGTCTGGATTTTGTTCCTGGCTTTATGTTTCTGCTCAGCTATCGTGATCATTGGTTTGAACTTTGCATTAGATTTGTTCTTTGCTCTTGGTTTTGCATTTCTTTAATTTCTTTTCTTTTATCCCATGTGTTTTTGCATTTGGGTCCTCACCTTTTCACAAAGTGTAACATTTAGAATCATTAAAGTCCAAGAAAGCTCCAAATATTAACATTTGAGAAAGTGGAACTTCAGAAATGTTGACATTTTTGCTTTGAGAAAAGAATTTCAATTTCAATTACCAATCATATTGGCGATTAGATATATTAGTTGCCTGACTATGCTAAGCTTGAGTATTGGAGCCTCTCCTAAAAGTGCAATATGTAAGAATTGAATTCATACAGCAAACAGATAGAGGGCAGCATAACACAAGAGTAATTGCTAACTGTTGCTTAGTGTAAAAGCAAAAATTGAGTTTATTGGCAATTTAATCAATAAATCTTTTACTTTATAAACAAAGAAAAAATCTCAGAGCCAATGGTACTGTCAAATGTTATGTTTTTGTCCGACCAACAATCCAAAACGGTATAAAAAAGGTATTCAACTTACAATCATGTTAAGAAACCAAAAGCAAAAAAAATGACATTGCAGTTCTATATAAACTAATTCAAACTCAAATAAAGTCAATAAAGTTCAATATCGTTCATAAAAGCACACGCTCGAGGTCTTTCAAGCTATGTTCAACATTGAGTAAAGTCAGAGACGTTCTATTATTGTAGAGACAGGCCACTCTGATCATTTTGAATGGGGAAATCTGCGACGCCAAAGATGGCGCATATCCCGCCCCTTTCACCAACAGCCAATCACCTGCGTTGTCACAGCCGAACCGGGAAACTTATAGCCCAATCATGTTGTTTCACCAGTGCATGCGCACAAGTAGTTTTTACGACAGAGACCATCAGAGACGTTCGACTGTTGTAAAACATTTACTGCGTTCAGATCTTTATCTAATTTATAGAGTGAATGATAAGAAATGATGTATTAGACATTATCTGGTCCATACATCAGTGGTCAGGCAGAGTAGAGCCAGAGCACAGCAGCCGGCACAGATACAGCCGTACGATGGACGTCGGTGTCGTAAATCCCCGCGCATGCGCAGTGGAGTTCTCCCAGTAGGAAAAGAGCATTTTAAACATCATTTCTACAGTAAAGGCGCTATTTTTTTGGTTTTTATTTGTATCTTATTTCACTGTCGAGCATGTCTGTATGTTTTTTCCGTCCTGCTATCACGTTAAAGGGTGGTTTTGACCATGCCTCCATTCATTTAGATAGGGGTCTGGTCTCTTTGGGCTTTTCGAGGCGTCGCCAAGATGGCCGCCGAGTGGCCTGACTTGTCTAGAAGGACTTTGGTAAAGTTAATTTCTGACCTTGGGAAGACATAACAGAACAATCTCAGCAGAAGGTCCTTTATAATGGCGGTTCTGGATCTTTCACTTGTATCGGGCAATCTTCGTCTGCAGATTGAGTTTTGAGTAAGCCGGTGCAGAATGTGAAATGTCTCAAGAGTGTAAAAGCAACTGTTTTTGAGACTGTTCGCACAATGTTTGATTAATAAATCTCAACACGAGTGGGGACCACAGGGGGGCAAGCGGCGCAGATTTAGCATCGTATCACCTCCACTTGAGCCCCCAGGAGGAGAGCAGCTCCCCCGTCGAGTGAGACAGAGGGCAGTGGAAGTTGCAGTGGAGACAAAGAAGACAGGAAAGTAAAGGCGAGACAGAGAAAAATGGGGGTAGGCTGAGGACGGGGGGGAGAGAGAAGAGAGGGAGAGAAAACGGAGACACAGAGGAGAGGAGAGGAGAGGAGTGGAGAGAGGAAAAGTAGGAAGGTAAATTGACTTTGAGGAGGTTAAACTCTGAGTCTATGCCCAGAAGAGACTGATTATGATAAGGAGGAGAAAGGAGAGAGAGGAGACACATATTTCATTAAGGAGCGAGAGGAGGGAGGTGCAGGGAGGAGTGAATGTTGCCTTCTTTTTTCATTTTCTTTTTTCTTTTCTTTTTCTTACCTGCGCTGTTAGACAAGCCAATTCGGTTAGCAGCTAATTAGCTTGCTTTGATTCACTAAGTCACCTTGACCCAAGCTTTGACCTATCGGCTACTAACCGAATAGACAAACACTGTCGGGCAGACAAACAAATACACACACACACACACACACACACACACACACCACACACACAGTCGTACACGGACGGGCACATGCAAAGACATTCAAAGAATAAAAATAGACGTGTGCACACACACACACACACACACACACACACGAAGAGACACAAACACGCGCGCTATGGGATTGCTGTATAAGTAGCTAGCAGACAGTTATATTGGATTTGTTTGGGGGGGGTCAGGTCCAATGAAATTAATCAAGTTCTCTTCCACAAGTACAAAAACTGTCTCACTCTCCCACTGTCTCTGTATACATCTCTCTCTCTCTCTCTCTCTCTCTCTCTGTCAGTGTCTCAGTTTGTAAGTCTGTTGTCCTCTGCCTGTCTCATTCTCTCGCCCTCCCTCTCTCTCTCTCTCAGACACAAACACAGACACACACACACACCACACACACCACACACACACATACAGACTTCCGTGGTGTTGCTTACTGCTTTAATACATTTATAACGTGTAATCAGATCATGTCTTTTTGTAACCGAAATCACATTACACATTATTTTAAGTGGACGGCACACAGGTTGAATTACATTGTGAAAGACAATTAGCAAACCAAAGGTACAATTATTTATTTTATTCTATCCCTGAGTATATCCTGAGTGTGATTCAGAGAGAATGGTGATGAGTGAAGAGGTGGTGTGAAACATCAGAGTAGAGTATAGAGCCAGGTGACAGTTGTTATTTTCTTGGAAAAAAAATTGTTCAGTTCAGTTGATTTGTACTGCTGATGTATGTGAAATGTGCAAAAAGTGCAGTCCTGCGCAGAGCGATGATGAATCACCCTTTGTTGTTCTCATGGACCAACCTGGTGATATGTCACAAAGCCCAGAGGAGGAAATGATGAGTGAGTCATCTGACAAGTAGCCGTCAAAAGGGCCACTGCAGAAATCTCATCCTGACCTCAAGTGAGACTCCTTCTAATTTAGATTGCGTTCATCACTTAATTGTGTCATTGAGTCGGAAATAGTAAGTGTTGCTTCAGTGCTGCTGTGTGCTGCTCAATGTGTTTGATAGTTGGTTGATGTCCTTATTTGCCATTTGCCTTGCCTGCTGTGGGGAAACTGAAGGAAACATGGAGCAGCAGGAGGGAACTTGCATAGGCTTAGAGTCAGAGGATATTTGTGAATTCTACTGATAGAGAAAACATTTTTTGTATTATATTTTTTGTGTAATCACTGTAATGTGACTGCTTTTTATATTCGTCTCTTAGGTGTGTGCAACATGTGGGTATGAGCATGATTGACAGGGAATGCAGCACAGAAACAAGCCTGCCTGTAACCTCATATGGAGTGGGGCTGTTCACATTTTTAGTTGCATAGCTACCAAGACCACAAGGCTACTGAAGCTGTTTGGGCTTCAGTGCATCTGGGCTTCAGTCGTCTTCACCTGTATCAAACCCTACCACTGTGCAGGCCTGCCAAAATGAGCAGGCAGGCATCATCAGAGAACTGATGGAGGCGGGGGTGAGCTAACCATTTCTGGTGAAACAACACTGTGCCAAATATGGAACCAACTCTCTGATCTCTGACTTGCCAAGGTAAGGTAACGTTATTGGACACATAAATAAGTTGTGAATTTGTCTGGTTTAACACAGTAATATGACTCTACTTTTTCTTTTTTGTTTACTGAGCTCAGCACCTGGTGTTGGGTAGAGTGTCTGAAGCGTCTGTGCGGCCTACACATTCTGAGCTATGATTTAATGGTGACAAGTTGTTTTTCCTTACGGTGAATTGAGAAACGTGGCCAGTGTGGGGTTTACATGTGTAGGGGCCCCCGGAGTCATTAATTAGCTCTGTGTGTGCGGTAAAGGTTAACTGAGTTGGGCCCTCATGCCAGATGTTTGGAGATGTTCAAAAGCATATGCATTTCCATTGAGAGATGATCTGGTCAACTTTAGGGGGCAAGTAGTGACACCAGCAGAGTTAGGTGATTTATGGAAGATGAGCTATTCCAGATGGAGTGGAGACAGAGCAACTCCTCTTTCGCTTATTGGATAGATGGACCCTCACTCCACCAAAGTGACCAATTAGAAGAAGAAGTTAGGTGCGGGCGAAGGGACTCTAAAAAGGCCCACACAGGCAGAGAATGGGAGGTGGTAACTTGTAGATTTGTTTCAATAACGATTGCTCTATCATTCCACCCAGGCTTACCTCCTCAGAATTCTCGTATCACCATACTACACACAGACACCTTTGATGAAGACAGCCCAGAAACAACAACAGTACAGTGTTTCTTCAGGTGTCAGCTCTGACCATAGACAAGAAATCACTAGGTAAAGACTAGAAAAGACAAATAATCTTAAGGTACATTTTTTTATCATATCTAAGCTGTTGTGTCCCATACTTTAGGTTGCCAAGTGGGTGCGGGTACGTGTTGTATCCAGAAGAAACAATTCATTTCTTTGACATCTAACCAGGGTGCAAAATTCACTTTTATTTCCACTGGCCAAATGGCTAGTGATTCTTCAAATTTTACCAGCCAGTGGATAGATAAGAATTGTTTATTTGGCTGGTGAGTGAAGCCAATCTACCAGCCACTTGCATGTTTCACCAGCATTTGGCTGGTGACTGGTGCTAATTTAGTGCCCTGATGCTGACATATTTGTAAAAGTATATATCTCAGTGCTTGTCAAGGTTAGCTGTCGTAAAGATCACATTTTCCTACTTTAACATTTTGTTTCTGCACTGAAAGAGGTCTACGGGAGGCTGTGGTCGCTGCTGCAAAGGAGTGGTAATGTAAGATCTGAAGCTGGGGAGGCCAGCGGTTATTAACCACCTACACTGGACTGCAGCTCTCACTCATAATGGAACTCCAGATGTGATGGAGGTGAAGCGGGAAAGGAAATTTTTTTAGTCTTCCAATCTGTGCTTGTTTATGCTTGGTTTATTTTGGTTCCAGTGGACTCAGACGTAAGACAGAACGTGCTGAGAAGCGCTCGTGCTGATTTGTTTTTTGTTATTTTTTTTTTTACAAATGCACAACTGTGTATGGGTTTATTCATATGTACAACTTCTCAACTGCATAATTAACTTTCTCTACAGTCTTTTCTTGGCAACCCAGCTAACCCGACCATAACGGCTGCTGAGAGGTTCCTCAGACCGGCGATGTATTATGCAGTTCACTTCCTCAGGGTTCTGCAAATATGCCATTACGCCCTATCAAGGAGAAGCCGTCATATGGTTAGCAGTGATTATGTGACTCAGTGCACCAGTCAACTATAATCTCACTGAATGTGATCGAAACTTTTTTTCCTTAGCCCGGCATATGCATTGGCACTGATGGAGTCTCTGAGAGAGAGCTACTCGAGGTCACCAGGATGACACTTGCATTGCATTCACAATTTAGCATAGGAAATTAGTCCAACGTCTTACTGGATCCATTACTCTGCTTTGTTTAACCATCACTTATTCACATTCAAATGTCTATCTATATAATACTAAGTATATCTTAATGTAGAAACCTGCTGAACAATCAGGATCAATATCTATTTTATAACCTTGGTCTACCATGACTTATTTAGATTACACAACTCATATATAGGGCAATCAGAAAATCAAAAGAATAGAATAGTAGCTTACTTCTGCCTGAGCATACTCACATCTGTTGGCCTGCAGAGGGTTGTGCTCCTTCCTGAAATTTATTTGGTACAAAGGGATTCAGACAACTTGCTTCAAAGCCCAGGTGCTGTGTCAGACATGTTATTTTCTGGTCTCAGGGTGAGATTCTCCACCATGGTCCCAGAAGGCATCCACCTCAGTGCACCACATGCTCTCCACAGCTGAGGCCAGGGGCCGAGCGTTTCCCATACGAACACCTATCAAACCCAAAACTTTATCAGGAAATTGTCTTTCATCTCTCTCTCTCTAAGTTCATCTCACACATCATTTTGACCCATATTTCTTATAATGTTATTTATATGTAACTCAATCAAACTTGGCTGGTATATGTTATATTACATCCCATCCACATTGCCACTTTTGAGGGGGAAATATAACTTAAAGCTGCAGTCTGGAGTTTTGGATTTAGGTTGAAAATTTTAATGAGCGCAGCTCCCTGGGTCCCTCCTTCTTGCCTGACTTCGAGCAGGCTTGTAAGCACGATAACAGAGGAAGCCAGATAACCAAGATGGCGCATTCAAAATAACAACAACATAAGCCCTGATTGTTCAATTTCTTACCAATACAACTAAATTACAATGAAGAGTGCCTCATACAAATCATTGTAGATATCCAGAGTAACAAACAATGTTCCTCGCATCGCAGTAGACACAGTGAACAGCTAATCATTACCCGGTGCAACGCCATGCTGCCTTTCTGAAGCATGAGTAACGTTATTTCTCTAAACCAATGAAACCACTTCAGAGCATACTGAACACAAACTAATGTTATAACTGCCCGGTTACTTGAAAGACACTTTTGCTAACCAGTAGCCATAAAGAGAAAGCTAAAGAAAGCTGGAGTTAGCATACAAGCTAACAAGCTAGATTTAGCAAAAAGCTATGTAGCTCGACTGCAACATTGTACCATCGGCCATATCTGCTATTGCAAGTATTACTGTAACCGCCACCACAATAGCCTTGTGGTTAAAACATAGAATGAAACACATCAAACAGGAGTCCTTACTTGTCCAGCAGAAAAGCTGCTAACTCTGCATCACTCTCGAGTCCTTCAAATCTTGCAGCTCCCTCACCTCTGAAATGACATTCCTATATTCATCCTTGTTCTTTGTTTTAGCACTGCTTTTCTATGTCAGTCTTCTTATTTCTTCTCTTTGACGTGGGCAATGGTGGGGCATTCTTCGGCTCTGTTGTTGTCGTCTGTTCTCCGCCATTGTTTACAGTTTGGGCTTGAAAGTATCTGACCAGGTAAGAGCAGACACTGCACTTGTGTGGGGGAGGGGCACTGCCCAGTACCTGCTGCGTGGGGGAGGTGGGCTGCCAGTAGCGTATGCATGAGAGTGATTGACACTTCTCAGACACTCACCTTGGCTCCAATTGGCTGTATTGAGCCAGGAGAGGTGGATTCTTGCAAATCAAATTACAGCCACTGGATGGAACCACAGACAGTGGATTTTGACACAGTTGACCTGTATCTTATTTTACTGTTGGATCATAATGACAATTTTAGCATATATAACAAAAAATAGTTAGACTACAGCTTTAACTTACAAAATGACTCCAGACGTCACTGATGTGCAATGTATGTTCATTTTTTTTTTTTTTTTTTTTTTTACATAAAGTTTCAACATTATTTCAAGGTTTTGAGGCATCATTAGCTCTGCATGAACATGTTATTTTGGGAGCACACCTTATAAACTAGACACTGCAACTCTTTTTCAGAATGGCCTTGACAATAAAATGACATCACTTTATTGCTCCAGTGCTAAGTTATGTGGGAGGGAGGCAGAGATCATCTATGAGTGATAAAAAAAAAAATAACAAAAAAACCTTGCTGAGTATGTTTTTTAAACAGAAATCACATGACTGATTTTATTTTTTTTAATCTGCTGGGAAGTATGAACTGGACAAGACCCACACTGAGTGTGATTTTTGCCTCGGAACGATTACTACTCACGTTAGTCATTTTCACCTGTAGCTAACATCTGCAGCCATAATTAATGAGGAGGAGGTGCTGTCAACTTTGCCATCCAACTCTGCAGCAGTCAATACATGCCTTATCTAAGCTGCCATGTGAAAACAATATTATTCTACAATATATATACACTATATACTAAAAAAATGTCTAAGGCACTGCAGATAATGTTTATGTATTGAAAAGATGCAGTCTTTATTTTGAAGACTACTGTAGTCTGATTATTGGAAGGACTTTCTGAATAAAAACAGAATTGAAATGATGAAAAAGTAGCCAAGTGCAAGCATATGGATCACTGAAATACACTGAGATGCATCATAATCGTAATCGAATCATGAGGCCAGTGAAGATTCACACCTCTGCTGAACGATATGAAGAAAATATTTTGCCATGTGTTTTGGTGGATTGTTCACAACCACACCAGTTGGAAAAACAAAAAAGCTGGAGAGATTTAAAATAAAATAAAAAGGCCATGTCTAACTGTTTAGCGGCTGACATTAGCAGATGCCAATCCAATGAGTTGCATCAGCTGCCATGCTTTCAGCACAAAATTCTAAACTGAGAGGGAATGAATCTGACATTTATAATGCTGAAATTGACATACACACACACACACACACACACACACACTCATTACATCCTCAGCTCCATTTCCCCTTGTTATGACCTCTCGCTTCTATTTTCTTTCTGTCTGGTTTGTCTGGTCCCTTCACAGTGTCAAACATACAGTATGAAGTGTATCGGTGCATGCTGTGAAACTGGAGGCTGGCTTGATGACTCAGAGGAACAGCATGGATGAAGATGTCAGGGTTGTTGACTACACTGTTTGTTTATAAGCTGTGGACCGATGCTTTTTACCGCTGAAGGGAAGCAGGTCATTATGTAGCTTCACGGCAGCATTTGAAGAAAAAAAAAAAACAACAACAACCAAAAACTAAAGTTAAGGAAGGGCAAAACACAGCTGTACTTTACAGGAAAAATGCCAAAAGATATCCGAGGCAAAGATCATCCAATGAGCAGTTCTGACGGAGTATATCGACACCTTAAAACTGTTCTTTAGACATACAGCAGCACTGCGTGAAAAAAAGCAGCCTCCTCTTTCGTTTCGATGGCACTGCTCTGACCCAGCAGGGGGGCCAACACAGAGGGCTCCAGAACAATGGGTTGTCCAGAAAAAAAAAGTTTGCTTTACTTTTTCTGCAAAACAATGCAGCATTATCTGACAACGCTCTACGGTAGCCAATAAAATACAAGCAAGTGTACTTTCCTGGAAGACTACCTTGTAATGTGAGGTCTGTATAACACAACTCTCCAAGCAAGCAGTGCAATGAATGTTTATTTGTGTGCAATGACAACTTTGTAGAGTTGTAAAATCCTGTCTGATGGTGTGATAAACCACTGTAGAGTGCTTGTGATTTTTTTTAAAACTCATTGTACTTCCTGGATCATGTGTCGTCTTACAAGTAAGCACAACAAAAGCTCTGTCGTTGTTTTAACGCGGAGCTGTTTTCACCCTGAACACCAATCAGAATCTCGCATAGAAACATGCTGAAGGTGAAAAATATGCTTAAAATTCTCAAATAAAAACTAAAATTGCACCTCAACAAACTACGATCACTTTAACCTTATATTTTGTTAGGAACCAATATCTTTATTTCGCCACAGATAGGACACACATCTTGAAAGAATCTTTGATAAGTATTCATAAATCATAAGGTAAGGTCATAAGTGTTAGGCAGTAACCTCATCTCCTCATGTTATAGTTTGGAATCTAAACTACAATATGGGGTAGTTACAATATGCAAGCCGAGCCTTCAGCCATGGTGAAAGGCTGAGGTAGTTCAAAATAAATCGGTAAACCAATAAAGGACTCTACGTCAAGGCATTCATTTGATTATCTCTATTCACGATCATCCTGATCATCAAAATTCATCCAGTAAATACCGCTGCCACCTCCCTGGAGTGGGTCGGTGTACCTAAAGAAATAAAAATGTAGCAAAATTATCTATAATCTATTATTATAAAATCGTCCTTGTGTAAAACAAAACAAATTCTGAACTTTTCAGATGTACAATCATGATGTCACTTTCTTCATAAGCTTGTCTCTAATCTGCTCCTGGACTGGTGCAAACTCCACCATGTTCCAAGTAAGGCCCTCAGTCTAGCTAGAATTCACATTGCCCAAGACGTAGGGGAGCATAGTCGTATCTGTACCTGAATGAAGGGTGCATGCTGTAATTTTTGTCTCAGATGGACCAGCATATTGTGCTCCCGGCCTGCACTGCTGTGTCCTGTGCTGTTTTATTTAGTTGTGGCGAAAGCACCTGCTCAAAATCACCTCACAAAAATCACAGAAGTCCATTTTTATGTATGATTTATGTACTTTACAGTCACCTTTTCAACCTGATTACGCAACTAAATAAATAACCGAAAACACTCTGCTCCATGGCTTTTAAAGAAGTGAGAGAGGAGATGGATTAATGCCAGTTCCCCAAGTAAGACCCATTGACAAGTCATTACGCACAATCCCACTTGGTTCCCGACTGCATCGCAGGTGGACCACATGCCTCTGGCCCATGGACACCTCGCCCTGTGTGATCCCCGCGGTTGACTGCACTTTGCACCTGTGCCGCTGCCTCCCAAAAATATCACGAAGGACCTTGACCGAACTTTCCCCCGAGCCATGTTTCATCCCTCTGTCATCTCTGTCATCATTGAGTCATCTTCATCGTTCACAGTGTCTTCATCACATCATTCATCTTTATGCTGACTGCTTATCTAGGGGAGAGCAAGAGTGAAAAGAAAGGAGAGGGATGAAGTCTGTTGAAGAGCAGCTACTCACCGTGAGTTGTCGAATACTAAATGTTTCATCAACTGTGATTATTTATATTCTTTTTCTGTTTCCTATATATCAGCACACACATCACTCATGACAAGATTCTACATTTTGATTTCGGTTATGAAGCAGTTTGTCATTATAAAAATACAGTTTTATCCATATTTGTTTGTATTTAGATGCAATTGTAAAGCCCAGATTGTCAAAGTCTGTCTAATGTTTGCTGCTCATTCTACATTACAGACGATTTTGTCCAAAGCGACTTACAGAAATTCATACATATATTCATACACTGATGGCAGTGGCTGCCATGCAAGGTGTTGACCAGCACATCAGGAGCAGTTTGGGATTCAGTATCTTGCCCAAGGACACTTTGACATGCAGACCAGGGGACCAGCGAACTTCCAATAACAAGACGCCGGCTCTAACCCTGAGCTACAGGCGCCCTTTTCTAAGAATAGGAACTTTAATGTTATAAATCTATAGTGCTAAACATCTGAATCTGGTTCCTTTATTAACTCTCACTGCTTAACTAAATTGGATTATAACTCTGAAACCAGTGGACAGTGCCATATATTTCACCTCACTGATGCTTTGCTGTGCTCATGAAACAATATTCAGGAGTAGACATCTGGGCCTTCGCAGGGTGCATGGTCTCCTGTCTCAGCATCACCTACAAACCCCTGTTGTGTGGTTGCTGTGTCTGGCTGGAGAGCCAGCCTTTTGTATGGTGGACCCGTGCCCTATCCTATACATCATTCCATGACACCTCATTGTGCTTTTTTCTGTGAGAATCATTATGACAGATTAGATAATTTGCAAAATTCAAGCGCCGTATCAGGTGACTGCAAGTGGTCAGAAATGAATTATGTGATACATGGAGGTCCTCGAATAATTAAAGCCGCAACAGAGCACAAACTGTAGCAGCACGGATTGTATGTTCTACGGTACTACTTATAGTAAACAGGACGTTTGGTGTTGACTCGATGTCTTTGCAAATGTTCTGTCCAAACAGACTTGTTTTTTTTTGTTTTTTTTTAGGCATGGACGTCAGTAAAGAACATCAAACACACACTGAAAATTTAGGGTAAGAAATGCGTGGATTTGGATGCACTCAGATGAAGAACAAGATAGAACTAGACAAACATATAGTGCGATGCCTCTGTTCCTGTATCACTGCCTAATGAAACACATACGCACACATACACACACACAAAACAAACACAGTTGTCTGAAGCCAGGAGCTTGTAAACTGTGATTCAACTTTCAGCCTCGATGAACAAGAGAGGCCTTTCCATCTGATTTCACTCTTTCATTCTGTCAGTCTCTGAGCCTCCCATTCCTTTTTCACCCTCCACTCTTAATTTGTTTTGCTACCGAATCTCCCCCTCGCACGCTATCTCTTTGTCTCTCAAACACCTCTCCCACTAACCAGGGTCCATACTTTTCTCCCTCACTTGCTTTCAATTAGTCCTCTTGTCCATTTCTTATCACCTGCCCCTTAATTCCTCCATCCTTTCAATTCTTGCTTCCTTTTTTAATTTTGCCAGTTTGATTTTTTTTTCTGTGTTTGCTGGTACCTCCATCTTTGCTTCATTATCTCTCTCTCCTCCTCATCTGCCAGTCTATCTCCATACCTTCCTCACTCTGTTTTTCATTCCTCCCTACTTCTGTCCAACTCCCCGTCTGGATTTACAATTCACACATCAGTCTTCTGTCATCCAACCGTCCATTTCTCTGTTCCCTTCTTTTGTTAATTCTCTGCTGAATACATTTGGTTTTCTAAAACAAAGAGAACCCTGAGTGGAATATTAAAAAAATTGAGAAAACCTTTTTTTAATCCAATATTGCTGCCGGGCAGCACAGTGGCTCGACGGTTATATCAGGCACCTCACTGCAAGAGGGCCCAGGGACTCATGCATGTTCACTGCATGAGTCTAAGCATATGCAGATACAGTGGCTGAACTATAAACTCTACACTGTGTGAATGTGGTTATCTTAACATATCTCCTGCCTATTTTCCCAATGCATGTTTGCATTAGTGTGTGCCCTCTTTGATCTTGCATTGTACAAGGAGGTGACAGGAAATGGATGAATGGGTAGATACTGCTTCCTTGGCTAGTTCCCCAGGTGACTGGTCTGTGGTTACATGCATTACTTAAAATCAGTCAAATGTATTTCAGCTGAAATTTCAATACATACAATCAAAATGGAGCCTGAATAAAATATTGAAAGGTGTTTAAATATGCTATCATCCTCATTTATGTAGACAGAGGTGGAAAAACATGAACATGTTTTAGTATAAAGTTTTCTATTATTCATGCACCACTAACAAAAGCAATAGTGGTAAATCTGCACCTGTCTGGCAGTGTCCAGTAACATTCTAAGCCTTATAAAGATAGGAACTCTTACAGGGATGTTTGTTGATGTATTGCGTTTGATTATAGATGTGATAGATAGATGTGATTTGATTACAGGTCTGCTTTCAGTCCCTAGAGTCCAAACTAAAATGGAGAAGCAGCATTCAGTTATAATGCGCCACATACCTGGAACAAACTCCCTGAAAACTGCAGGTCCGCTCTGACTCTCATCTCTTGTAATTCAAGGCTGAGGACCTTTTTGTTTGTCATCGCCTTTCACTGAAGACATTAGAAGGCTTTGAACTGCACTGTGACTTATTTTCCCACCTTGTCTCTTTTAAACCTTTTCCATTTAAGCCTATTTTCCTATTTCTTAACTTGTTTTAATGTTTTGTTTCTTGATATATTCCTACTTGTTTTTAAACATATCTTGAATGCAATTTTTAATTTTCTTTTAATGTAATTTTATGCCCCTGCAAAGCACATTGAGTTGCCTTGCGTCTGAATTGTGCTGTGCTGTGATGGCCACAGCCACACAGGGTAAAATCTAACCCACTCACTCTCCACTTTAGTTTGATTTTCTACACAGGTTAATTTAGTTTGCAGCCAGCCACACGAAACAATTAACATTACACAATTTGATACTACACAGTTTGTTTATTTTACAAGTGGTTTATTTACTTTGAGCCCTGCATTGTCAGAATGCACACATTTAATCAATGTAGGGTTCTGTATATTTTTTTGTTGTATTAATCGTTTCTTACTTTGTCTTGAGTTACCATGGTTTGGGGAGGCCTCTTCCTGGTGGAACAAAAGGCGGGGCAAAATGTGGAGCGCTCTTAAATCTTGGTGTCAAGCTCAACAGGCTGGACCACTTCCTGCTGTGCCATGGGGGGATTTGGATTTAGTTAGCTTGCTTTGTATTTACTTATAGTTGGCGTCCATTTTGTTTTCCCCTTGTGTATTATTTGGTTTGGCCGAGCCACTATATGTTCTCCTTTATGTCATTTCGTCAGGTCTGTTCTGTTCTGTTCTGTTCACATCGCAGTTCTTTTCATATTGAGTATAGTTATCTTTTGTTGACCTTTTTCATAGGCTTAGCTAATAAGTTTGCCTTGGTTTTTTTTTCTGGGTAAATAAAACCCTATTTTTTAAATCGATATTCCTGTCTCCTCATTTCCTTACTGATCCCTTACACGTACAAATAAACTTGCCTTGTCTATAAAAGATCAGGCTATCCAGAGTACTTTCACCCAGTGGGACAGAAAGGGTCAAAGACAAGCTGCAAACGTGTTAGTGTGAAACGGAGCATATGACTGTCCTTGTTTTTATCATCAGTGTATCATGTATTGCACATTGAGATTTGACCAAATACAAACCCTGAAGTATTGCAGTCAGTGAGACTTATAATTTACCTTATTTATTTTTCTATATTGGACCCAAAAACTCTTCGGTCATTACAGAATCCAGTGGAGTACCAGCAGTTCTGATCGCTCCGTGTGAGGGTTGGCATGGTCCCATCTGAATATTGACACAATCTGCCTCATAGTTAATTCTCCCATGCTTTCCTTGAATATGGCATTCTTATGCTGCAATTGTGGACTTAGAGAGGAATAACCTTGTAGAGAAGAGCAGCACAGCCATTTTGGGATTTGGACCGTCTGCACTTAGCTCAAAGAATACTACTCAAAGGTTGGAGGCTTTACAAGTTAGAC
The DNA here is from genome assembly GCA_963678695.2 of Diplodus puntazzo. Classification (NCBI taxonomy): domain Eukaryota; kingdom Metazoa; phylum Chordata; class Actinopteri; order Spariformes; family Sparidae; genus Diplodus; species Diplodus puntazzo. Next base: position 11,449,017 of record OZ023155.1, on the reverse strand, counting down.
TTGCTGCTTTGATCTGTTGATGTGCCGTCGGCTTTATAGCTCAGCGTCATTCAGTTCATATAAAATCACAAGCACAGCACAAAATGTTGAAAATAACTGTTGCTCGTAAAGTATTATCAGCGGCATGGGCAGGAGTTAAATCTGTAAAACTAAAATCTGAACAGCACGGAAAGACGTCAAGACTATAACACTGTCGTATATTAGCGCACCATTCAAGTTTCAATTTCCATCCATGTCTGTCCCGATAGCTCTGACACAACCTGTGTGCTGAACACTTTAAATTAAATTACATTACATTACAAGTATAAAGTTTAGTGCAATTGATATGTGGAGCTGCAGTGAATTATTTCTGTCTTCCGTTCCCTCCAGGTGTCTCCTGAGATATCACGAGTGGTACATGAGGTTACAACAATCTTAACCTTTGACCACGGAAAATTGAGTCAGTTCATCCTTCAGTCCGAGAGGAAATTTGGGGGCACATTTGAAGACATTCCTTCAAGGCATCACTGGAAATATCACATCGACAAGAATGGGACGGACAGACAGACAAGACAACCCGAAGAAGGTTATCACCAGCTAGGAGGCATTTAAATAAATAAATCCTAGAATCACTGCCTGGAAGACTTTTACGTGACTTCAGCAGGTAACTACAGAGCCCTGGAGGTGACATGGATGTTTTGTTTTTTTTAGTTGCGCGAGTGCGAAATGTTACTATCTCGCCCTCGTTCTCAGTAGCAGCGTCGTATCGCCATCTTGTTGCACTCTGACCTCTCTATGTACAGCATGTTAACTATGACCTGTCTTATACAACAGCACACCCCTTGTGGTATAAAGAGCAATAGTATATCTGTTGTATATTATAACAAAACACGACAAACGTGTTTAATGTTACTGTGAAAGCCGAGAGAATGTGGTCTGTGTGAGAATGTTGTGGAAAATTGAAAATATTTTAGTAAATTTAGGTTTTCTGCCACAACTGTCACATGAATATGATACTATATGCACCTGCATGCATTGTTAATTGTTCGTCTTTAATTGCCGGTTGTCACTCCTGCAATGTTATTTCATAAATTAATTATAAAAAAAACTACTATTACCTTGACAATTCCTCCATCATGGCTAGTATAATAGCTATTAAAACACCTGGACACTCATCGTGGATCATCAAAATACCTTTTACAAGTACTTCTTAATATTACACAATAACAATAAGACACTTTATTAACTTTTATTAATTGATTAATTAATCAATTAAAATTCTGAGATGGTCTCGATCCATGATAATAAGCCAGCATTTAACCGACTGCACTGTTTAATTACGTCACAATGCACATGAATTAATATCTCGCACCTGCAAGATACTAAGACGCGCGTACGAGATAGTAACTGGCACGTGCGAGATAGCAAGTCGCACTCACGAGATTAAAAAAAACCCATCCATGTCACCTCCAGGGCTCCCTATAGGTAACTGCTATAGTGAAAAGAGTCAGAGTTACAAGGTTTGCTTATGAAGAGAGAAAGGCAAAAAACATTGTATGTTTATGACTTCAAAGAAAAAGTATGAAAAGTTTGTGGAGTGACAGAGAATGAGAGCCAGCGGGCAACATCAGACTTTGTGTGCAACATGTCAGGGCTGAAACAATTTGCAGAGAGTTCAATGAAAAGCGACAAGTGGAAATTCTTCTCTCTGGTAATTATTCAGTATAATGCCACTTGAAATCCAGATGTATTGACCTCTATGAGTGCCGACTCTCTGCGGGGCTCGGAATACATTTGGCCATGGTTTACACAACACTTTATGAATGCGAGAGTTACAGCTTTGTGGGAGTTATCTGACAATTAATCATCAAGGTGAAATAACTCATTCCTCCACAGCCTGCAAGAACCCATCTCCTATTATTTTGATACAGACATGATATGTTGAAAATGTTTCATTACGTGATGGAATTTCATTTTTCACAGAGAAAGCAAATCTTCTGACACCGGCTGTGACTAACTTGATCTGAATTTGACATCAAAAGTAATTAAACCTTTGTGGGGGAAAAAGGTTTCTTTTCTGTGTCGACAAAATGCACACCCCTCCTTGAATTGAGTAAGAAATCGATTTACCCAAGGCCTTTTATTGCATGCATTCGTGTCAAAAGACGGACACAAGATTGACGAGAGCGCGGCGTAGCAACATAAATATCCTATTTGTGTGAATCACGGGTGCAATGATATCATTCATCAAAGTTCCTCAAAGGCAACATACAAATTCATTTCAACAAATGCCGGAAACCTCATTTCGAACTCAAAAGACAGAAAGAGAGAAGACACAGAGAGGTGAGCGAACAAGATAACAAAGCACAACAAAGGAGCCGCCGCCATCTGGCTCGTTGTTCTTCATTACAGCTGTTACACACACTGCCTGAGCACACCCTCACCTGCAGCATCTCTCTCTCTCTCTCGCTCTCTCTATCGCTCTGCAGGACGCCAACAGTATTTTAATGTGATTCTGTCCTGAGGTGAGCAGAAAGTGAAATATGTCACTTTGGGATTTGATAGAATTGCAAATGACTGTCAGAGGGGACAGAAGAAAGGTAAGGGGCCACGTTCAGAACTTGTTCACGACTTGATCAGTTGAGTTCACCAACTGTGAAATTGGCAGGTAGGCCCTTGTTACAAAATGTGTGATTCACGCCCTCTGTTCTCACTGGACAGTTCACACCTTCATGCTGTTGTAAAATACCTGACAAACACACACCTGTGATACATTAAAAAGAGATACATTAAGTGCTCCATGGCCTTCTCTGGAAGCATCGTCACTTCAGTCATTCCTGATTAAAGTTATAAGGGGATGAGTTACAAGTGGAGTGAAGCACAGAAAAGGACGGGTAATAGAGAGGAAGTGAAAAACACTGGAAGGAGGGAAAATCGCACAGAGGGAGGAACTGACATGTGACACACGAGGGCACCATTTCAAAATAAAACAGGAAAAAAGAGAACAACAAAAACCAGGATAGTGACATAATACAAATTTGGAATACCCCACCATCAGCAAGAAAAAGATTATCTGATCTCACAGCTTTCGAGTGTTAATTAAGGCAAAACTACGGCTTGAACAACCAAATCAAAATGCATTTTTGTTTGATCTTAGTTACTATTTTCAGTTATTTCTCTTATTTGTTGGTCTTAGCCATAGCTGTTACATTGCTGTCTGTAGTGGCTGCTTGTCTATGTAAGTTAATGTGACCATTGTTCATTTTTATTTTTATTTTAGTGCTGTGGCATGTGTTTTATTTCCTAAAAGCCTAACCACGGAAAGTGGCAGCATGGCTAGAAGCCCTATATATTTTGCATCAGTTGCATTTTGATTAGATGTAACAGTGCTTACATGCATTGTTCCTGTCAAATAAACTGATAAATAAATGAATGAATAAGGAGGTATTTTTTTTAATAGAATTAGGTCAATATACTTGGTAAGATTTTGAATATTTGCAGTGAAGAAAGATGCGACTTCCCTACAACATTTGCTGAAAGTGCAGGATTGAATAACATATAATTATTTGCTGACTTACAATGGTTAATTAAACATGTGCTTTGTTCCCAATTGCAAAGTTTAGATGGTTTACTGTAAAGTGGAACCTTGCCTCGTGCTGAGAGAAGAGAAGAGAAGAGAAGAGAAGAGAAGAGAAGAGAAGAGAAGAGAAGAGAAGAGAAGAGAAGAGAAGAGAAGAGAAGAGAAGATCTGCAGCTTGATTACAATAATAACAGCCAACATAACCGATACATTTACATACTGACACGCACACAGTTACTGTTGTGCTATATGAAACACCATGGGGGGCATAATTGTTAAATCTGTTTCAACAGTAAAGAACAAAGTGAATCTCAGTGTCATGCAGTACTAATGTTATCCATCCTTCCAGTGAGGACATACACAGTTTCCATCATTTCTTTTATCAATTTATCTGTATTTCAATACATCCCCTGGCTTTGCTGATGCAATTGTAGTGACCTTTATTTCATTCAAATTCAACTGGGATCCCTTTTCATTAGTCGCTTCCCCCTATGACCGATAATGATAGATAAAAACTGAGGGGTTGGGGGCCTTCTGAAGCGAGGCATGCCAGAAGGAGTTTCCACTGTTTCCCCTCATTACAACACACAGATGGATTTAATCCATAAAATAAGTTGTACCATTGTGGAATCCTTTAAATCCATGTACACGAGTTATCAAAAGAGTTGCTAAAATTGTCTCTGTTTGTCTCTGTTAAACAGTCAGATAATCTTTTCTAAAAAATTCAGTCTGACTGAGAAAGATAACAGCGTTTTAATTTTGTGAATCATCAGCCACCGTGACCGGGGAATAAAAAGGTCAGCGTCCTGCTCTGGTTAAGAGCCTATTTTGTGATTAACGCATGATTTATGGTCCCTCAGAGAATCAGACACCTCTTTTCTCTCCTTCTCTGTGAAATCATATCAAAGAAGAGGGGGAAATACTGTCTAGTGTGTGGAGAAATTCAATCATGTGTACTTTGGGCTTTGGTCAAGGTGAATTATAGAACCATAGCGCTGGCTTTTTCAGACCAATGAAAGGTTCTTCAGTTCAAGACAACATTTGTACATTTACTTTCAACATACTGTCTGGCAATCTAAGAACACGGAAATCCGTTTCCCATACATTGACCATACTTGGGCAGGCCGGCCAAGATATATTTGGCGCCCCATTTTAGTATTTGTGACTTTTATTTTTTATTAGTCAACTAGTCAACAATCTCCCCTCAATCTACCCGCCCAGTTTACTGGCGTTTGCAGAGAGTGAGAGCTATTCTTCACTGTGTCCGTCCTACGGACACACGGATTATGATATTTAATGTAGCTCTGTTTATGCCGTTATAACGCAAGGTATTGCGAGGAGAGAGAAACCGAAAGAAGAAAGTTGACTTTGAGTCTAATTCTCAGGTCGTCAAACACACTTTGGATCTGTGGCTTGGGTTCAATATAACCCCACCACCACAGGTACCCGCTATGCATACATAGACCAGAAAAACAGAACTCCAAATGCGATCTGCATTGGAACAATACATCAGACCTAAAATTACATCCTACATTTATCAACTTGATCATATCCGTTTTTTGTTGGACCTGTTTCAGGCCAGGATCAATGTTGAGTTTGTATTCAGCACCAGTGTTTCATTGGGTTGCATTGTTTTTTTCAAATGTGTTTCCAATATTTTGTCCAAAAACAAGTTACACACTGGGGCACACCAAATGTGAGAATAGCCTCTCTTTTACGAAACAGTCACAAACTACAGCCACAAAAAATGAACAAAGTTGGATCAATACCAAACACAACTGAGCCGGTCTGAGTCACTACAGAACTCAACATGATAGAAATGTAAGATTTTTCACTGCAGGAATGTTGTTGTTTTGTGATACATGCATGATATTTTCAGCGCATCACGTGCGTACCCAAAGACCCGTCTCGTGGACCAGGTTGGGAGGTCTTGTGCTGATCCCTGTAAAAATATCATTTCTCATTTGCTGTAATCTCGTTGCGTGTAATTTTTTACTCCCGAGCCTGCAACCTATATCAAATAAATTGCACAGAAAATAGCATTCTGTAATGAAGATTTCACAGCGCTTTTTACATTGCTAATCTACCATTAGGATTCTGCCAATTATATTATGCCACTCCATCAACCAATTTCTCTCCTATATTTTGGGATTTGTATGCGTGTCAAGTAACAAGTGTCACGTTAAGTCAACTAAAGCCAATGCCAGATGAAAGGCATTCCTTTTTTTAAAAAGCAGACCATCCTGAGACACATTTTTAGTTCACACAACATACAGCCACATCTGCAGAGGGCAGCTCTGAAACACTTTGATGAATTTGATGTTTCACCCTAACAGCACTGTTCCCTTTTTAGCTCCCACTGACAAAAGCTGCTTTGGTCCTATAGAAGTATGTCTATATATAGTCGCTCTGCAATTGTTTGGCCAGACATCAAACTGCACATTGTTCCGTTTTCAGTGGCATTGTCAGTGACTGTCATTAAATGTGACACCTGTGTACATCAACTGAAAGGTCAGAGGAAATTGGATTTAAACATTTTCAGCTATTTTTGCTCAACCCACGTGTAGAGGGACGCGAATGTGACATTGCAATTAGTAGCACAAGCCTCTAAGAATCGTTCTGTGAGACTCCCCTTTAAATTAGTAACAAGGATGGCCAATGGTTGAATGAACAGCATGAGTGAGTGCATATGTGTGTGTGTGTGTGTGTGTGTGTGTGTGTGTGTGTGTGTGTGTGTGTGTGTGTGTGTGTGTGTGTTAGACTGGACGGAGCCTTACCTCAATTGATTCTGACCTAAATATATTCTTTCAGCACAATCAGAGCAGATCACTGCCCTCGGGCCTGTATGGAGTTCTTGCTGTGCATAATTTCCATAAACTCAATTTGTTTCTTTATTTTTCCTTAATGTCCGTGATCAGCAATATTCCCCTTTCACATTCATCCTGCTCAGTGGCATTATAATCTTCTCTGGCCTCCGAAATGCAACTGCTGAAACTGCCAAAAGCTTTTTTCCAGTACACATCAACAATAGTTCCGCAGCTTTCATTTCCGACCGCTCGGAGGCAGAAAGTAGAGTTCAAAACAAGCTCACAGCAACAAGCCCTGGCGTGTCCATCTATCAAGTTCTTAGGGACGATGTACAAGAGATATTCTTTACATTTCAAACTAGGGCTGCAACAGTTGGACACATCTCAAAAAATATCGGCTTCATGGCAGCATGGTTTGCGCCGTTATGTGATTACAACTATTATTTATAATAGCCCATAGAGGGAAAAAAAACACAGAAGGTTTTTTCATTGAACAGATCCTTTATAATCTATAATCTATCATAATATGACATAATGATATGACCTGAGCTGAAAGTTGTTTCCAGCTATATACAGCAGCAGAATGGGCTGTGACATTGGCAGTAAAGATTACCCAGAACCACTTGATTCACAGTTACAATTCATATTTAAAGTTAATCAAACATATCATCTGCACCATCAAAATAATAACCTCCATACATTCCAAGCCAACCTTGGGAGTTTCATTTCAACATTTGATTAACTACTCTACTCCTCCCTTGCCATTTCACAGTCTCTGACCAGCCAATAAATATTGAGAGTCACCAGAGCCTCTCCACGTGTATCTACAGCAGGTAGCTATTCTCAACACACAGTCCATATGGCTACTAATTATAGTTTGGCATTGAATTAAAATCTGAGCCAGTGATGGGAGCCTCTCTGCTGACCTTTCCGCAGATCTGAGAGGCATCAGCTGTGAATAGCGGTAACAATGCCCTCTGTGACATTACCATTGTGATGTGAACAACATTTTACAGATCATGGAGCAGGACTGTCGAGCTGGGATCACTGCGACTGAGAAATGACTGGCACCAAGCTCCTGTCTCACACGGCTTATGGTGTGTTAGCCAGGCCTTCCTCCTTTTATGAACAAGGAGAGATATTTTTTCGAATGTTTTAGCTCACAGATTATCTTCCTTGTGCAATTTACACCCATAAAATCTGCTCGCTCTCTTTCTCTCTCTCCTGGTTCGCTCTCTGGTTGCAGTGTGTGTTATTATTGCTGGGCTGTTCTCAAACTCAACCACCTGAAGGTGGGGGAAGATACCACGGCCATGTTGACCATATGGCCAGCTTATTATGCACTGGCAGAGCATCTTAATGAGAGTCCACAACCTGACAGAGACATTCTTTTGAGCCCCCTCCACACATACACATCATCCCAAATGCACACACAGACACGCAGGCACGAACACCAACACCCATACACAACTGTGCAACTACTTGCTACACATAAACAGAGAACTCTGCATTTCCTTCACACACACACACACACAATTCTGAAAACTGTGAAAAATCATTCAAGCGTAGGCACAGGCTAAAATCACAGCCCCGCACTGACACCCAGTGGTAACAGACGCGCACTAAATCTGTTCCAGCCAACAAGGTCAGCACTGATTGAAGTTGTCTGTTGGTTTTATGTTGGAAAAGTTGTTAATGTTTTGGACACAGCTCACATGAAAATGATTAAAAAAAAAAAAAAAAAAAGGACCACAATCGACAAAAAAACTGATAGATGATGAACTTGAGGGCAAACAACAACACTTTCACAAAACCATAAAACCTGGTTCAGGTTAGGTTGTAATACAACAACAGAGTACTGGTTTCCACGGTGCTGGATGAGCTTTAAGATGGGCGTACGCTTTACAACCTGAGAGGGAGATAAAGAAGTGATATAAACTGGAATTTCATGCTCCTGTTGAGCATTTACTCAATAACCCTTTACATAAACAAATCCCAAATATATTTACACAAGTATATGATTCTAGAAAAGCTTTATTTATACAGTCCAAGTTGCCTCAAAAGGCTTTACGATCTGTAAAGCCTATAACACCGTCTATCCTTCGACCCTCTGATTTACTCACACAATAAAAAAATGAGGCAGCATTAATGTGAAACCGCAAAAAACAATGTCAGGGTACATTCAGGAGAGCATTTTTTCATTGCCCAAGGTTATTGTTGGTAGAGAACGCTAATCTAAGTGTTGCTCTGAGTTAATTAAAGAGAGACAGAGAGAGAGCGAAAGAGAGACAGAGAGGGAGGGAGAGAGAGAGAGAGAGAGATCATATGTGTACATGTGTGTGTGCACGTGCACAGGTCAAAGCCTACTTACTGGAAACTGAGTCAAGATTTGTGTGTGTGTCTCTGTGTAAATGATCCTTGTACCTTTTTACTGCCCCCCATAAAAACTTGATAGATAACATTTTTTTGGTCACTGACAAACTTCTCACACACACACACACACGCACACACACACACGCACACACACACACACACACACACAGAGAGAGAGAGAGAGAGAGAGAGAGAGAGAGAGAGAGAGAGAGAGAGAGAGAGAAATCACATAATTTACTCATATTGGGTGGTTACGGGGTCTTAGGCTGATGGTTATCTTTTAGTATCCATCAACCTCGCATACACACTTTGTGATATGCATAGCTTCCATAAAACACACACACAGTCACACACACCTAAGGGGGCTGAACCTGACTGTCTGCAAGGGTGTAACTTTCATAAGCTAGTGATAACACAGACAAACAGCTGGGCAAAGGACAAAAAAGACTGACAGATTGACGGAGACGTCAGTACAGTTGGATTCCAGTCGACTTCACACACCTTATAAACCTTTACTTTGAAAAATGAAGCTAACTTACGTACAACCTTGAGCTTGGAATTTCACATCATTTAACTAAGAACTGAAGGTTCTTCAGAGAAGAGAAACAAAGCTGCCTGGGGTTGGATCACTGAAGAGCACTTGGAGATAAAGATCTAATTAACAGGAGAGTTCGAGAAATAAAGGTAAGGCCTCTCTGCTTTCTTTTATTGCAGAATGACTTGAGGTCGATGCTGACGATGACTAAAAGAAATTATATTCTTTGTCATGGGTTCACATTTATCTTTAAAATACATATTATACTGTAGGTAATCTGTTAAAACAAATATGACATCTGCACGCAGTTTAAATATTTCCCCTCTGTGACTCTTCACAGGCCACCAGAAGACGTGGCGTAGGAGAGCAAGATGGAGGAACTGAAAGCCAGAGGAAAGAAAAGAGAAGGACGACATGGGTAAAACTAATTTACAATGCTTGTTGCCTTCTGAAGGTCATCACGTTTCATTTCTGTTGTATTTAAGTGGGTGACTGAGGTTACACATGAGAGACAGAGGGTAATATGTGACACGTGGAAGGCAGCCTGCTGAGGTCATTTACCACAGTTTGATCTTCATTGTCCAGCCAGATCAAACATATATTAGATGGCCAATAAATTACTTTAGTTAGCAAAAGACTGTTTGGTTAAACAAAATTGTTTCTAAACACAATATATAGATTTTTTTTTTCATTTGGGGTGCAACCAAAACCTTCTATCTGTATTTGTATTTAAAATTGTGACACTATAGGTCTATTCAGAAGACATAAATTCAAAATGGAACCAAACTTCATGAATGTTTTTTGACCACAACTGTGAGCAAAATGACAAAATGATCAATGTACCTCAATTCCATACATACATACTACATGGAACATAATTTGTATTTGAATCCAACCTTCAAAAAGTGAAGGTGTAAGCTGTATAAAGTTTAGGTGAAAATGAAAAGTAAATGTCAGAGAATTGGAAGTTTTGTGTTGGACCATATTGCAGGGTTTGCAGAGAGAGGAATAGATGTTTACCGTCATTGTTTCAAAAGCAACAAAACACAGAACTGGAAGCGCGCCAGGCCAAAGCGTCTGGACGCGCCGCCATCTTGAAACTATATATGGAGAAGGAGGAAGTTTTAAGTGAATATGAAAAGAATTTAGATTTTTTTAAAAAGCTGGTACAATGTTTTAAAGCTCAAGCTCCAAAAAACGATCAGACTTAAAAGACATTCAGAGTGAATGAAACGTCACTGAAGAGAAAGTTCAAGGCTCTAATCCCCACATTTCAGACGGTGGATCCCGAAATTGCTTTGTTTTCTTGTCTAGTAGAAAAAGTAATCGAAAACTATTGGAGATGAACCCAATTTACTGTTAGAATATCTAAGTGAAAAAACATTATTTCAAATATTGCTGCACAAATTCAGACACATTTGGATGCTGTTGGTTTCTGTTCAGGGAATATTCTGTTTAATCAGATTTGTCTATATCCATAGTTTCTTTTAGTCAGAGCTGACCGCTGGACTGTGTGATTGGTCCAATAAGTAAATAGCTTTATGTTGTACTTCCAAAATGTATGTACAGTAGCTCTGATGAAGAGATCTAGGTAATAATTTATTATGATTAATTTGGTTTCAACTTACTAGAAGTCATAAAATTACATAAGAAATGTATTTCCTTATTACAGGTGGTTACATTGGTTATCCTTTAACCAATATAGTTACAGAGGTGAGAATCTATCATTCTATCAAGTTTAAAGTTAGGTCTCATTGGCTGTTTCAGAGAGACAGATGAAAAGAATATACGTCATACACACCGTGAAGTTTTGGCAATTCCACTTCCTGTCCGTAGGTGCACAATGTTTATTCACCTCATCATTGTAAGGAGGTTCATAGTAAGGTAGATAGGTATTGGTAATGAGTACAATCACTGATATATCAAAAAATATTGGATCACCATGTTTCTATTTGGTATAATTTATAGTTTGAGGAAACGGGTAATTTCCCCTGTGCACCGCTGTGCTTTCTCTTTATTGCTGTGGCTAATATCATACCCGCAGATACTGACTGCTGTTAGGGGAGTTCTGCTCTGTTTAAAATGTTAAATACGTGCTACAGTTTTAATCACATTCTCCATACTGGTTCCTCTGTGGTCAAAAGAAGTTGGTTGTTTTTCGTGGTTTAAATCAAAATTTAATAATACACGCTATCTATGTTCGGCTGTCCTCGATGTGATTAAGAGAACGTTCTCTTGGGAAACAACTTTGAGAACTCTGATATAAAAGATACTGAGTCAAAGCAGTATGAAGTCTGAGTATACCAGCAGATTACTTGATATTTACCATTCGTGATCGGAGTCTAACAGTACATTAAGAGTTATGCATCTGTGATGAATGAGGAGCGTACAAGAGTGACGGTCAACGATGAAATTCTAGGCGAGTTGAACCGATCTACTCTGTTCTGAGCTGAGCAGCGTCCTTGAGTAGAATTAAGAGCTGTGTTATGATGCACATACATCACGGCAGAACCACATTTAGATTGATGCCCCTGTTTAGATTAGTGTGATAAAACACAGTACTGCAATAATGAGTACAGTTTGGGCGTTGGGAATGATCGGGCGAAGTCAGAGTTGAAGTTGGCTCTTGTCTGTTCCTGTCTGAGTCAGCTGGTGTTGACAGTCTGCAGATTAAAAAAAATCTTTTTTTGATATTTGCAACTGACATTTGTGACAAAAGACATCATCTTCATGTCGGCCGAGGGAGACATATCGGTAGATAAGCACAAGAAGACATGAGAGAGTGTGCTACACAACTGCTGCGGCAGATCTCCCCCAAAATGTGTCTTTTTTCTCTCTCCTCTTCTGGCCTTTTCAGTACAAATGTCACAGCTTATGAACCATGCAGGCTGCTGGTTTGGGTCCATGTTTGTTTTAGGGCAACAACATCCAACAATCATGTTCTGGGGTCATCTATTGCTCGGACTCCAGTTTTTAGAATCAGGGGGGTATGCTCCTCCTGAATGTCAAAGACCAAAAATCTGTGCATGATGGTGGATGCAGTCTTTGTAAGATTCAGCCAGTGTAACGAGTCGTATTGTGAAGCAGGGCAGAAAAAAACAAAACAATAAAATAACGGCTGAGAAGACAAATATTTACCAATAACATTATGATGGCAGGAGGTCTACAGTGGCGAGCATGTAGCAGCATGAGAAAGTTATTGTTTAAATTAGATTCCTTGATTTTAAGTATCTCTGAAGCTCTAAATTAAGCAGCATTTCATTACTATTTATGTAACAGCTGCTTATTTTTATGAGTCATTAAAGAAAAGAATGCGTCACCATGCATACACAGACACTCTTTTCGATATCTCAACACATATTCTGCCAGCAGGCAGGGGTTTTTAAGGGGTTGCTGTGGCAAAGACAACAATCATAAAGTGCTATCAACTCGAGGCAGATAACACACACCCTGATAAATTATGCTGTATTTGACATTAATCAGCCAGCCAGTGGATGACGACAGCAAGGCTGATAGACACTCTTGGGTCATTAGTTTGGTTCCCAAGTCCAGTATAAGTACGAGCGCATTCTGTGGGCTCAGTCAGCTTAAATGCCTGCTGTGTATCATTAGGTTCCCCGGTAAGGAACCAGCCGTCATTAATCCTAACTTTCATGAGGACACTTCTCATCTCACAGCATTTCAAACCAACTCCTCGTGACAATAAAGTAGACAGATAGAAAATAATATACAAACAAACAAAAAGAAAACAAGAAATATTCTGTACCCTGATCCGTCTGAGCAAATGCACAATAATAAGAGGTCGTTTTCTTTCTGTGACTAAGATGAGTGATTCATTATTGTCTATGGAACCTTCTAAAGACATAGTCCAACACCACACCCTGGTCGTGACGGACACCAACCAGTCATCTGCACTATCATTATCACGCTATAATAAACATCTTCATTTGGGAGCATTTGCTTCCTTATGATGTCAAAACATTTCAGAGTCCAGCATCAGTGAATAGTTCAGTGGTTTTCACTGCCATGGTGCCATCTTAAGTTTTGGAGTGACTCTCGCCTCAACACATAATGTGGGACAACTGTGATGTAGGGCTGCAACTAGGTAGTATTTTCTAACTATCTAACTATCTAACTAGTGATCATCCAACAGTCTGCCAATTATTTACTTTGTCTACAAAATGACAAAAGAAAAAAATAGTGAAATGAAGCTCATCACAATTTCCCAGAGTCCAAGATCACAATCTTCAGATTGCTTCATTAGTCTACCAACACACCAGAACCAAAACACTGTTCATGACCCATCATATGAGAAAGAAGAAAGCCAGGAAACGGTTGAATTTTTGCTCAATCAATTATCAAAAAAGTATTAAATCGACTAATCAACGCAGCCCTACTGTGATGATAGCTGAAGTCATTTGATGTGTTTTCATGTGTGTTTCTCAGAGATACATGGGATCCGTTCCAGCTGAACCCAATAGGTGCTGAGAAGGAAAGTACGAGACGATGTTTCCAGTTGGCCCAGTACCTGGTGGCTGTTTTAGTGGGGGTGGCTGTCATAACCAGTGCTGTTATCGCTAAGGTAGGATTTTTTGTATCTATCTGCCTGTCAGTCTATCTGAAGTTATTCATCTATCTATCATTGGTGTCGAGCCACAGAGAAAGAAGTATCACCACAGTGTCGCAGGGACTAAATGTGGAGCTTTAAGATAAAAATGTTGGGGTTGTTTTAATTCAAATTGGACTTTTGAAACACCACCAAAATTGCCTTCAGTCATCTTCGATAAAAGTCAGAGTGCCCACAGCCACTTCTCTCAGAAGTAGACTCTTAAAAACATACAGTATATATAGAATCTCTTCATCACAGTTACTAGACTCAATTACCGGAGGGTCTTTTTTTCCTTTCTCTGTCTTTTTGATGTGTGTAATTTGATAAATTACATGAAGCATTTATTTTTGCATGAATTGCATTTTTGCATGACAGCACTTTGATTTGTTTTGACTTGATTACTTGTCCGTCAAATAGTAATCATAGTCATTCTGTGACGTCTTTCCTTGGGGTTTTTCAGAATTTCTCTTTTCGTACATGCAAACTTCCCAGTAATTCCTCACACTTTTAAACATATAGATGACATCTATTCATTTTTTTTTAGAGGAAAACATAGTAGCCATATATACAGTATATAGTGGCCCATATCAAGGAAGTATAATAAGGAGTGTAACGGGAACTTGGAACCTGCTTTGTGCTGTTACGTTGTGTGTCTCTGACTGGCAGCAGTGTTTGAAGTTGTTCCTGTCTTTAACATTTCCTTGAACAGTTCCTAGTAAATATTCAACCAACCCTTGGTTCTTAGAAAACCCAAATATAGTTGTAAATGTATTAGTGTCACAATATCTGGAATTTCTAACTTTGTGAGACAACACTGAGCGTATACATTTTAGGTTTTTATTAAGATATATAACATGGCTCGTGTACTGTTAAGCACAACAGTTAATTAACTTATGAATAGAATTAAAGGAGTAGAAGGAAGCAGACGGAACTATGTGAGCAGAAAATGAGTGTTGACACTGTTTCAAATAGTTTTGAGTACGTAATTGTTTCAAAATTAGTTTTTGGCAAAGTGATTGTTTTTTTCATCAGAAATTGAGTACTTTACAAAACCGTGTGTCTTATCTGTCTCTGCCTTCCTGCCTGTCCACAAACAAAGAGCTGTACTTAGAACGCTTGATCCCCATGTACCAAACTCATTTTCTCTCTTTCAATCCTCCTCTAGTATGTGCATGACTTCTCTGCTTTTGCCTCTATTCCCTTCAATTCTCAAGGGAATAAAGGCAAATAGATTTAAATTCCTTTAACCTTCCACCTTCAGCCTCATCTTTTCTCTGTCTTTCTTGAATCACATGACTATGCTTGGACTCGATAAACAACGCATTCCCAAAATGTCACTGTCTCTGTTTTACTACAAGAGAAAATTTATTAATTTTTAACCTGATGATCTTCTCTCACGGTTTGAGGATAAACGAAGACAATAAAGCAATAGGGTGTCCTAGATAGGAGTTACAGTAAGACACGAGGAGCTGGAAGCAGGTAGGGATGCAAGTAAACCTCAGTCTTTTTTGCATTCGGTTTAAAGTGTTGCTGGTGCTGCTACAAGCAGGTATTTACTGCAAATGTACTTAAAACAAATGAGTGTCAGTCAAATGTTTTCTTAAGTGCCTCTCTAAAATAGAGAGCGGGACATGTTTTAAATATCTTATCTTATCTATCTATAACTTTGAATGTGACAAACAGTTCACTTTTTTGGTTTTCTGTCTCATCCGGCCAAACCGGTTTTCTTTAACATACTTCGGGTCTCTGTCCAATCAGGGCTCCCTGTTGGTGCTGTCAGCAATGTCCAGTCCACACTCAAGGCGCCCTGCAAAAGAAAAACAGTTCTACATGCTGATGTTGGTTTTCTGCCTGGTCTTCCCCAACTTCCTGGTGTTTTTGAAATCACTGTGGAGGGCCACCTTCAAGAGCTTTGTCCAGCCCAACATGAAGACATTGTCATTTGTAAGTTGTTCTAATGGATATTCACTCATCTATCGACTTGTCCTGCATTGCATGTAATTACAGACAAGGCGTTTGATTTTGCATTTGATTTAATGTTGCATTTACAAATCAGCCATTTTCAGTAGTTGTTGAGTATGACAATATTCAGGACATGTGCACAGCACAGTTGAAATATACACCTCACTTGTTTTTTTTTTTACTGAAGTTTACATTATAGGAATTGCAGAAACTCATGACTACCTTCCGATATTATCTGGCATTATTATCAGTAGCTCACTGATTACCATAACAGAGTAGGCTGCCTGTTGCACAAGCTGTATGAGTCCAAGTCCGATCTCACGCATTTCTGTAAACAGCAGAGGTCAAGAAACTAAAAAGTGCATTAGGATGGCAGTGAGGGTACACCATGGGATCAACATGACTGCCGTTTGAAAGAGAGGGAAATACATCATAACGTTAGTATGCACTGCTGCCTGTTAATGGGAATATTCATTACCATTAGTCGTGTAAACAGCTCAGTTGGAAAATTGTCTTTTTCAGAAAGAGGGGTCAGTGTCAGTATGGTTTTAATAAATGATAAATGCCAATCTAAATCTTAACTGTGATGCTTATTTGAACCTTTCACACACCTGTAACCCAAAGAAACCCTGTAAGCAAACGGTGTGTGTGTGTGTCTCATCCAGATTTGTGCTGTGGAGTGTTTGGTGTCTCTCGGCACTTCGATCATGGTGCTCATCGTCATGCCTCAGTTTGATGTGTTGACCAATCTCTTCATCAGCGGAGGAGTCTGTATTGTGTCTGCCATCCTGCAGATAGTATACCGACTACAGAGAGAAACATGGAAAATCATTTTCCCAATCTGCTCCCTCACTCTCACGCTTACTGGTAACTCTCTTTATATTTACTCTTCATCCGTACAATCTCTGCCAGCCTGTCTGTCTACATCATTAGTGGTAATAACAACCTACAAAAGAATACAATTTAAAAAGTGTATATCCATCCTGAATTCTACTTTCACAGACTCAAGATGGATCTGCAGAGTCTCACAGTTCTTTACTCCTTGGACTTAAACTGCAACTGCACTTCACCCTAAAAAACAAACCAAAAAAAAGACCTTTTACAGTCTGCTAGGTCATAGGAGGTCATATGTTTAATATCCATGCTGGCAAAGTCTTTTCAAATTAGAACTTGGATGGAGGTGAAGCAGAAAGAGGAAGCCGACAAGTTCTTCCAAAATAACGTGTGCAGTGATGACAGATGTCACAGCGATTGTTTGGCTGTGTTTCTCCCACTTGGGTTGAACACATTTCGGTTCATGTCCTCAAGTTTTGACTAGATTGAGGTGTCACTCTAATTATCCGTCATGTCAGCTCTCTCACTCTCTTTTCACCATTGAGGTGTTTTTTTTCCATGGAATGTCTGATCCTGTAAGTCTGTCACCCTAATTATGACGGCTGTCTCAGACGAATGATGTAAGATTTGCCAACCGGCATGACAGCACTGCTAAGTTCTGATTCGAGTATTCAAATACAAGTTGTGAGTAGGATGCAAGCTCGAGGTTTCATGGTAAATTAAATCAATGAGATAAACACCTCAACAGTTCAGATTGTTTAGAAAGCATGTTTGAATATTGACAAACTGTCAGCTGCAAGGTGAACGCAGCCTGAGTGTGTTGTTGATTTCAAGTGGAAGCCGAATACTTATCACAGAGGGTGCAACTTTTCGATAAAAGCTCAAATGTGTGCCAAAACAGGACTAATATACAGCAATGTAGTGTTGATTTTATTGTATCTATTTTAATTTCTTTACCATATTGTGCAGCCCTAAGCAGCATACTTGTTTTAGGTCAACAGCTGAAAAAATATACTGGCAAATAATTGGAAACTGCTTCAATATTAAGTAATAAGCTTATAGTAATAGACAGAGAATAAGAGCTATAACACTAACTGCTTATACACTAAACTAACCAACTAACTGACCAACAGGTTACTGCCTCCTGGGGGTCGACTACATGGTTCGTGTGTCATCACATGTGGACAATCAGAGCAATGACTGCTACATCTACATTGGACTTGGAATTTTCGCTTCAATCCTTGTCTCCATTTGCTGGTGGGAGAATCCACTGCAGGCTACCAACCGCATGCAGGTATGTTTTACTGCAGTGTCTTCTATTGTTCTGCCCTCACTGCACCAATCAGCAAACTAGAACACTACCTTTTTCAAGTCAGCCACCAAACGAGAACGCATCTGTGACCATCAAATATCAGTTCTTTTGATTGCTGCAAATCTTTTAGATTTTGTAATTGCGTTGCCCACATGGCCAGCTGTCACAGATGTTTTTCCATGTCCTCTGATGGAGCTTCAGCTGGATGGTGAACTGTTTTCGTCCGTTTGTGGCATAAAGAATATATGGTGACACTGCCATATTGGCTCTTCTCTCGGACCAGGACTCAGTCACAGCATACAAACAATCTGTTGCCCATTTCTCCCGGTGGTGCAAGGACAATCATCTCCTTCTCAATGTCACCAAAACCAAAGAACTCATTTTCGACAACCGTAGAAAAACCACTCCTCATGAACCCATACACATCGACAATCAGCCAGTGGAGATTGTGGACAGTTTCAGATACCTCGGGATCACACTGGACAATAAACTGACCTTTAACCAACACACCTCAGACATTATTAAGCGCTGCCAGCAGAGAACCCACATCATCCGTAAACTCAGATCATTGTCCATCAAACCACCCCTTCTGCTTCTTCTGTACCGCAGCATCATTGAATCCAATCTCCTGTACTGTGCAATCTGCTATTTCACCATGCTGCCCCTCACTAACAAAAACAAATTTCTCAGAGTCACTCACACTTGCTCAAAAATAATTGGCCTTCCAACTCCAAGTTTGCCAGCCCTCATTAACACTGCCATCATCCGTAAATCGCTGCACATAGCCCATGACCCCCACCACCCATTACATCCATACTTTACCCTCCTCCCCTCTGGTCGAAGGTTCAGACAACTGTCCTGCAAAACAACCCGCTTCTGCAAAAGCTTCATCCCCTCTGCCATTACAGCTCTAAACAGCAGGCGGTAGATGTCGTGGTTTTTGTTTATCTGTATATGTATGTATGTATTTTTTCTGGTTCTGCACATTGTCTGGAACAGAACTGTAAAAATGAATTTCCCCTCGGGGACAATAAATTATGAATCTGAATCTGAATCTGAAACATCATAACTGGAGTCGATGAGACTCTTTTCTAATCTCTTTTCTCTCTCCTGCAGAAAAAGTTGGCAGAGTTGGACGGTTTCAGGGACTTTGTGTTTGTGATCAGCAGTATTCTGAGGATAATCGTGACAGGTAAGTGTCAGCCGTCAACAACACTTGAAATGTATTATCATCACCTGTTCGTTGTCTAGTGTAATCACCTGTGCTGTGTTCGAAGACGCTGTGATAAAGTCCTCAATTGGTGTTTTCAATTTTGTAAAGCTCAACTTCATAATCTGCACATCAGTTTTTCTACTCTATATGACATTGAAACTGTGTTTTTTTTTACTATTTCAAATCAGCACACTCGATTTCATGTTAACCAACGCTAACAAATTTAACTTCTTTTAAAAGTTTGTCACACACATACAATTTTTTTAAATGTCCAACTGTATATTTTACCTAATAAGATTGTCTCCTCACAATCGTTGCATTCTGTTGTAGGAGGGGTATACCTGCTTTACTACGCGGTTATTAAAAAGGAAGATGATGGGGGTATCATATGGTCGGATTTCAACCTTAATGACGGCGTAGTCCTGAAAATAGGGCTGGTGCTGCTTTTCATGCAGGTAGGTAAAAGGAAAAAACTGACAAACAAAAAGTTTGAGACAGGAAGAGGTGAGCAGTAGTTATGTATGGAAGGCATGCACGTGTGATTAAGGATTTTTTTTCCTTTATTTTACAAATGGTCAAATTGCGCTAGTCTGCTGAAGGGTTTGAACAAGCAAACTTACTGACTGAAAAATAGCGGCAAAGTAACTGAGGGACGGGAAAATCTAAAAAACAAAATAGCCACAACAACTGATTTATCACCGCCGACGGACCACTGTGCCAGTTTGGAGGGTGCACCGGTTCCATCACTGTTTTACCGGACACACACTGAGAAAGAATAGCCTGTTATTTCTAACATGATTTTACTGTTTTTTCTCTCCGTGGTCTCCAAATTTAAAGTGTATTTTTTTCTTCACTACTCACTGCACAGAGCCACGCGAGCCTAGATTGAATCAGTCAATGAAACACTTTATCAACATACAATTACTGATAATTCCAGCAGGTTTAACTCGATCACAGATCAGAATCAGATATTGCTGATAAATTTTAAATCTGTAGTCTACAGTGAGTAACAGGCTGAAGTGAAGAATAAAATGTTTCCACCCCTGACAGTCATTTTCAGTCGCTTTAATAAATGTCCTTCCTTCTTCAGGCCTTCTTCTCAGCCGCCAGCCATTGGTTTGGTGTGGTGGCCTGTAAGATTCATGCAGTCAGAATGAGTTTTGCGCTGCCCGTTTGTTGCACAGGACCTGCAATCCTGCTGTTGGGACTGATACTTTTCGTTACTCAGGCAGAAAAATTAGATGGAGCAGCAAACACTAACATGACAGGTGAGTTGATTTTTTCCCCCCATTGACACTGATATTGGTTGCGCTCTGCTTAATGTCATTTAAACATACTTTTTTTTGATCACTTCTTACCGAGATCCTGAAACATGCTGTCGCTGTGTTTACATTGCAGAGTTTTGTGGAAGCTTGAGTCATGTGATTGCTGAGAACGAAACTGCCATTATACTGGAACTTACAAGGAGCATTTGTCGAACTTCAATTGCCAGGTACATGTTTGTCTATGAATATGTGTATGAGTGAGTCAGCAATTCAGCGTGTGAGTGAGTGAATTCTTAGTTGTAACAGTATTCAGCTTTTACCTGTATCAGGTTTATACTATTGTGTGTATTTGAGCAGTGCGCCACAATGCATGCAGCCTTTGTGGTTTATTCATGTGATTAAAATGTCCTGAGACTACATATTATGCAGCGTCGTAGAACAATATATTTGGCCATTTGTATACTGGCATCTACAGTATATGCACAACACATTAAATCTATTTATATTTTGCCAATAATGTGTGTGGGCTATTTGATTGACAGCTACTACTTCCAATGGCCTTTTTCAATGCTGGTTCTGGAAGGAGCGTGTATGTGGTTGGGCTTCGTCTCATGTACCTACTATGTATGGAAGATCAAGGTATGAACATAAACATACGCACACATACATCTCCGTGTCCGTCATTTAGGATAAGCTTCTTAAAGAGTCTGTCACTTTGCAATTTAGATCAAGCGACCCCCTTTAAAAATGAGTTCTGAGATATTTTTAAGAACCCATTTAATCTAAATACCACAGCCTTTTGCCAAAGATAGAAAATCCCAACATGTCAAGTGGCACTTTCTATTCAATTTTAGGTCTACCTCTAATTTCATCACCTAAATGTCTCTATGGTTCACCATTTCTTAGGTCCAGCGTATCGAGAGAACCTCTCAGCTCTTTGTTCGCCGTCTCTATGAATCTGCTTTCATTGACCTGTCTCTGCTACTCAACACGAAGATGAAGGTGGCGCGAGCCCAAAACGAAGAGAGGTGAGACGGGTGATAGAAGATTCTTTGGCATCATTTATTATTAAAATGTCTCTTCATGTGTTGAAAGATGTGCTCTGGATTCAATTTACCCCCGCAAAAATAGAAACATCCTTATTTGCATTACCAAATTAGTTAACCAGTTAAGCTAGTTAGTTAATTGCACGAATATGATCATGAATTCATATGCTCAAAATCTCTCTCCTATCCTCTACTTTCCAGCCAAGATGACATACAGAACTGTGTGATCTATCTTTGTGCCACAATGTGGCATGAGACCTACGATGAGATGCTAAAGATTCTCACCTCCATGTTCAGGTTAGAGACACCGTCACTGCAGACACCAAGAAAGTACCGGCATCAAGGTGAAAAAGGCTTTTTTTCAGTCTCGTTACAGTTGTCTGTTTGTCATTTCAGGTTGGACCGCTATCGAGGTGATCCGAAAAAGGAACATAAGGATTGTTTTGACTTTGAATGTCACATTTATGTAGACGACGCCTTCATGACCGAAAAGGAGACAGGAAAAAGGCTGGTTAATACCTACGTCGATGACTTGATCCAGGTCGTCATTGAGGTTTACAGGTGAGATTATTTATCTATCTATCTATCTATCTATCTATCTATCTATCTATCTATCTATCTATCTATCCTTCCATTCAACCATCTATTTATCGATTCATTCAGGGTGTTCACCAATAAAGAACCAGATGACGTGTCGATCATTGAGGCTCCCTACGGTGGAAGGTTGATGTTTGTCATGCCAGAAGGCAACATGCTCTATGTTCACCTCAAAGACAAAGCCCTCATCAGGAACAAGAAGAGATGGTCCCAGGTATGGAGTATCAGGGGTGTTTTTATGTGTTAATATATTCCTGAATATATGTGTGTAAATCCTCGGGGTGTCAAGATTCTCCAGATCAACGACTTGTTTTGACTTTCAAATTCAAGGTCACGATTCGATTCAATTTTCAAACAAATATACTAATCAGATTGTAGCTCTGCGTCTAATCGCCGATCATGTATTTTTAATATTGAACATTACCGAATTGTGACTTTCAGATCATGTATCTGTATTACTTACTCGGCTGGAAGGGATACATCGTCAAGAACCCTAAGAAGATCAGTGTAAGACTTTTATGCATTCTATGTAAAATGTGCACATAAGGATGAATTAACGGTGTGGTATTTAAACATGTCAAATGTCTATCCTGTTCTGTCCAGCGCCAGAATAACCCATCAAGAGCCAGTTTGGTCTCCTTGGATGGTGAGAGTTACGTGCTGCCTCAGGAAGACAACGACAACAAGAGACGATTCATCTCAGACGACCACACGTACATCCTGGCTTTGGACGGAGACACCGACTTCCAGCCCAAAGCTGTGATTCTACTTGTTGACAGGTTACTAACGGACAAATTATCCACCTGATTTATATCGCCATGGCTCAGGATTTAGATTGTGTATATTCTGACATAAATCACTGACACTGCTGCTCGACAGGAAATGCCTCATCTAGTTTTTCCATTAGTTTATGATTCAGTCAGTGAGTACACTTGTTACAACTGTATGAGAAACGTTTCTGAAAGTTGTGTTTAACATATGCATTGTGATTGACAGGTTGAGGATGTATTACAGTGTAGGTGCGGCGTGTGGAAGAATCCATCCCACTGGCATGGGTAAGTAGACCTTTTAATAAACTCTCTACACAGTATGTTTGTCTTCTGTTCATTTGGTACAGTTTCTCAGCTGAAACTAAATAGCAGAATTTAGGTGTCTGTATGTGTTTGATGGACAGACCCTGTACATAATTACTGTATCCTAGGACGGACACAAGCTCCCGTAACTCTCAACATTAATGAGCAAAGAAAGGACTGAAGAAACGAGCATTTGTGCTCTGTCTCTCATCTTTTCCTTTCCTTTCTTTTTTTCTCTATCACTTTGTCCGTGTGACTCTCTGCGCTCACCACTCCTGCCTTGTTTGTGCCTAAAAATCCCAGGTCCCATGGTGTGGTACCAGAAGTTTGAGTATGCTGTGGGTCACTGGCTGCAGAAGACGGCAGAGCACGTGTTTGGTTCCGTGCTGTGCAGCCCAGGATGTTTCAGTCTGTTCAGAGGGACAGCCTTAATGGACGACAATGTGCTGAAGAGATACACAACGACCGCATCCAGAGCTTCGGAATATGTGCAGTATGACCAAGGTTGGCACAGATCCGCATGTTCGCGACTGTTTTTGCTTCGCCTAGGTTTGTCTCTCTTCCTTGACCATTTCTGTCCTCTTCTTTTGTGTCTTGTGTGTCCGTGTTTTCAGGGGAGGATCGCTGGCTGTGCACTCTGTTGCTGCAGCAGGGGTGGCGCGTGGAATACAACGCTGCATCAGATGCATACACCAACTCACCACAGGAGTTCAAAGAGTTTTACAACCAGAGGAGACGGTGGGGACCATCCACACTGGCCAATACCCTGGACCTTCTGCACAGGTTACTGTTGTTTATTATTAGTAATAGTGGAGTTTACAGACATGGCCAGGTACTTAACTAATTAAAAAATGGACACGTTCTGATCTTATTCTATTATTTTCCGGTGTTCCAGAATCTACAGGCTGTACATCCTAAATCAGCTGTTCACCATGACACACGGACATTTACATTGTAGTAATGTTAACTCCTCTGTGCTTGTGACTTTCAATCACAGCGGTTTAGAGACAGTGAAGAGAAACTCGTCCATCTCCAGGCTCTACATCTTCTACCAGATGTTCACCGTTGGCTCATCTATCCTTGGTCCAGCATCTGTGACACTCATGATAGCAGGTAGGTTCAGGTCTAGTTCATTAATCTAGTCCATACTTCTTGGGCCTTGTCCTATCTCTTTGCCCTTATTATTACTTTTTATGAGTCTGTGAAGGTTCAATGCAACCATCATAGCAAACTGTCTTTGCATTCACACGAGCTTCGTGAAAACAATAATTTATTGTGTTTTTACTCTTGATAATAGATAATAAATATATCATATTCGCTGATGTTTGCTATGATTTGCTGATCATAAAACTGTTCAATCTTCATCCTTTGGATTTCCTCAGAGATGATCCTGTCATATTGTTTCCTTCGAAGATATCTATTGTGAGCTGTTTTAATAATTAAACTGCTGTCGTAAAATAATTTTATCTTATCTTGAACACGTGGGGACACACCCGACATGCCTCTCTCACTCTTTTGCCCTCTATGCACTGTGCAATCTGAGCAATACTGAGATGGATGGCTCGTGCTGTGCAGTATATAGAAGAAAAAGCCCTCACCTATGTGTTCTACATTTTTCCATGTTATATCCTAATTAGCTGGTTTCTAAGTACGGCCTCTGGACATCATTTACATTTGCGTCATGCGTTTTATTCACTGGAATTAATGGGCCAGCATCTTGGAATACTGTATCTAGTTTTCCTTGAACATCCACAGGCTTAACTTTAAACTCTAGTAATAGTAATAGTAATAGTGTCTACCAGGACAAGCACCTTGCCCCAAGATATCTGTATTAATAACTTGATCCAGGACTTGCATCTGTTCTTTAGTAAAACCTTCCCTCTCTTTCTGTCTTTTTTCCTGCCAGGTGCTTTCCAGTTCGTCTTCAAAATCGCCGGCACAACTTCTATCCTCATCGCGAGCGTTCCTCCCGTCTTCTACATCCTCGTCTGCTTCATAACTAAGAGTAACACCCAGATAACCATCGCGGCCATCATGAGTGTTCTGTATGCGTTCCTTATGACCGCGTCCTTCTTCTCTATCATCGGTGGGTAAAAAAATCTCTGACTTTGTGTGACGTTAGTAAATGTATTTTAAACCTCTAAATGTCCTTACATGCATCACATTTCCCTTTCAGGTGACATGGTGACGCAGGGCACCTTCTTGACCCCCACTGGCGTGTTCTTGGTTTCTATGACAATCATGTACCTGGTGACAGCTTTACTACACCCTGAGGAGTTTGGTATGGTTATATCATATTATTGTGAACGTTATTTTTATGTCATGTTATATTATGTTTATTGTTTATGTTATGCTGTTTTATGTTGTTTTCTCCTCCAGGGATGATTGTCTACGGTCTGATGTATTTCATCTGCATCCCCAGTGGATACCTCCTCCTGACCATCTACTCACTGGTTAACATGCACATTGTGTCCTGGGGCACAAGGGAAACCAACAAGTAAGGCCCTGATCATTATTAGAAGGAGTAGTCGCACTTTCTGCAGCAAACAAACACCGCAGTTTCCAAATCTAATTATCCATTGATCAAAGGACAATCTCTTAATAAAGCCAGGCTCTGAATACAGGAGTTTTGGGCTGATTTTCCCCTAACTTCCGATAACTGAAGGAGAAATGTGGTCTGGGAACTTGGTCGGCCCAGATTATCTAGAATTGTGAGGGGATTTTGAGATCCAGTCATAAACCTCCTGAACTGCTCAAAGACCAATTAGGGCTGCCCAGATTAATTCACATATTCAACATGTTTGATATTTAAGAGTTAGAATCTGGATGTACTGTTGGAGCAAGGCTGCAATACCCAATGAGAGAAACATTGAGGGAGTTTGGTCAAAAACAAAAAAAAGGCAGCATAGTGTTTTATTTTTCTGACCATCCTTACTTCTTTCTGTCTGCCTGTCTGTCAGGGGTGAAGGAGCAGTGAAGAAGAACACTAATCTTCTGTGTGACAGAAACTGTAAACTCTGCTGCTGGGACATGAGGTTACAGGTACTGTTGCCAAACTAGCCATACATGACAAGCCTTCCCACAGATGAATAGACAGGCAAAATAATGATCTTATCTTGTTGTTTTACAGGTAACGCAGGAAACTGAAAATCTGATGATTCAACAGATCACAGGCCATATCGCACAGCAAGCCATTCCCCTTACACACACCAACCATGAGACTACTAAACAAGAAGCGGCAAAGACAGAGCCTCAAGCCAAAGTCAACAAGAGTATGAAAGCAGATTTGGACAGGCCAGGAGCCAAGACACCTGACAGTTCATCAAGTGATGAACCGAACAGGAAGCCAGTGATACACTTCCAGGATCAGTCTAGTGACTCTAGGTATTTGTTTTATCCTTCTCTTTCTTCTCTTCCATTAATCATTAATCTATTTGGCCACTTCGTATCTTAGTTTATCCTTTGGAAATCTGTACCTTCATTTATCAATCAGCCGTGACACATGCTGACGTCTACAGACTATCGAACATAGTATAGTGTAGTTCAAGTCCCAAACTGAGGACGCTCAGGAAAAAACACATACACGCTACAAAATGTGAAATCCACACAACCCAACACTGACAGAAATGTGTACGCCTGTGTGCAGTGACGAAAACGATGACAAACAATCGAGCATATCGCGAAGCATATACAGTGACGTTGGTGATTACTTCAATGAACTCGAGGATGCAGAGGAGTTTCCCATCAGTGGTGAGAAGCACTTCACAATGTATTTTGTCCTGAATACTTCAAAGAATTCATTATGTAGAAACCAGTGTAGCATGTTATAACAACTTATAATCACTTGTGCACAGACTGGGTGGAGCCTGTGAAAGACGAGTTTCTGAAGAAGCTGACCTACGCCAACATGAAAAGAAATCTACAAGAGCAAATACGGTAAAGAAAATCAACCTTTTACAGAGAATTTTATGTTTGATATTTTCTTAAGCACCTGGCTTTTGTTACGACATCCACAAATGCTGTGGTGAACATCACTGAAAGCAAACAAATAGTCTGTCTTGTATCTGTTTCTATACACGTGTGTGTATTTGTAAAATTACAGTTGTTGTTTTTTGTGGGCCTTTCTTTCCTTCAGATACGTACTTCGTAACAAAGATGAGGATGAAACGTGTGAGGAGCTGGTCGCATTGTTAACAGACGTCCTTAACAGAGAACTAAGTGGAGTAGGGCCGGAGGATGTTCTGTCAGAAAGCCGGCTGGAGGAGTTACGACATGCACTGGAATCCCAAGTAATAATAATAATCAGCAGCAGCTATTTCAGTTTTCTTTCTTTTAACGTTACTTTTCTATAACATACAATTTAAATAAAATGTATAATTGTGTTACATAAAATTGGAATGCTTTTATTCGTAGGGCTCTCGATTTTATGAGAGACAAAAGAGATTAGATTGAATTAACAGGTAAAACACCCTTTTCTGTCTCCCAGGCTCGCCATTACCTCAGGAGCGCTAAAATGGACAGATTACTGAAGAGAGTGAAGAGAGCCATCGATAAAACACTCACTGCCCCACAAGTGCAAAAACTAGATGAGGTAAGATGCTTTTTTTAGTTACCGGATCTGTGAGAGGCAAAATACGGTACAACACCTAGCAGGGATCAGTCTGTCTATACCGTCAGTACTTCACACCTGGTGGGTCCAAGACAGTAAGGTGACAAAGCCAGGTGTTGATGAAAATGTTTTGGCATTGTTGGCTTTACTGTCAGTGAATCCAACAGTAAAGATACATAAAAAAAAAAATAAGTCACTGATATAGTTTTTCATGATTGTCTTTGTGATGTCATATTATTAACATTTGTAAAAAAGTACTTAAGTTAAACAAGTTTGTGTGTGTGTGTGTGTGTTTAGGGTGAGCATGACTTCTGGGACAAGTTAATCGAGCGCTACTTGAAGCCCATTGTTGAAACAAAAGCACATCAGGAGGAGGTCACCAGAGAACTGAAGTCACTGCGCAACAAGGTCGGTTATCTGCCTTTCCTGTTTGTGCTAATGTGTCGTTTTTTTGTGTTTTGGTTCTGTCTCACATGAAGTGTGCATCTTTGTTGTTTGGACCTTGAAATACAATGTATGGTTATTATTAGTTTAATATCTGTTTAATCGTTAAAAACGAGTCTGTAGTGTGAAAAGGTTTACTAAAGGAACACCTGCAGAGAGGGAGAGGCCACAAGTCAATCAGAAAAGTGCTGTGTCGTGTTATTTATGTTTATTGCTCTTCTGATTGGTGTGGCTGACTTTGGACCGCTGTCAGGCCACTCACAAACTGACTGTTCCTACACTGCACGTGTCATGACATCAGAGCAAGTGAAAGCAAAGTGAAAGTTTCTCCAACTGTGCTGAAAAGCTTTTTGGAGCTCTTTGGAAAAACTGTAAGAGCTAGAAGAGCTGTTTGGTGGACAAACTTAAGTTTTCTTTGTTTTTTTTCATCTGTCTAGCTCAGGTGGAAATGGGAATATCACTGAGCAAAGCCTCATGGGATATTTTACAGTAGATCTTTCTGGGACATCCATCTCATCTCTTGTCACGCTAACAATGCAAGGATTCAAGTAGACATGTTGTTTCGATATTTAGTATGAAGGCTTTGTATATTTCCTACCCACAGGCCGTCTTCCTGTATTTCATCGTCAACATCCTGTGGGTGGTAGCCACTTTCTTCCTGCAGGCCATCGGAAATGACATCATCAGTATCAAGATCCCCAAATATGTACCAGGCAAAAATACTACGGGACAATTCCTCAAGGTGAGATGGACAAACTGGACTGCGGCATATTTTTAAATGTCTGTCAGAACTGCTGTGACTCCTGCTATCTGCTAACTGTTATCGCCACTTTGTGCTGACAGGTGGAGCCTCTCAGTTTGATGTTCCTGTTGTCTTTTGCTGTTCTCCTCCTTGTCCAGTTTCTGGCCATGTTATATCACAGGTACATGCACACTCAAACAAAACGCGTGGAAGGTGCCACACATCCACTGAATTCTCGTCACTTCAGATTCAGCTTTACTTGAATTTGGTAGCGTCACTATACCACCCACAGACTGACCATGAAAAATAAGCAGAGAAACGTGATAACTTTCAGTGACTTCAATCCCGTGACGTAGAAATTCCACCAAAGTTTTTGATACACGTACCGAATATTTTCCACAGAAATAAAATCACGTCTCCTGTAATTAATTTGACTTGTTCTCATCTTGGTGTTTCTCTGTTTGCAGGGTCTACACTCTCATCCACGTGGTGTCCTATCGCAGCACAGAGAAAGACTACAAAGCCAGTAACGTAAGCAACAACGCTAACAACACATGCAACTGCAGGGAATTAACTTGTGTGGTCGAGGACTTAGGGAGGCTTGACCACGTTAAGGCATAATTTTTTAACTGAATGACAATAGAAGCTTGAGCATTAGGATATGCCTGGCTTTGCTTTTTGGAAATGACAACAAAGCTGAGCTGTAGTTATAGTGGTGTCTCACTCTGGATAACATGAATTTGGTTGTCAGCTGTTTTATATCCGTTCTGGACTTTGCCAGATCATCAGTCCACCTCTGACTAACACGGGGTGCTGCGTCTTTACAATGCAGTGGTTGGAGAAGAATTTAGATTTACTTAAGTAGCATTGAATACTACGATGTAAAAATACTAGTGCTGCATTCAAAATCTCAATCAAGTTAAGAAATATTTGGAGCACAGAAAGAAACAAAGTATCAAAGGTAAAAGTACTCACTGGACATAAAAAATACATGATATCATCTTCTCGATTTGAATAAGTCTGTTTCTTGTCACAAAACCTTTTCCTGTGCCTTCCCTTTCTCCTAGGAATATGAAGAGGAGGGCATGATTTTGGAGAATATCATGGCCAATAAAATAGATACCGACGAAGATGTGGTGATGTAGTCAGATAAAATGACCAACTGTAACGGTGAAACCCAACAACCAGCGCACACTCAGGAGCTCTCTTAGCTTAGAGCGCCGGCATTCATATACTTCTTTATCAAGGCTTCAACAACGCATAACTCTGTACATTCTAATGATCAAAAAGCAGAAGGTAGCCTGTTGACGGACCATGTTTTGATCAGCCACAGTGACAGAAAATCATCTTGTCTTCAGCACTTCTCCAGCAGATGCTTTGCCTCTCGGCTAATAGATTTGAGTACGAACCAGCTGGGGAGGCAAAATGGCACATGGGAAATTAACCATAACAGATCCAATAATCTTTGTTTGACAATATAAAATGAGGAATTATTAAGATGTGAGCTCAGGTTTCTACACAATGGGATATCGAGTAGGAGAGTTTTAATGACGGTTTTATTTGAATGTATTTGCTCTGAAGGCTTGTATTTATTTTATTTGGAGTGTAATTGACTGAAGACAGAGGATGCATGTCTCATCGTACAATGATTTAGGAGGGCTGATAACCGAATTTAAGAAGATCGTGTTCCTACTGGTGTTTGTTCTGTTCTGTTTTCTGCTTGTGTGTCTGTATTAGAATCATGTTTTTGTTTCAATGAATTTGGATGTATGGAGGCAAATCACATAACTGAGCTCCTTTTAATGTTTTAATGTGTTGCTGTCTCTGCTCGCCTCTCGAAGACTTTATAAATGCGATATTTGCACATGAAATATTGTCAGAAATATTTTTACATTTTACATTGACCTTACACGTTATATTCTAGTTGATGTCATTTGCATGTGTTGACTTTTTAACATTGTATAAAGACGATATCAGTGTAATTATGTTTACCAATTACGTAAACAAATTGTATGTAAAACTGATTTAATTAAGATAAATATTAAATTAAAACAGCATTTTATGTACAAGTTGTATTCTTCTCTTATTTATCTTGCTCCTGCCACTGGTTTGTTAAAACTGAGGTTACAGGGAGTAAGCCAAGTCTGACTGTTGACTTCACTGAAAGGGGTTCAGTGACGCAGTTAAAGACAAAGCGGGTAGTGCGACCCATTGTTACTTACAATTTCATTTCTCCTAGGTGTGGCATTCTCTCCTGACAGCCTTGAATGTAAAACAAAATCATTTTACATTTCTACTGTTCTTACAGGGCAGTTAACACTGAAAATGTTACTTTAAACCTTTTGTACTCTGTATATGCTTATTTCACACCCCTTATAAAAAAAGACATAAAAAACAACCTCAGTTGACCTTTTTTTAATGAAAAGTCATTTCATTCAAATGAATGGAAGAAGTAGACAGTTATTAAATAGAGGCAATTGCAAAGCAATCATCCAATATATATTTGGGGAGAGTAGTATGCAGCTGAGGTTAAGGCAGCAGTCCAACAGTAAGCACAACTGTAAAGGTCATCACTGTGGATGAGGCGCAGACACAGTGCCTCAAACGTGACGCAGTGTCTGTGGCACAGTGCACCTTAATGGTGCTTTACACAGATATCAGGTGTAGTGATGTTACAAGTTGCATGTTTACAAGACATGTTTGCTGCTGTCACAGTTCCCCAAACGTCCAATATAAAAAAAGTAACGCTTTACCTCAGTGAATGACACGTTCAAACTTTCAAGTGGATTAGTCGATTGTTTTGACCCCTTGCCAGTTAACACATGGCAACTAAAACTCTGCTGATAGGAACGTGTCATTTCAAGAGATACAACTTAGGCTGCCAGTGGTGCTGCGTGGATACACAGCGCACAGAAAATCTGATCTTAAATGATGGCTACTTGGAAATAGATCTAATTTTTCAGATAACATGAAGTTTTTTTTTTAGAGAGCAGGAATTGGTAGTTGAATGTACTGTAGATAAACCTTCTAAATATTTAAAAACTTGTGTTGGACATTTTAACCAGCCATACATCAATTGCGCTCACTGACAGCCAATAAAAATCACTGCCAGCCCTGATGAGTGACAGTCAGTCTTATCAGTCCACATGTTGGCACTTCAATAATCAAAAGCTTGGCTGAAGTTGCGTTTGTGCCCTCCTCTGTTGTTTCCATAGCCGCCTCCGCCACCACCGTTACGGAAGCCACCAAAACTCCTCCCCCTTCCACCTCTAAACCCTCCTCCTCTGTTACCACCGCCAAAGCCTCTGTCACCACGGTTATTGAACTGCTTCTCCTCCAGCTCTGGGAGCTCTGTGGCTACAGTCAGCTGCCAACGGCGACCATCCTTCCAGTTGTCCTAGGGAAGGATCAAGTGGGGAGAAAAGGACGTTAGTAGGACAACCACATTCTGTCAACTTCACCAAAGAACACTGTCAAAATACATATGTTTTGGCTTTCGATTACCATATTTCCTCAAATATGAACCCGTATTCAAATAAAAACCATGTCTGGAATAATGGTGGAAGGGTCGACATGAACAATTACAGGTCAATCCCAGATACAGTCCGGAAAACAAAAAAAGGTTGGATAAAATTTACAGTAGCAGTCACAATTTGCATGCCAACAAACCAAAACCATCTTTCCATTGCTTTAAAATTAACAAATCTAAATCATATACCGTTTCCAGCATCTTACTGTTCTGGATTACTTGTCTAAAGTGTTAGTTAATGTTGTTAATGGTGTTTCACAATAAAAGCCTTATTAAGAAAAAACGGGTTTCCGTACACTGAACGCTCGAGGCCTTTTAATTTAAAACATACATACGTTACGTTATATACAGTGTTACATTTGTATTAACAATGCAGTAACTTTAACAGGGAAAGCGGGAGAGGAGAATAGAAGGCTTATTTGAGGAAATACGGATCATATTTGCGTTCCTTTAATCTTAAACGGACTATAAAACAGTCCACATAAAATCTTAAATAGAGGGAGTTTTCCTTGTTTCCTCACCTGCATCTCCTTGACTTTGTCAGCTGGGACATCAAAACAAACTCCCTGAAACAAAAAGAAAAAAAGATGGTGAGTGTTTCTGTCTCAGACAGTTTTTGAGGAGTCACTCTATGTACCTGCTTTGCTATCAGACTAAGAGCCAACAACAGGCACAGTCACACCTACAGAAAGGCTTCCCACATTTATTTTTGACTAACAGATGTTTTGCTGTTGACTTGCTGTGAATAATTAGTTTCATACTATGTCTAGTGTGGCTGTAGCAGCTGAATTTACATATAAACTTTTTTTAAAGAATTACACAGGTTTTTCTCTCCATTTGCATTCTGATATACCAACAGGTTCCCCATTTATATTTTCATTTGCCACGTCTATTGCTTTCATTTATGACATAGTGGGGACTTAATCCAAGTGTGATCCAACAAGAGCATTCATTGGCTATCACCTGGACCCAATTATTTGTATCCTACATTCATGCTTTAAAACTTCTATAATTTCATGACATTACTCAAAACCCTTCTGATAACCTTCAACTAATAAATGCAGGATTTGAAAAGATGAATACTACTGTAACAAAAGTCTTTACAGTGTATATCAACTAAAGCAGCACTTCACATATGCACACATTTGTGTGTTTACATACCATTTTGCCTTTAAGGAAGGTCATTCTGTGAATGTGGTTCTCGAACTGCTCTCCAAGCTGTTCTTTGATGGTTCTCCAGACGTAACCCAGATTGTGACACTCCTGGGAACATACCAACTGCACAGTTGTGTAACCCTGCAAAAACAAAAACAATAAAGTTAAGCTAAGTTGGAATTAGGTACTAGTTAGTACAATGCATGTGTTTCTGTGCATATATCTTTTGTTTATTTTGTTGTTTGGTGAGTGCCAAGTGTGCTGTGTGGTGGTTGTTTAAGTAGACAATACGGCCAAACCAAACTCACAGCATCAGAGTTGAGAAGTGACCTCTGCTCTAGACTTGTGGCTCCAGATATATGGGCCAGGGCGGCAGCTAATGCATCGACTGCTCCTCTCTCCGCAATCAGCTTCTCAGCTGACACTCTGAAGTAGTCGATAGCTGCAGCTGGAACAGAGTCCAGAAACCTGGACACAATGAAGAAATCATCAATTTTTATTTATTTTCATCCAAGTATCAATGTTCTTATGTTTTTTTATGTTTTATCTATAATTTGCACTAATAAGGAGTTGCTTCTCAATTTCGTTGTAAAATGTACAATGACAATAAAGTTCTATTCTACTCTATTCTATTCTATTCTATTACAATTCATTACAATCTGACACTTATTTTGCCGTCTTTTGGGAAATGTGTTTC
Organism: Diplodus puntazzo; assembly: GCA_963678695.2. NCBI lineage: Eukaryota > Metazoa > Chordata > Actinopteri > Spariformes > Sparidae > Diplodus > Diplodus puntazzo. The sequence goes on along the minus strand of OZ023155.1, from coordinate 11,414,656 downwards.
ACATTGACCAGTAACATGATTCAGGGGATTTCAGGAGGGCAGAGGCTTCTTGGGGCCACTGTCATATGCAATAGCCAGGCCACTAAGTTGCCTAAGTAGTGATAACACTCTTCATTATAAACCAAATGATGTGTCTGACAAAGTCCAAGGTCTCAAACTGTCGTAAGTACAGTCGTTTCATTCATCAAAAGTAAAATAAAAATGGCTCCACTTGGCTTTATGTCTAGAATTGCCTACCTGACAGCATCCTTGCTTGATGACTTGATGATATCATTGGCGGTGGGTACTCCAACTCGTCTGAATGTGATGCCCTGAAAAAAAAAAAACTATTAAAATGTATTTAGTTTTTTATTCAATACAGAAACATCTGAAGCAGAGTCACATGGATCACCAACAGTATCTGAAAGCTGCTTTTTTTGTCAATAACATGCAACTTTACACGCCACTTCTAACTACAATGAAAAGGCGAATTTCAGTCCGTTTTTCTATTTTAGTGCAGCAGCACCTTCTTCATCTCTGGCCTCTTTAATGAAGCACTTACTACGTTTTTCCTCTCCTTTCTGTACCTAATTGACCATTTTCATCCCATGCAGCACAGACATGACTGAAAATACTGTTTTATATTTTTACAAAGCTGCTTAAACAACTGAACTTAAAACGACACATACCGCTTTGTTTTCTACATAGCGCAGCTGGTCCTCTTCTTTCCTCTGGTAGAAACAGATGCAGACTCCAGTCCGGCCTGCTCGACCAGTACGCCCTGAGCGGTGGATGTATGACTCAACATCCTAAAACCAACCACAGAGTAAAGAGTAATTGCGACATGCCGTTATAAATCATAATTTATGCAACACTGACAATAAGAAAACATGCACCAACATTTATCTGCAAAGAGTTAAGTGCACTGCAGTGGTTTCCATTTTTAACTACAGCAGTCCTTAAAAATTACGCTAAAATACAATTTAAATAACACAGAAGTAGCACGTCCTCAAAAAATGCAAAGATATGCTCAGGTTAGAAAATTGTTGCCGGTTACTGGCATCGCATCACACCTTGGGCGGAGAACACTGGACCACTAGATCAACTTCAGGGATGTCCAATCCACGGGCTGCAACGTTGGTGGCAACCAGAACCTCGAAAGCCCCATTCCTGAAGCCCTTCAGCGTCGTCTCTCTCTGTTTCTGTGGAATATCACCGTGGAGGGACTGGGCACTCTGAAAACATACAAACAAAATAAAATTATAAATGTACCCTTGAGAGACAGTCCTGCTCAAGAAATGTAACACAACTCCCCAATCTGACAACATTCTCAAACTGATTTTCATTCAATGACATGATGTAACAAAATGTCCACTGATTATTGTACAAGCTATACATGTGTTTATGCATGTGTAAGTGTGCGTCTACCTGTTTGAGGGATGAATTCAAGGAAAGCTCGTTCGCATCTTTCTTTGTCTCACAGAACACTATGGTTTTGCCGTGGCTGCCACTGTAAACCTGGATCACATCTGCGAGCACGGCTGTACGCTGTGACCAGTGACAAGTTATGGCCAGATGCTACACAGGAAACAAAGACAAACAGCAGGGAGATGGAGACAGAGAGAGGGAAGCCAGGGAGTGAGAACAGAAGTGTTTTCATTATTCCAGCTTGCAGACTTTAACTTTTACTTCATTACAATTCCACTGGTGTTGACAGTGATAAATACAGTAACTTTTACTGCAAATTAACTTGCTTGGCTTTCCTGATGGAGATACATGCAAGTGTATTTATAGTCTTTAACTGTCCCTGCTTACAGGCAACTGAGAGACCCAAGTCTAAATCAATAATAAAAAGACTGCTGTAACACTTGTTAAACTGCACACACACACGTTGCCTTTTCCACCTCTGCCAACTGATTTTCTCTGCCCTTACACACAAACTTACTTCCACAGTTGTTGCAGCTTTCTGTGTTTTCTTGCCAATCAGGTCAACATGTTTGCAACCTGGCCTCATGTATTTCTTGGCAACCTCGTAGACCCAGGGTGGGCAGGTGGCCGAAAACAGAAGAGTCTGCGGGTTGGAGTCGGAGTCTGGATACAAGCACAAGGACACAGAAAACATATTCGATAGTCAAGAATCCTTTTATCATTATTCAAACTCTAGACCAGACAGGTACATAGTGGAACAAAATTATGTTGCATCTGGCTCAAGACGTTAAAAACAAAAGTTAAAAGAAATCAACACACAAAGCAAAACACTAAACCCTACACCAGTATATGGAAACAAGCACAACAGGAACACATACAATTTTCATAGATTTACTTTACCTTTCTGATATGATGAGGCCAGAATCTCTTCAACCTGCTCTGCAAATCCCATGTCCAACATCTGGTCTACTTCATCCAGAACGGCGTGCTTCACTTTAGAGAGGTCAAGTTTATTGTTCTGGAGGTGGTCTTTAATGCGACCAGGGGTACCAACCAAAACATCGATACCATTACGGATAGCTTCGACTAAACAGGAGGAGAGGAGTGGGAAGTGTCAATACTAATGTATGATGCATGTTGTTCAAACAGCCAAACAGAAAAAAAGACACTGAGCTGAACTCGCATTTAAATAGTTAACCTAAAAAAAATAACATTAAATATCAAAAACACAAGGAAAATAGATGGACATATTCAATTATTTCAATGCTTTCAGAATTACTGCTATTAAGTACATTTATATTATATTTGCATTTTTGCACAACACTTACTCTGTGGCATATATGAGCTGCCTCCATAGAAACAAGCAATGGAGACTCTCTTGCTAACGTCTTTAAAGTCCTTAGCGACCTGGATGGCTAACTCTCTGGTTGGAGTCAACACCAGGACCTACAGACAGACAGATAAGAGACTCAGTCATATACAAACATACACAGAGAGCAACTGATAGTGGGACTGATGTTTGTCTTCAGTTATTTGTGTGAAAGTTTGTGTGTGTGTGTGTGTGTGTGTGTGTCTGTGTGTGTGTGTGTGTGTGTGTGTGTGTGTGTGTGTGTGTGTGTCTGTGTGTGTCTGTGTGTGTGTACCTTGGGAGACCGGCCTCTGGCGAACTCCGTCATATTTCTTTGGAGCTTCTCCACCAAGGGGATGGCAAATGAGAAAGTCTTCCCTGTTCCTGTTCGGGCTTGGGCAATTAAGTCCTCTCCATCATATACAGGATTAAATGTCTTCGCCTGAATGTCAAACAGGTAAGAGACTCCCCGAGCTGAGAAAGTGACAGAAAGAGGCTTTTTTGGGGGGCAAAGCAGCAAACAGGATATTGGACATGTACCAGGACTTCTCTGCTCTTGAGCCACAGCAGTAACTAAGGTATAAATATGTATATAGAACTGTTCTATATCTTGAGTGTAAAAATCTAAATATGATATCTACCTTTAAGTTTATCGATGGTGACTTGGGAGATCCTGAAGTTTGAGAAGGCCCCTTCCTTTTGCTCTGGTATCTCCTCCTACAGAAATAAACAGAGTTGGTTTAAGTGGCTGTTACCCTACAGCTGACTTTGAGGAGTGGCTATTAATAAAAACCAAACATGTTGAGGAAAACGCAGCAAACTCAGGAATAATGTAATATGACTTAAACACTCAAATCAAATGAAGAGGACGATATAAGGTGATATCATTTATGAAACTTTTAAATTTCGAGCCTTGCCAAAATTACTCTAGCAATCATACTGGTTCTTTTTCGCCGTCGCTAGCTGATTCTTCACTCGACTGCGCCGGTGTCTCGATGGGCGTCTGAACTGGGGTGTTTGGGGTGGAATGTCCGTTGGTTGCTTCCTCTGCTTTCTTTTGCTTCTTCTTTTTTTTCTACACCCACAAGACAAAAGTGGAGTCAGTATTAAAAACAAAAGGACAGAGTATGACCCTGTCTACACAAGGGCACGGACTGAAATGATATGTTTGCTTTCAATTGTCTGTATAACTTTTCCACTATTATGAGGACAGATTTTTCAACACCAACAAACCCACTTGACAGACAATGAATATAGTTTGTTATCTTCTTAGCTATTTACCTCTGAGTCTCCTTCAGTCTTTTCCTTCTTACTCTTCTTCTTTGGTGTTTCAACACCGTTACTGTTGCCATTCATGTCTGCCTCATCTGTGTGGCCGTTCACTTGGTCCGCTGCCAGCTTGTCTTTTTTCTTTTTCTTCTTCGGTGCTGGTGGTTCACAGTCTGGTTCCTCCTGCTGTTCTTGGTCCTCCAGCTGCTGCTTCTTCTTCAGCTTCTTAGCCTCCTTGTTCTTGGCCTTTAATATATATATATATATTTTTTTTTTTTTAACAGAAATAATAACAACATCAAACAGGTTCCAGTTAGAACAAATAATGTGCAGTGACTCAAGCTTGTGTCCTTTCAGCTGGAGTAATTTCTAGTTTGCTGTTATCACATAGTTTTACCAACATCTTTAAAATTATAAATGGTTAGAAGTGGCAAGCTCAAATGTACCAGTTGTTATGAACATAACATCTGATTTGTTACATCATTATTTGAATGATATGATAGTAAAAATGGTTTATTGTTTCTGACGCTGCTGCGACAAACAAAGTTCCCCGTCTGTCTGCGGGACATTGAAGGATTTCTGATTCTGATTCTGATAAATACAAAAAAATAAAACTGTCAATTCAACACCACGTGGTGACTTTATTCAGATACCACTGAATAATTCCAGGATGAGTTCAAAGTTGAGGCACTGACCTAACCAGACATCATTTTAGAAAATTTCAATTATTATGTTCATATAATAATTTGACTGAGCAAAACTAATTGAAAGTTTATTTTATCATATTTCATTTTTAATTAAACAAGTACCTACCTAATTAGAGAGGGTGTTATTGTTTATTAAATACATATGTTGCACATATCTAATACTGAACTGTATTTTTCTGCCTAGACCAACGATTTATTCAGATCAGGGTTTTTTTTTTATTTATATCTATTTGTGTCCACTTGAAGTGTTCTGCTCTTAATCAACCAAAAACAAGCAACCAACAATCTGACAAGCGCTTAATGAAATCCCTTTAGTCCTTTTACATTTTTGTGCTAACTCATTTTGGTTTCTAAACTTGTTAATACTTATTATTCATATCTATAGACACTACATACAGCAAACAATTAATCAAAGCATATAAAAACAGTTGAGTATGACAATTTAGTCTGGACCTGGGAGATGTTAGTTTGCTAAAACAATCCCTACTTAACCTCTCCGCACCCACCCGCCCGCCGGCGGGCGATTGCAGAAAAGTGACTGTATGTCTACACTACGCAGTGACGTATCCCGCTTCAACTTTCATCAATACGGACATACTATACGTCGTTAGAAAGGGTAGAATCTCCGCAATTCATTCATCCAGTTGATTTTGCAAAAATCATGAGCACCAAACCATAAATCATTGATATTTACCAGCATGGTAAACGTGAGATGCAATAAACACACGACGTCTCCCTACCTTTGTCGCAGCCCTACAGCCGTAATATGTGTCCATTCCTCAATTATGTATATTCCAGTTGTCCGTAAGAATCCACTGATCAAAAGCATCAAAATGGTTTTTCATAGAATTACTCCAGCTTGTGAATGTCGTCCTGTAAAGTCCATTTGTTTACCGTCTACCAACTTTGTTCGGCGAATACAATCCATACTTTCCCGGCCGCTATCGGAATTACTCTAGTTCCTGTATGGTGTTGTTGGGTATGCTTGTTTTCATCACTTTGCTGGCTACAAAATAAAAGTGTCCCCATCTTTTTCTGTTCAGTTTTCACCCCAGCACAGCCCGTGAAGTAGATCGAGCGCTCCCTGTTTGAAGGACCAATAGGCTTTGTTTACTGTTTTTCGCTGCCTTAGTATAGGGTCAGCGTATTGGCTATCGACATGTCAATCATTCAGGCTTCTAGCCAATCATTTTACCTTTCCAACGAGGGTAGGCATGCCCAGGTCAGTTACGTAGCAGCCGAGATATTTTGCTGCGTCTTCGAGCTTACGAGCTCAGTTTACGCAGGAGGCGCACGGTAAAGGGACGCGGCGGACATTTAAACTTTTATTGTACGGCCATTTTCGCAGTTTACAATGGCGAAAGCCACAAAGAAAGCTAAATGTGTCCGGGAAGAAGCCCTGGAATTGATCATGGCATCATCTGATGAAAGTGAAGATGGTGTGTACGACTCGGAGAGAGGAGATGTTTGCTCAGGGCCTCGACTCCATCTTAGATCGGTGAGTAACGCTATCTTTGATCATGTTTGATTTATTTATTTAGCCATGAGTGAAATTTGATTGAAAGTTAGTGGGTGGGGGTTTTTATGCTTACAGTGAACAGTACAGTATACATTAGAATTTCATAAATGATGCTAAATGGTTAGCGCCCCAGGGCCTAATTAGCCTAGCTAAGCCTAGCTTGCTAGCTAGCTAGCTAGTTACTCAACTAAAGTTATGTAATCCTTGTAATTCTATTCTATAATGTAATTTATTTTGAGCCTCTAATTCCCTTTTATTTAGATTTTTTATCAAGCTTGTAAGCAAATTGAACTAGATCTTCACTGACCAGACACTGGGAATATTCCCCCAATTCAATTATTCTGTTTATGTACAGCTATTTTCCTGACGATGTTGTGTAACATGTAATATCATATATATGTGTTTATTTGTTTCTTATGTAAATAACACTCCATTGAATTGCATTTATATATTTTTTCATTATATTTGGTGACATTTGTGCATTGCATTGTGTTTTGTAGGTCACAGTCTAAAGGCAGTGACGTGGGTTGGGAGCCTCAAAGTGCGACAGTCAGACGCCCAGCCCTCTCTCCTGCTGAAGGCGGTCGGCAGAAGTGCCAACGATCCTCTTCTGCATCCACCAGTACCTGTACCAGCAGTGTCAGAGGGGGTCAGTGACGCAGAAAGAGTTTCGTCAGGCCCTTATTGAGGAGCTTGTGGACCAAGGATCCGCATCAACATCCCAGCCATCCACCTCAGGTATCTCTGCACCCCCAAACCCAGCAGCATCCCACAAGCTGCATTATTTCACAGAGGGACAAAAAGTGGCTAAGCGGGATGCAGTCAGTGTCGGCAGACGGCTCTGCACACTCTGCCACAAAAAGACACCAGTTGGCTGTTCAATGTGTGATGTTCCCTTGTGTTTTGTTGCCACAAGGGACTGTTTCAATGAGCGGCACACACAAAATGGAATGTAGAATGGCCCAAAATGTCCACTGCGCATCACAGCGCACTTTTTATGTTTATATTTACAGTACAGTTGTATGTACATCATTTCTGGAGACAAGTTTTCTTATACATTTCCACTACTTATTACTTTTATACACATGTTAGAGTTTTTGTATATTGTTCATATTTAGTTCATATTCTATTTTGTTTTGTATATAGTTCATTCATTGTTCATATTTTGTTGATATTGGCACAGTTGTACATACAGTAATAGTATATTGAAAGATAATAAAATCCTTGTTTGAAATTCAGTTCAGTATAGTCTGTCATTTTTGTATAATGGTTACTATTCTGTAGTGTCTTGTCACATGACAATATCTCAATATGGCAACCTAGAAGCGTGTGGAAACCCCTCCAACCACCCATCAAATGAATGTGTGAAAAAATTATGTTTTGAATCATGAAGAAAGGTTTTATAGTCACCAAAATGCTTCAGTAATGTTTCCAGTGTCACAAAAGTGAGTAAAAGCATTTGGCACAATTTGGCCATTTGGAGACATTTTGGAGAGGTTTGTGGACGCCAGTGGCACTGCTGACTAAAAACTCCATAACTCCCATAAGGTTAGGCCTAGAAGTCTAAAATTTCAGCCAGGTGTAGTTGACAAGATGTAGAAGGTATGTGGTATATTGCCATATGCCTTACATAAAGCACATCAAAGTTATTGTTATTCAAATATGACCTATTATTTTCGAAGACAAAAAAATTTTTTTAGAGCCATGTTTGAACTGATGTCATTTAGGTTGTGGGTATGGTACATGCTAAATAAGCCCATTTTCAGAAACTAGAGGGTGTCGGCTTTCAAAAGAAGTATCATACATCCATCTAGGACTTGCAGTTATTGTGTTATAAGCTTTTCCATTTGGGTATGCTAAATAGGCGAAAATTACCGAAAATAGGTGGGTGCGAACAGGTTAAATGTTCACTCTTACAACATGAGTTTGAAAAGTTTTTCAAAAAATACAATAAATATCAAAATCATCAATAATCAAATAAAATCTATCAACTTTGTAGCAGCATTACATTTCTTTTACTTTATGTTATTATAATGAGCGGGTTGTTTTGTATACTTTAACAGCTGACGAGCCCAGCTGTATCACACGTCATCAAGCCTCGTCCACAGCACGGGCACAAATCTAAGTAGTTTCCAGAAGGCCTGCACGTTGTAACGCCGTGGATCCACGTGATCTACACATCAGCTCACCAACACATGGGGATGCCATGAGATCTTCTGGCTAGGCTAACAACGAATGCTAACATTTCATTAGTAACGGGTCACATTTACATCCTGTATTCATACTTCTGGTGTTTAAACGATGTTGCTAATTATTACTAGTACCCGTGTTGTTAAACAAACATATCCTACGTTGGTTTCCTAACAGTTAACGTTAGCTAGCCGGTTAGCCGAAGACTCGGTTAGCACGTCCAGCCACATGTTGTCAAACACGGATTATATTCAGTCTACTCGAGGCGTCACGGCCCGCTCTGCTCACCTTCAGGATTTTAGCCTCTGCGGCAGTGTCCACGATGTCCTCCATGGCCTGGTCTTCGGTGTCAAATATGATTTTTGTCGGCATTTCTCTCCCTAGTTGGAACCCCTCAACGCAGACACACAGGCTAAGCCACGGGCACGCGGACGGAAAGGAACGCGTAGGGCTGCTCGTGGAAGCACGTTCACGAGTTAGACGTAGAAATAGAAGTGATAGAGAGACGCCACCGGGCGGAGCAGGCGAGGACATGAGTTACACGCAGACACGCCGATCAAAATAGATGGAGACTATGTGTTATTGATAGACTAAAATCAATATTTCTCATTTTACAACTCAAGGAAAATTTATATATGTAACACAATTCAGACACAAGGTCCTACAAATGGTTTTACAAGGACATAGAATTACATTAAAAGACATTATAAATTGCATTTAATCTAGACCAGACCACATTTACTACAAAAAATGGACCATGTCAAAAACTGCCATCAAATGTATATTAACATACTATTGATTGGTAGTTATTAACATAACTTTATATTAATACCATTTCCAACTTTCAGTGGAGACCAGCAACATTCCTAATAGTTGACATGATGCCACTGTTTTTTCATATTATGGTATTTCTATGGCAGTTTTTTTTTTTATTGGCTGTGGCATGAGGGTTGAAATACATTAAAATAAATAGGGGAATGTCAAAAAACGAAACAATGAAACAAGTTAAAAAAGAAAAATAAGCTTAAGTAGAATAGGTTCAAAGAAGACAAGACAATAAAAGCTACAAGATTAAAAATTGCCTAAACGAAAGGTAGCTGGCAAACACAAAGGTCTTCAGCCTTGATTTCAAAGAGGAGAGAGTTGGAGCAGACCTGCTGTTTTCTGGGAATTTGCTCCAGATATGTGGTGCATTATAACTGAACTCTGCAAATAATGAATTCTGTCATACCTCATGAGAATAATTATTGTAAAAATCAGAGTGATGAGCAGTAAGGAATGTGTGTCAGTGATACTGAGATCTCAACTGAACATGGATAAAAAATGTTTTATCTTCTCAGCTGATAACCTCATAGAATCACAGTAGAACACACACTGCCTCTTAATAGGAAGATTGCAGGAACATCCAAACAGTAATGACTGACTGCCCAGCAGATGGCGCACTCTTTCTTTACACTTAAAATATGCTTTCCGTTTGCATGTGGGAGGCCTTCTGATGATGTATTCCACTCAGTAGAACCACTGGGTTGCTAAGTCTGTTAGTCTTTACACTTCAAGTCCAAATTTAATTCATGTTTAGGGTGCATGTTTGTAAACTGCTCAGTAGATCACATTTTATGCATTCTTCAAATAAGAAAACTCACTATGTAAATTGACGTTAGTTGGCAACTTAACTTGTTTTTACAAAACCTTTTTAACCTTATTGTTTAAGCAGGGTAAGTAATTGAAGCAGCATACATAAACACACACAGTCATTGCAGACTCCAAGGTTGGTCCTGTAGTTGGTCGGATGCGGAATTTCCTGCCATATCAGCTTGCTGTTGTTACTGCTCAGGTGGTCCTCTATCCTCCTCCTGTAGTCTGCCTTGGCCTCTCTGATGCCCCTCTTCAGGTTGGCTCGGGCTGTGCAGTAGAGGTCTTTGTTGTTGGACCTCCAGGTGGTGTTCCTTTCCTTTAGCAGCTGCTGGACCCCCCTGTCATCCAGGGCTTCTGGTTGGGGTAGACCCGGATGCATTTGTCCACTGTGACAGTGTCTATGCAGTTTTTAATGTAGCACGGAACACTGTCTCTGAACACCTCCAGGTCCTGATGTTCAAAGACCCCCCAGTTGGTCCTCTCAAAGCAGTCCTGCAGCTGCTGGGAGGCACCCTGGCCATGTGGCAACAGTTTTTGTGATGGTGGGAGCAGTTTTCCTGAGGGGGGCATATGCAGGGATTAAAAGCAAGGACAAGTGGTCGAACTGGCCCAGGTGTGGCAGTGGTCTGGCCCTGTAGGCCAGTTTCATGTTAGAGTGTTCCTTGTCCAGGGTGTTATCTCCCCTTGTAGCACACTTAACATGCTGGTGGAATTTAGGGAGTGCTGTCTATAAGTCTGCATGATTGTAAGCTGAGAGAAGTTTCCCCTCCTCAGTACATGCGCACTGAAAGTGAGTGCTTACTTTGGATCCACTTACCTCTGTGAAATGGCATTTTCACAGATGAAAATAATCAAATCCAAACATAGGAGCTGCCTCATTGACAGACACCTCACAGACTGCCTCAGATTGGCTGTCTGCAGCTATGAGCCAAACTACAAAGAACTCAGACACTATACAATCACAACCCTCACACTGACTTGAGTCAAAATAACTGCAAAAGCTTTGCCTATTGGCACTGTAAAAGTGTGGTACTGCAAAAGATGGGTCCTTACTGCATTTCATTTACTGGGTAAGTTGTTGCCACTCATTCTGCTGTTAAAATGTTTAAAAAGTAAGTGTAGAAACTTATCAGGCAAGTTCATAAGCTTCATAGTTAACTCTTGTTAAAGGAAAGTGTTGATTTTTCCCCACATTTTTCTATGAACATAATTATGCAATGTAAATATAGGCCACATGCCTTTATTTGTTGTGTTATGAATTCAGTGGAACTTAAAAGAGATGGTGTGATGTTCACTTCTGAAAGCAAAGGCCAAGACCTGATTAATATGCCAGAATTTGCCTAAATAAAAGGCTTGACTTTTTTTTCTCCTCACAATGCTTCAATAAGTGGATCTTTCCTTTGTCCCCCCCCCCCTTTCAATTGACATGCAATACAAGACAGCACAAGTTATACTTTAAAGAAAGATCAGTTTTATTAATCCACCAATCATCAAACAAAGCAAACAAACTGATGGGCCGGCCAAAATAAACAAAAGAGCAGACTCCCAGACCAACCCACCAGGGCTGTCGGAACTGGGTTTAACCCTCTACCCTAACCCAACAAAGCATCTAAACCTAATTGAAATTAAGCCACGAAAACTGAACTACCGCACCCATCAGATAAACATAAATAGAAAGCATAATACCTCAACCAGCCTCCCGGCTGACTGACAGCACTGCTGGTCTGGTGGCATGCAGTGAGCAAGGCAAGAAGAAGAGACCAGAGCCTAGTGCCCTACCCCCTCTTATTGGATATTCCCTAATCAGCCAGAACGCTTTCACCTGGCAGGCAAGCCAATCACCATCCACGGTGACACATCCTGTCTAGCAGAGAGGGAGCATGTAACAAGGACCGAGGTCAGGTATCTTGGGCTTAAAAAGGTTGGTGACCACTGCTGTGAATGATCCAAAGAGACAATATGCTGCGCTCCAACTCAAGAATCCACATTTTTGTCTTTTTTGTATTTCTTCTTGTCCTTTTGGGGTGAGCCTTTTTCAACCGTTGTACTTCACTTCTACATTTTGTTTTTATCAAACAAACAAAATATGTATTTCTGAAGTTCTAAAAGTCTTTAAAATTGTTTTACAACTAGGCAAGGCAAGTTTATTTGTATAGCACAATTCAGACACAAGGCAATGCAAAGTGCTTTACAGGGGCATAAAAACTGCATTAAAAAAATAAAATGACAATACATTTAAAAACAAGTAGGACAAGAACTACATTCAAGATGATAACGTTTTTTTTTAATAACTAATGGTCATTTAGGCCTATTAATCATCTTGATAGGCTAATTGAGACTTTCTAGACTGTGTTACCTTCATTAGCTCTAGACAGTTTTAATGTTGAGGCTTCATTAAAATGTCAGGAGTGTTTACCAAGTCTGGGCCTGTAACACCTTGTAATTCTGATTCACTGAGGATTTATGCAAACAAAATTCAAATTATTGGTAAAAGGGCTACATATCTCTATTGCACACACGCACAGTGTCTTAAAGCAACATTATGTAACTTTTGAACCCTAACATAACAGCCTCAAATTGATTTTGATGGTACAGTGTCTTGTAATGGAGTGAATGGTGTCTTTATGTTCCCTGGGGTGGTAACTATCGCCGTATACACTTTTTTACTAGCTGTTCTCTGGTTAACTTGTACCTGTATGTCTTCACAGGGGGATCTATATTGACTTGGGGTATGACTCCTCCACCTTCAGGCAAGTCTTCTGTTAGACTGAGAGAATATATCAATAAAATACACACAACAGAGCATGAAACTAATCAACACACTAAAGGAGTTGAAGCCTTTAAACTGACAACTCAAAGAGTATGCACAGATTCCAGCAAAACAAACACCCACCCACTTGTCAAAAGTTAGCACAGCTGCTAACTGGAGTTAATATAAAGCTACTTTATTAATTAAATGTACTCTTTGAAGTTACTCATTAATCCTGTCACCCCCTAAAGATTCATATGGCAGGATTTTGTCAAACTACACACTTTTTTTTCCCTTCCATTTTAACATGTGAATCCTGTCAATGAATGTTGTGTTTCCTTTTTTAAGCTTGTGCCAGCCATGTAACGAAGGCTCAGAGCCAGATGTGAAGGCTTTAATGACAAAGGTTGTAGAAGACATAGTGGGGCCAACAGATTGCCAGGAGAAGGAAAGCTGGAAGATCGGAGACCTCACAATGCAAAATGGGTGAGAGTACTAACAGACAGGAACAGCTGGGTCAAATACATCCAGTTTACATTTGCAGTGACTTGGGTTCACACCTTTGCACTGTAAATGGATCATCTCAGGGTCATAAAAGTAAAAGATCACAAATACAGTATGAAGAATAGAAAGCACTTGTTTTGGGAGCCTTGTTTGTTTCTATTGTTACAGTCGACAGACTTTACTGCACCTCTGCTGCTGCCCCCAGACGCTGGCTACACAATTTAAGCTTCACTTCCCTGGATATTACCTCAAAACTAAAAAACCTTTCTGCAGTGCACTCGGAAGAAATTGGATATAATTGTACAAGGGCAGCACATGTTAAGTGCAGGTAGCACTTCTGTCACACAGAAAAAAAACAACCTTCTAGCCTGCGGCTGCCCTGCCCATGAACAGTAAGTGGAGGGATGGATAAATGGACAGTACAAGCAGATGACTTTGTAGCAGCACTGGTCCTGATCTCCCTGGGGCCCTCACAGTCACAAGTGACACCCATAGTGCTTCTAATACAATCCTCCTTTCTTTAGAACAGTACATTCCATCTGACGAAAAAGAAAAACAAGCAGATCTATATAGAAGAGAACCGGGCATAAACAAGCAATTTTTATTGAATAATTAATCAGTAAACAGTGGTGGAATAGAGTTGTACTTTTATTAGTCCTAATACATTTAGGATTTTCAGTTTGGATTTTGAATGCGTCTTTGGTTAAATATCTGCAATGAGGACTGTGGTTACCACAGGCTTAAGATACTAACATGTTTTGTTCTACAACATCATTATACATCAAATACATCATTTGATGTCCCACAATTTGAATTTAGAGCGCTTATGTATCTTTAGAAAGTGGCGATTGATAACAAGTGGCTAAATGAGACGACAGAAGCTGTTAGAGACATCAAACACTGGACAGGGAGACTCATTTTCTCACTAGTCCGTCTTTACAGGCGGGCTTTAGTTGCAAGCTATTCTAACAATCATTTTATTCTAATCATTCTGTAAAAAAACATATGTAATTGTATGGTAAGATGTGTAGTGGTGGTGGTGTTTTAAATCATGAGATGTCTGTTTAGAGCCTCACATGAGCCTTTGAATTGCTAGCGAACTAATTTAAATCACAAAAGTGGTCTTCATCTGTCAAGATTATCTTGCTGTGTGAGTATCATACACTTGTGTTTGTCACAGATTATTTTCGACCACAATAATCGAAACTCCAATTAAAAGAATTCCAATACACTGATAGTCGAAGGAACGGGGGCGATGCTTCCAGGCAGGCCTAAAAACCTTCCCTGCACCACTCTGTGTAACTCACTAAAAGCACTGTGCTTAATGTGGATCTGCAAAGTAACAAGTAACTAAATGTAACAAACTAATGTAGTGGAGAGAAAGTAAAAAGTAGCAGAAAATGGAAATATTCAAGTTGGCCACCTGAAAATGTTACTTAAGAACATTAATTGAGTCAGTTGTATTATGTTTCATTCCATCACTTGTTCAAATTTTGAGTTTCATTTTTACTGCAAATTAATATCATTTTTTCAGTCTCCTTGATTTCTAATAATCGGTATCGGCCCTTTAAAAGCCATATTGGTCGACCCCTAATTTTCACAGTGTGGTTTTGGTACTTTTACCGGAGATAACGATGTGAATATTTTTTCCACACCCGACTGAACCTTGACTGAGAGACAAAAAACAATCCTTGTCTCGTTTTTTGTTATTATGGGCGCCGAAGAGGCATGTCATTAAGCCAAGTTTACCTGACTGCTGTTCATGCAATTGATTCTCAAGTTATGCTCCATACTCTTATCTTTGAGTTGTATACATTGACACGAGGGGGAGGGAGGCCCTTAACTCAGGGGACCCTACCCAACTTGCATAGTGTGTGTACCGTACAGGTCGGTCTGTAGTTCAGCAACACAACACACCGCAGGTCTGACATGACACGGCTCCATAGGATGATGATGCTTTCCTCCAGTGTCTGGTTATCTGGTTTCATGTTATGGATCGTCTATGTTAAGTGTGTTACTTCAGCCCATTAATTTTCTGTATCTCTTGTACTTTACCCCATGTATTTCCTCTTTTGTTTAAGTAAGTTAAATTTGATTAGATCTTTTCTCTTTTTTCCAGGTTGAAATATGCTCAGCCAAGCACACAGCAAGGGTAAGTTATTAAAAACCATATATTGCATTATTCTGCTGGGAATAATCCGTGTCACAACCTTTGATTAAAATAGCAGATTGAACGTGTCACTGTGGCACTCCTATCACATGTTTTAAAGAAACAATAATGTTCAAACCATCTTTTGAAATAAGTTTGTGTCCGTGTACAACTGTGAAGTCACTTTTGGTGGAACCTTTATAGCGTGTGTGTGTGTCCTAAAGACTGTCATCTTTGATGCTGACTGCATAATGGCGACCTGCCTTACTATATATGACAATAAAGATCACATATAGCTTGTGAGCACATCTAAGCAAATCTGGCTCTCTGTTCTAGTGAACTGTGGCTAGGTGCCACAGCTAACTGAATATTGCACATACGGAGCCAAACTAGAGGAAGGAAAGGATTTAATCACATAAAATGTTTTAATCCAAAATGTCTTTATTCTCCGCAGACGCACTGATGTGAACTCAGTGACAAACTGGAACGTTCCTCTGGTTTGGGAGGGAACCTTTGATCCAGTGGTTATTGATGCAATCTATAAGAAAATGGACCCAAGAATTGCTGTGGTGGTGTTTGCTGTTGGCAAGTAGGTGCACAGGATTTTTCTCACACGATATTGTGGGGAGTGAGGTTCAACCTGACCCACTGCTCCAAGCTGAAATCTTCATCCTACAACCGTAAATCTACTTCACATAAATGCATCTTATCTTCTTGCATTGTATTTTTCTCTTTTGTCTTTTCTTGTCCTAAATTAATGTTTTATCCTTCTGGCTTGCTTTTTCCTACCCAAACAGATACACACGCTTCCTGGAGGCCTTCCTGCAGACGGGTGAGAAGTACTTTATGGTTGGATTCAGAGTCACTTACTACATCTTCACAGACCATAAAGAAGAAGTTCCCAAAGTGAGTTATTCTTTGCATATGTAAAATATGTTTTGTCCTTGAACATCAACAACACCATCTAACAACACATGCCACAATATAATGCTACTTCATGATAACAAAACACTTGACAGAAGACATCTGGCTTGGCAGGAAAAGAACAGGTGTAACTGATAACATTAATGTCTCAGTTACAGTAGCTTTGTCAGTAAGCCAAGGTGTGTAATAAAAGGCCAGACACGAAATGGCACACCTCACGCAGCATTACTAAAGTTGTGTTGTGTGCAATATTTGAGATAGGAGGAAACACACTATGAAGTTGAGGGAGAGATAAACTGAGACTTCAAAACCCAATTAAAACAGACAAATAATACAAACTATGCAAGAACAAAATGTATGATTTTGTAATGGCAGAGAGGACGGGAGGGGATGGTGTCCCTTAGCAAAAAGTAGTATACTTGAAGTTCACTTAATTAAGTATGCTTGAGTATAAGTACAAGTATAGCAAGTATACTATGGACCATGTACTTGTAGCATACTAGAAAGTATACTAATTTAATACTTCTTCGGACTAAATTGGAACATTTTAAGTTTATAAAAGTATACTTTAAGTATACTTTATAAGGTCATTTAAGGGTTACAGAAGTACACTTTCAAGTATAGAACAAGTACACTCATATATATATATATATATATATATATATATATATATATAATATATATATATATATATATATATATATATATATATATATATATATATATATATATATATGCATATATGCATGCATGCATATATATATATATATATGCATGCATGCATGCATGCACTTCTAGTCCACATTTTAGTTTAATAACATGTAAGTTTATAACAGGGGTAATTGTCAAAACAAATATGTGCAGTGCAAAACATTTATATTTTTTTATGTACTTATGTCAAAGTATTAGCCTTACAATGCAACCCATTCTGACAAGAGATTTTCCATTAATTACCATATGTGCTTACAGTTAAACAGGCGGGAAGTCTCTCCCAGAAAACACCCCTTCACTCTGGGTGCCAACATTTTTATCATCTTTGTTAATTTGACACAATTTAACCACATAACAAGGATGTGAATTAACCCGCAACCGTTTTACACATCATCCTATTCAAAAACACATTCACAAACCATAATTACACCAACAACAACAGAATACCCAAGAGCCTTTGCGCCACAGTCCACAGTATACTAAAGTACAAGTATAAGCTTTAGTATTTAAGTATAAGTCTAAGTATTAATGTACTTAGTCTTAGACTATTCTTTATACTTTTCAGTATAAGCCAAGTATACTTCACTATACTTTTCTTAAGTATGTAAAATATAGTATACAAAAAGTACACTTCAAGTATACTACCTCAGTTTTAGTATAAAATAAGTATACTTGTAGTACACTTAAATAAACTACTTTTTGCTAAGGGGTGCCATGATTTTGTGTTTATTTAAATGTAAATCACTTCACTCTTTCGATAAAACGGTTACGGTGTGTGTTTGTCTTGAGCGCAGCAGTGATGGGCTCTGAGGAGCAGCATCTCAGGAAATGTTTGAGGAGGCTAGAATTCAGGCCGATGTACGGGTCAGCTCTGAACTTAACATAAGAAATTCTGACATTGATAAATTGTTTAGCCAACCATTGCTTTGACAGACAGATGAAGCCACCTTAAAGAAAGAGGCTGATGTGCAAAACCACTTAACTACTCTTCAGAGTTCAAAATGCAATTTCATTTGCAGAGTAAAGTACACAGGTCGTGTACAAGAGGATGTTGTTAAAACCACCACTGACAAGAGGACGAGGAGAAGGAAAGGGAGAAAGGAACGAAGGAAGGATTTTTTAATGGTATAGAAGATTCATGGCGTTATGATGTTTACTTTTTTGAATGTAGTTTAATCCACAATTTGTGAAAAATATACCCCGACAAAATGTCAAACTTTTAAACAGAATTTTTTTTGTTGTTGTCTCAACATCTTCTGGCTACAAACACATCAAATTAACAATGCTTGAAGATTTCATTTGTAATTAATCCATTTAAGTTTTTATATGACCTGTCAGATTAATCTTGGTGAGGGGCGGAAGATCTCAGTGCTCGATGTCCCCAGTGCCACCCGCTGGCAGGACGTAGTACTGGGCAGGATGAAATGGGCAACCATCACCATTGACAAGCAAGTAAGAAGTGAAAGGTGCAGAACCTTTAGGATCATCACTGCTCGGTCTTTACTAGCTAGTCAACATTCAGCGCTTACAAAGAAAAAAACAGATGACAAAAATGATTCAACAGCTCTGTCATCTTATTTCTTAATATTGTGTAATCACAAATTTCATCTTGTGATATTTGCAGATCCGTAACGAAACAGACTATCTATTTATGATGGACATCGACAGTGTCTTCTACAACCGATTCGGAGCTGAGTCTCTCAGTCAGCTGACTGCTGTTCTCCACCGTCTTTACTACAAGGTTTCACTCCTTATCATACAGTATATTCATTTCAAGTTAATAAAAACATGATGCAATGATGTGTTTTAACTTCTTTCACTGTATTTTATGCTGCTTGATGATCGATTGTCGACTGATTCATCTATTAAGCCATGTGTTGTGCTATTTATTTTTTAACCACAATCTGATCAGTCATTACCTAAATCTGTATTTTGATTCATTTCCTCCCCCCCCCTTTTTTTTTTCTCAGAATCTTGATAGGGATCAGTTTACGTATGAGCGCCGAAACCTGTCCAGGGCCTACATCCCTCTTGATGAAGGAGACTATTATTACACTGCTGCTGTGTGGGGCGGATACCTGGAGGACATGTACAAGCTGGTCAAGTAATCAAAACCAAATGACCCTTTCAGTTGTTTCTGTGCTATTTCTAGTATTAAGAGGACCAATATTCAGTTGAAAGAGATAGTTAAGATTGGACAGAGCTCAGGTGAAAGTACAGTGCGCTTTTATATACTGAATGGATAAAAGCCTTTGCCCTCTGGACCCTGTGCCTGTTTAAAAACTTAAGTCAGTATTTTATACTGTATATGTTCTCTGATGAAAGTGCTCTGTGAATTTTTCTATGTCACGCATCTCGTCTCAGAGACAAACTGAGACGAGACACAGTGTTGTCTCGTCTCAGAGTTTGTCTCTTTTATTTTACAAGATACTGTTACGAGCAGTCGGAGGAGGACGCAAAGAACAACATTGAAGCTGTGTGGCAGGAAGAGAGTCACCTTAACAAGTACAGTGTGACATTTCATTTCCTTTTTTTATGATTCTTATCGTCTGTAAGAGGACAGTTAACATCTACAGCATGTTCCAGATGTGTTATAGAGTATAAATGGCTTATCTGCCCCCCCTCTCTCTCATAAAGGTACCTTTTGTACAACAAGCCAACCAAGGTGCTATCTCCAGAGTACTTGTGGTCAGACTATAATCAGATACCAGGGGACATTAAAGTCGTCAGGATCTCCCAGTTGGTCAAAAACTATGAAGAAGTGCGGCCCAATGGTGGACAATGATGTCAAGATGATCATATTCTGGCCATGAAAACTACATTTAAAAATGTATATAAAAAAATATAAAGGTTACATGCGCTTTGTATCATCTGTGTTTTTGTTTCTTTTCTTCTGTAAGGTGCAGAACACAGAATAAGGATCCGTATTGTGCATTCTGTAGACTTATTTTCCTGCTTTTTAAAGGTGTATAAATTCTCACGTTGACCCCCAAGTGATATTGTAGTGCAACTACATCATCTGGATTCCCTGGGATTTATGTCTGTCTCCCATTTCATCACAGCAAATTCAGGCTCATTGAATAAACTCTGAGAGTTAAATTCAATTCAACTTGAGTGTACATGTGAGACCATTGCACACGCTCTAGGGCAGAGTTGAAGTAACTCCTTTCTTGGAGTTCTTTTCAGGAGTGAAAACTGAGCTCTTGTGGGAGTTGGGTAGAGTTAAAACAACTCTCATGTTGAGTTAACTTTTATGTGAACTCTTTAATAGAGTTAATAGTAAACACTACCTGGAGTTTATATTTCAAAACACTTAAAAAGTATAAAGTTAAAATTATGACAAAAAGCACCATATTGATTATTACAAATGTCTTTTTATTTAACAAATCCATACAGTGTGTTCAAAACTACATGCTGCATGTTTTTTTTGTTTTTTTCTTCAGTAACAGTGTGAACATGTAACAGCAAACATTCACATTTAGAACAACCTATCAGGGCAGCTTACAGTTGGGAAATTGTGTGGTCAAACAAATGAAAAAGGAAAAACACATAAGTAAAAAAAAAAAAAAAAAGGTTATTTCAATAACTGTGTAAATATGGCCAACACAACATCTATATGTATTGCATAAAACCTTTAAAGTATTACGTTATACGTTTCATGCTCAACCAAAACAAAAACAACTTTACCAACATGCAAAATGACAGAGGTTCCTCTAAATTCTCAATTGTAGAAAGAACTACAGTATTTGGTTCACCACCCAAAAGTTTGGCTATAATAAAGGCAGACATTTCTTTGCTGTGATTTGATGCTGAATTGCTCACTTCAATATTTTTGAAATATTTTGAAAAATTGTTATCTCGTAGGTCATCGTCAGAAGGAGTCTCATGAGGCACTCGTGTGTTGTCAGTAGGAGCATGTATTTTAATTATGTCTTCTAAATCCAGAATATTCGGAGAATTGCAAGCAGCATCCTATTTGACCACATTTTAGTCTCAAATTTTTCCCAGGATACATTCCAAGAATTAGTCTGAGGCGCCTGAACAAAAGTAAAGCTGTACCAAAGGATGAAGCACAAAGGAAACGCCTCAACATTTTCACTGCGTAAGCTAATTACTGCTTGTTCAACAGCCTTGCTCTTAATTCCATTACTCTTGGAGTTTCGTCAGTTCTGCCTATATCAATAGTTAGTCATCTGCAAAAATGTGTACAGGCTGGACAGAGCATCATCGTATTTCACACTGAAAACAAAGTGGGCTTTGAACAGCTCATCAAATGCCTAACCCAAGGATGTACATGACTGACATGGTAGAAGATTTCTATCCAAGACAATGTAGAAGCTTGAAACCAATGAGAATAGCATGTTATTGATATCAAGCCTCTTACCCTTCTTTTTCACGCATGTGAGCTACAATAATATTCGCCATTAATTGCCTCGTGGAATCTTTGAAACTCCCAGTATCTTCATACTCTTTGATCAAAGTCATCCCTGCTGGCTTAGATGTGAGAATCTGCTCTACTATCTAAATACAATTGATATAAAAGACAAAACAACAATTAAACAAAAGAAATAAGACATCATTTTTACGCAAAACTACTATCTCTATCTATTGATAGAGATAATCTATTACAATGGTATTTAAGTTTTGAAATAAGGCCTACTTAAGGCCTGTAAAGGTGTGTAAGTAAATAAAAATACATTTCTTGTATGGGTGCTGTCCATGACAGGTTGAATCATTTGCCATCCAGCATCACTTGTGTCATTGCTGCATTAGGTTGAGATGGACAATGTATCTGTTAGACTTGCAGAGGAAGGCCCTTCACCGCTTTGCTGTCGGACAGTAAAATCTGAGGATCACAAACAACAGGGTCATATCAGGATACAGGGCACTTACTGTACAATGACCATTTGGCCATTTGTTGGCCAAATATGGCACCATATTTGTCATTTTAATTCTGACAGATCACTTCAGCCAATTATTTCACTGGAAAGTTCCTCCAAACATGCTGATCAGTGACATCATCTGATGCAGTCTTTAGCTGGACCTTGCAGAACCATGGTGTACCATCACTAATTATTACTCCGATTCTCTCTGCTTTTTAAGCATTAGCAATTTTATGATAAAATGTGTTGGATACTATGTCACTCTCATGGGGTAAGATGTGATCACATCAATACTATACATTTGATAAAAGTTAAATTCTGGTTGTGGAAAATAATCTTGCTTCAATCTTCTGGAGTGTGTTGTACTGATGCTGAGAGTTTTAAAGCCACAAAGCGCCTGTAATAGGATGCCAGTCCCAGGAAGGATCTCAGCTGGTGCATGTTGGCAGGAGTAGGCCAATCCCTAACAGCTGCTACCTTGTCTGCCAGGCTCTCAAAGGCTGATTCAAAACATGACCCATGGACAAGGAGATCATCCAGGTAGGCGAGGCAGCGCGCTGGGGGCATATCCACAAGGACCTTTTCCATCAACCTTTGAATGTAGCCAGGGTGTTGCATAGCCCAAATGGCATGGTGGTGAGCTGCCATTACGACTGGTGACACCCATGGACTTTCTCACGGTTCAATAATGCCACCATCCCTCATCTCCTATATCATCTGGTCAGCAGCAGCTTGGCGGGCTTTGGGCAATTGTCTCGGCTGCTGGCGGATCGGCTGTGCACCCCCCGTATTGATGGAGTGCTGAACCAAAGGTTTGTCCCACATCATTAGGGCCAGTGATAAAACTACGTCAATACTCATAGAGGACGTTCCACAGTCTATCCTGCTGTTAAGAATTAAGGCCTTCGCGATTCTTCTCTCAAATATCTCGGACAGTTGTAGTGGCTGCTGACCCTTCCGCGGAGAGGGGGACCACACATGCAGTCAGTATAACTGCAGGGGGGGTGTGAATCTGGTCCTGGGGTTATGGGGTCGTTGTCGGACAGTGGAAGAGGGCTTTCTGCAAAAGGGGCTTCCCATTGTGGAGGATCAGGAGAACAAGGTAGGTCCCTCTCTGCATCACTGTTCTCACCTACCCTGTCAACTTGAGGATCATGAAGGATCATTACGGTGTGTGCACTGAAGTCTAGTGTCACCCCCACTGTACACAGGGGCTACGATGGGGGACCTACTCCTGTCAAGGCAAATGTTAGCATCCCAGTCATTTGCAGTTGTTTCATTAGCATAGTTATTGTAAGCCTTATTAGCATTGGCATGGCTCTCCGTTTCTTCCATCCATCCATCCATCCATCCATTTCATTCCGCTTATCTGGGGCCGGGTCATGGGGGCAGCTGTCTGAGCAGGGACACCCAGACTTCCCTCTCCCCGGACACTTCCTCTAGCTCTTCCGGGAGGATCCCAAGGTGTTCCCAGGCCAGCCGAGTGACATAGTCACTCCAGCGTGTCCTGGGTCTTCCTAGGGGTCTCCTCGCGGTGGGCCAGGAACACCTCCCGAGGGAGGCGTCCAGGGGGCATCCTTTACAGATGCCCGAGCCACCTCAGCAGGCTTCCCTCGAAGTGGAGGAGTAGCGGTTCTCTTCCGAGCTCCTCCCGGGTGACTGAGCTCCTCACCCTATCTTTAATGGAGCACCCCGCCACCCTGCGGAGGAAACTCATTTCGGCCGTTTGTATCCGGGATCTTATTTTTTCTGTCACGACCCAAAGTTCATGACCATAGGTGAGGGTAGGAACGTAGATTGACCGGTAAATCTCGCGCTCCATCCTTCCCTCACTCGTGAACAAGACCCCAAGATACTTAGACTCCTCCACTTGAGACAGGGGCTCTCCCCCAACCTGGAGGGAGCAAACCACCTTTTTCCGGTCAAGAACCTTGGCCTCAGACTTGGAGGTGCTGATTCTCATCCTAGCTGCTTCACACTCGGCTACATGCTGGAGGTCCTGGCTCGAAGGAGCCAATAAGACAACATCGTCTGCGAAAAGCAGAGACGAAATCCAGTGGCTCCCGAACCAGACCCCCTCCGGCCCCTGGCTGCGCCTAGAAATTCTGTCCATAAAAATAATGAACAGAACCGGTGACAAAGGGCAGCCCTGCCAGAGTCCAACATGCGCCAGGAACAGGTCTGACTTATTGCTGGCAATGCAAACCAGACTCCTGCTCTGGTCGTAGAGGGACTGTACAGCCTTTAGCAGAGGGCCTCCGACCCCGTATTCCTGAAGCACCTCCCACAGAATGCCACGAGGGACATGGTCGAATGCCTTTTCCAAGTCCACAAAACACATGTGGACTGGTTAGGCAAACTCCCATGAACCCTTGAGCACCCTGCAGACAGTATAGCTGGTCCAGTGTTCCACGGCCAGGACGAAAACCGCACTGTTCCTCCTGAATCCGAGGTTTATCGGCCAAATTTTCCTCTCCAGTACCCTGGAATAGACTTTCACAGGGAGGCTGGGGAGTGTGATCTGCCGATAGCTGGAACACACCCTCCGGTCCCCCTTTTTGAATAGAGGGACCACCACCCCGGTCTGCCAGTCCAGAGGCACTGTCCCCGACTGCCATGCAATGCTGCAGAGATGTGTCAGCCAAGACAGCCCCACAACATCGAGAGACTTGAGGTACTCAGGGCGGATCTCATCCACCCCGGTGCCTTGCCACTGAGGAGCTTCCGAACTACCTCAGTGACTTCGGCTTGAATGATGAATGAATCAACCTCTGAGTCCGCAGCATCTGCTTCCCCTATGGAAGGCGTGTCAGTGGGATTGCGGAGATCCTCGAAGTATTCCTTCCACCGCCAGACGTTCCCAGCACACCCTCACAATACGTTTGGGTCTGCCAAGTCTGTCCAGCTTCCTCCGTAAGCCAAAACAACAGTGAGAGACCGATCCCCGACCCGAAGGGGCAGGGAAACGACCCTCTCGTTCACCGGGGAAAACTCCAACACATGGCGGCTGAGCTGGGGAGCTATGAGCAAGCCCACACCAGCTCACCACCTCTCAGTGAAAGAGAGTCCAGCCTCTCTGAAGGAGTTGGGTTCCAGAGCCCAGACTGTGCATGGAGGTGAGTCCAACTATCTCTAGCCGGCACCGCTAAACCTCCTGCACTTGCTCAGGCTCTTTCCCCCCAGCGAGGTGACCTTCCATGTCCCCATGACCAGACTCACTGTCCGGGGATTGGGTCGTCGGGGCCCCCGCCCACAACCACCACCCAAATCGCATAGCACCGGCCCCTTCTGAACCCTCCTGCAGGTGGTGAACCTACTGGAGGGCGGGCCCACGTTGCTCTTTCGGGCTGTGCCCGGCCGTGTCCCATGGGCAAAGACTCGGCCACCAGGTGCTCGCCTGCTAGCCCCAACCCCAGGCCTGGCTCCAGGGTGAGGCCCCGGTAACGCCATTCCGAGTGACGTGAAAGTCCTTGTTTTAATCTCTATAGTCAGGGGCATTGGAACTGCTCTTAGTCTGACCCTTCACCTAGGACCTGTTTGCCTTAGGAGACCCTACCAGGGGCATTAAGCCCTGGACAACATAGCTCCTAGGATCATTCAGGTACTCAAACCCCTCCACCACGGTAAGGTGACGGTTCAGAGGAGGAGCTGACAGTTTATTAACGCAGCCTTGTGATTCTTTTCCCATCATGGACATCATGCTGCCTCCAAGGCTCTTCAGAAAATTTCCAAAAGCACACTCCATTGCAATGCTCATTCTCTGCATAAATTCTTCTTCTATTTTGGCTTTAATGTCTCTTTGTAACTCTGGGATAGAGCTTGGTTGGCCACCAAATGTACCTTGAGGATTTGCAGGGCGGCGACGTCATCTTCATCTGATCATTTTGTGTGTGATGTGAAGGACATGTAGGACCCTGATTCAAAAATTCGACCAATGCTTTTCAGCTTTACAAGCCCTGATCAGTGTCCCCAATTGTAGCTATGAACCTGTGTTTAAGCAACGATCTTGTTTTTCTGAAAAATAGATATTTTTTGTGCAAATTATTACTCTATTTACATTTTAGCAGATGCTTTTGTCCAAAGCGACTTACAGTAATTCATACAGGTATTCATACACTGATGGCAGTGGCTGCCATGCAAGGTGCCAACTAGTACTTCGGGAGCAGTCTGGGGTTTAGTATCTTACCTTTGGACACTTTGACACGCAGACCAGGGTATTGAACCAGCAACCTTATGATAACAAGACATAATACAGCATAATTCAGTGTAAAACAGTGTACAACAAAGTTTAAGCCTGAACACATCAAGGAAACATGTGCCATCATTTGATTACTCTAAAACTTGTAAATGGATGAACTGGCACAATTTACAGTCCGTTATTCAAATGTCTGCTGTAAGAGAATGGAGCCTCCATCTCAGTATCACAAGACAACATGTTAGAATATCTGTGCCAACTAGAGACACTGTCACTATATCCTGAGATAATGCACAATTGCGTGGACAACCACATCTCAGCCTCATCACAGTAAAGTATGGACAGATAAGCTTGAGAAATGTCATCCATGGGTTATCCTGTGAGATATCTTTACAAGCCTATTTTACTATGTTACAGTGCACAGAGTGACAGAGACATAGTCCGTCTAGGAATTGAAGTGATTGAATATTGTCCAAACACAATTTTAACATCCTAATAGACCGAGACATGGACACGACTGAGCCACTGTGGGAACACGAGAGGGAGATCAAATATATTCCCAGGTGGTGGCCAGGCATGGACAGCATGTTGGTGTGGGCCGACACACATTTTTGGGCCGGGCTGTCATAATTTAATTTAAAAAATTTGGTTGATTTTCTTGAAGGACATTGGGCTAATCCAATGAAATCTCTCGGTCCTCCTCTTTTCTTTTTTTCTAAAAAAAATCTTTTCTAAGAGCACAATTTAGGGGGGGCGGCCTATTGGTCCATCTTCAATATAGACAGTGAACTGAACCAATCAGGATATAGTACGACAGCGGCCCCACCCCTTCCCTGCGCTGTCCCCTGTAACATCTGCTAGTTTCAAAGTGTTAAGCACGAGGAGTGGCAACATGGAGCAACCAAAGAGAAAGAAATTGGGTGCGGAGAAGTTGCATGCTAAGAGAGTGAAGTGTCTCACTGTAGATGCTGCAAAATGAGGAAAGATCACAGACATGTTCGCTGGAGGGGCTGCTGTAGCCTCCACGTCCTCTGTGAGAGCAATGTTCAAGCAGGTTGACGGTGAAGACCACAGCAGCAGGCAGGAGAGGAGCAGCCAGAGATGCAGGTTGACTGACAGCAAGGGAGTAGGTTTGATTTTGAGATTGGTGGGGACACAAAAGTGCTCCAAGGCAGCACTCCTAAAAGTTGACGTTTTTTTACATTAGCAATCATAATTTCACGTCATGCAGATGTTATAGGTTAAAGCAACTAATGAAAGACAAGGAAGCAACTTCGAAGAGTTTAAAAGCCACAGGGGTGAAGCATTGCTATTCAGATCATCATCACACTAACATTTGTCACAGTGCTGAATCTCATGACTAATCCATCACAAATTTTACATGTCCTCCAGCTTCTCCTTTTCCTGTACCTGCTCCAGCCTTTCTTCCTTCATCTGCTCCAGGCTCTCCTTGTCTACCCCCTCCTGCCTCTCTTCCTCTACCTTCTCTGGCCTCTCCTCCTCCATCTCCTCCTCCATCTCCTCCGGCCAGGCATGGACTGGCCATCTGGCATACCGGGCAATGCCCGGTGGGCCGACGCACATTTTTGGGCCGGGCTGTCATAATTTAATCAAAAAAGTTTAATTTAAATCATTTTTATCGACCACGACGGCCCATTGGTTCATTTTCTAGAAGGACGTTGGGCTAATCCAATGAAATCTCTCAGCCCTCCTCCTTTTTTTTTTCTCTAAGTGCAAAGTTTAGAGGGGGCTGCCCATTGGTCCATCTTCAATATAGACAGTGGACTGAACCAATCAGGATACAGTATGACAGCGGCCCCACCCCTCCCTGCGCTGTCACCTGTAACAGTTACCTGTTACACCTGTAACAGCGACAGTGACAGGTGACAGGTGACAGAAGCTATAGTTTCAAAGTGTTAAGCACGAGAGTGACAACATGGAGCAATTAAAGAGAAAGAAAGTTGCGTGCTAAGAGAAGAATCTCACTGTAGATGCTGCAAAATGTGCTAAAATCACAGACTTGTTCGCTGGAGGGGCTGCTGTCGCCTCCACGTCCTCTGAGACAGCAGCCACGGGCAGGAGAGGAGCAGCCAGAGATGCTGCTGACTGACAGGGACAGTGTAGTACAGCCGGTAAGCAGGTAGTAAGGTTAGGATAATACAGGGACTGTGAGATGATGGAGGTAACGTTAGCTCTATTAGCCTACATGTAGAGTTATCAACGGGTCGGGCCGGCCCGACAAACCCGACCGGACCCGCGGGCTCAGGTCCGGTTGGGTTAATGTCGGGGGGCGGCAGACAATTCATGCCAGTGTGTCGCGCTGCGTCGGGCTTAAAAACCCGCGGGCCGGGTCGGGTTGTAATTCAGGCCCGTTGAGAACTCTAATTACATGAGAATGATGAGCAATGGCGATTGATAAGTATCAATATTAATTGGTGATGTATACTTCCCAAAATCTGGCAGCCATGGCACCTTATTCTGACAAAATAGCGAACAGTTGGGGCCGAGAAGTGTTGGATGAGCAGCAAGTGTCCATTTTAGGCTCCATCATAACATTTTAGATATTTGGGTTAAAGGTGTGTTGAAGGCAGCAGAGTAGTTTGAATTGTTAGCAACCCTCTATGCTGTGGTTAAACATGTTTTAAAAAACTGACTTCAAAACTGCTGAATGATAAGTAAAATCTTTGCAATTTAAGCACTACTAAAGTAAGTGTAAAAAGAGTATAATAAGAGTAGTGCCAAATGCTTTTAAGACATAGTTGCTTTGTATGAGTTCATACAGCAGCCCTGTCTGTAGCCTGATGTAATAATGTTGCAGCTTTTTAAAGGACGGAGCACCTTTCAACGTGAAGAATTAGAATTGAGCTGCTATATCAGGGAAATTCAGAAAATACATGTTAGAGATGATTTCAATAAAAAGGATAAAAGAATCAATTGAACTACACAGAGCAGACAAGAGTGGTGGAGTTAACAATAGATGCTAAACTTCTGACATTTAGGATGTTGATGATACATTATGCTTGAAATAGAGAAGGAGGTAGAACTATGTGTTGAGTAAATGTACTTTTTTGCTTTTCACAATGATTTATTTGATAGACTTCTAAAGTAATGATAAACTGTACATTTCTAATAAGCCTAAAGGCAAAAAGTTATCTTTCTTTTTTTTTCGCTTGTGCTCCGCTAATTATGAGGGGCCGGTCGAAGCCGAAAATGCCAGGGCCGATTTTTTGTCCCAGTCCACCCCTGCCAGCCTCTCTTCCTCCATCTCCTCCAGCCTCTCTTCCTTCATCTGCTCCAGCCTTTCCTTCTCTACCTCCTCCTGCCTCTCTTCCTCTACCTTCTCTGGCCTCTCCTCCTCCATCTCCTCCAGCCTCTCTTCCTTCATCTCCTCCAGCTTCTCCTCCTCCATCTCCTCCAGCCTCTCTTCCTTCATCTGCTCCAGCCTCTCCTTCTCTACCTCCTCCTGCCTCTCTTCCTCTACCTTCTCTGGCATCCCCGCATCTCCTCCAGCCTCTCTGCTGTCTGTCACCTTACAAAAATATGTTGATGCATGACATATGAACAGATACATTAGGGATACAATGATCATAGAGCTTAATGGTACAGTTATTGCCTGAGCAAAAAGGCTTTTACTAAATATTAATATTACTTAATATTAATTAATTATATTGTATAATTATAAAATCACATGATCATCTAGAATGTGAGGTTTTATTGTATTTCCACCACAAAGTTTCTTCATTTGTGTTTTTAAACCGTTGCTCACTTCTACACAAATACATGAAAATAAGAATTGAAAAAAACTTTATCACTTTTATCTTTATTTATAAGTGTATCTCTTTGGCATTACATATTCTCTTTTATTCAATATCTGTATTGTTGAGCCTCTACCTATACAACCTTGAAGTAACTTACACTTTGACTCCTAAAGAAGTCTCTTATATCCAGTTTTCTTTTCTTAGACATCCTTCAAATCTTATACAGCACACGCGCATGCACACACGTACACGCACGCAAACAGACACAAACACAGATGTAAATGACACCACTGATATTAAAATCCGTCTAGCTGACGTGACCCAGGAAGAACAAATGCCAAACATGTTGACAACTTACACTCGCAGTAGCAGATGACATGCACTGCCTCTCGTCCGGTCCAACTAGCAGGCTGCATGTAGTGTTGTGTTGGTTGCGAACGTGTCGTTCGAACGAACGAATCTTTTAAATGAACGAAGTGAACGGAATCACTTCATGAACTGATTCATTCCTTTCTCAGTGCCTGTAGTTGGTGTCCAGGCGGGAGATCCTGGCACCGACCCGAGCTAACAGGTCCTCGAACTGGGCTCCAGTCAGCCTGAGGTACCGCTGGAACCGGTCGTCATCCAGACTGAGCTCTTGGAGGAGACAGTGAAATTCCCCCAGCTCCATGCGTCTCCGGAGGACTTCATGAACCAAGACACGACGGCGGGTGGTTTTCCGGCGTTTCTGGGAGCAACGGTGGTGACATCAGCCATGATAGACGTGGAAAGAGAGCGGGTTGAGAAAGACCGGTTCAAAAATGAGCGGGCAAGCGCGTCGTCTTTTTTTCTCAAGCGCGAATGAAGCGAATGACGCGAATGAAGCGAATAGTCCAAAATGATCAAGCGGCGCGAATGAAGCGTCTGAAGCGATTGTATTCGCGTCTATCGCGTTTGGTCTGAACGCCCACTGAGGACGTGATTCACGTTCGCGCTGTGATTCGTTCATGATTCGCGAACCTACTGCACACAGAGAACTGACGCTGAGGGCGTGATTCTTGTTCACGTACCGTGCTGAAAATGGCGCTGTGTCACTCACTCACTCAGGGCAAAGGAGTTGATTCACGTTCAGTAACCGTACTGTTAAAATTAGCGCTGTGTTGCTAACATCTGTGTAGCACAGGTGCGCCGGAACAGGGGGGGGGCCAGGGGGCCATTGGCCCCCCCACTTTACGGCCCTGCCCCGACGCCCGGTTCCACCAGTCGCACATTACCATATGTCATTAGGCCAGGATCCGACTGTACTGACAGGCTGTGACTGAGAGGCGTCTCTCTCTCTCTCTCTTCAATGTCACTTTAAATCAGACATTGGAAACAAAAAAAAAAAAGAGACCGTGCTGGAGATGCGTGACCCGCTCAATTTCGGTGATGAATCGTCTTTACTGCCATGTTTTGCAGTTGCATGTTTTACTCGCAAGTTTCGGATTTACAAAGAAATCGAAGACGAATGACTCTGAGGAGCAGCAAGAGGCGAGTTTTTCGGCAGGTGCTAGCTTGAGGACCGACACCACCGCTGCACCTGCGGGGACTGCTGCCGGTGTTATGCCGAGAAGTGCCTGCATGCCCGGATCTGCATGCCGCTCGCAGCCTGTGGGGGATGCAGTCTTCGGCAGAACTGGTTTTGAAGTTGCCAAGATATGCATCCCTGGCTGCTTAAGACAGATACACTGCTACATGTATGGAGTCCATGTTCATATGTATAAACAGTGGCGCTGCCAGGATTCAGTTGCAAAGTACGCACAGAAACGGCAAATACAAACACTCTTAATTACAATTTCTGTAACCTCATAACTGTTTATTTATATGAAAATGGACTCCATACATGTAGCAGTGTATCTGTCTTAAGCAGCCAGGGATGCATATCTTGGCAACTTCAAAACCAGTTCTGCCGAATGCTGCATCCCCCACAGGCTGCGAGCGGCATGCAGATCCCGGCATGCAGGCACTTCTCGGCATAACACCGGTGAAAGCCAGCCAACAGCCGGCCCGGGGTGACCATGATACAGGACGAGCCGACAGAGGCTGGAGATGGAGTTAAAGACAGCTCAGAGGCCGCTGATGACGGTGACTCCACCTGCCTCTCTCTCCCGGCTACCTGGACCGGCCAACAGTGGAGAAAATACCTCATACCTCATTATGTGACGTGAGAGGGAAAGGAGACGGACAATGTATTTTGTACACATTACAGAACTGACACAAGGCACAGATGCGGAATCCATTTAAACAGCTTGAGACAGAGTTTGCGCCAAGCGGTAAGAGCTAATCTGTATCAACTGTATTATTCATTGTTAGCACTGTGTTGTATATGATGTTGCTGAGGACTGGATCTCTGTAGGCAGCATGTAATGCTCGCCAATGTAATAATGTCCTCAAACGTAATAAACCACAAAGGTAATAGAAAATCTGCAGCATTCAATGTACTAAACCCACAAATGTAATACATTTTCCACAAATGTAATAGCCGCTGCCTTCTACAAACGTAACATGCGATTTCCCACAAATGTAGTAACTATTATGTTAGACTTGGCAGGTAGTGACGCGTCAGGGCTTCTTTGGTTCAGCACCGCGGACAGCGGTGAGAGAGATGATCCTCATTAACAAGAAGTATTTGCTCATGCAAAGAGATAAATCTGTTTAACACCAGAAGGGCCCGAATTCAACACTACTAGAACGGCCGTAAACGGTCAATCTTACCGCTAGATTTTAAACTCTATATTCTCTCATGCAAATAGCCAACTGAGTGATGAATGCATTCATTGTGTCATGATACTTTTGCAAAAAACAAAATAACATCAAAATGTACATTTTAACAAGTTTAATTATACATTTATCAATATTCATATCATCGCACATAGTAAACCGTAATTATGCATTTACACAAGATTTTAATAGAGAAAACTCAGAACACGAAAATTAACGATTTGATGATGAAACATTTTATTTTAACACTTAATGATATAAATTTAAAAAATAGGCTAATAATAATCGAAAAAGCTGGAAACGAGCTAGTCCAAAAAAAAAAAAAATAAATGAAAAAAAAATCACTGGTCACAGTCTGCAGATTACCTCCGCTCTCCGCACAGTTACCACAGGCTTGAGGCATTTCAAGTGTCTGACATTTTATTCTGTTTGCAGCTCTTTCTGACCGGCACTGTTGATGCGTGTTATAGTATTTCCGAGGTTATTTTGCGCGTGTAAATGCGGACTTGGTTCCTTGAAGCCAGACTGGCATGTTTTGGTTTTGATTTAGATTTGATGCGTGTGTGGAGGTTGGATGTGATATGTGCTTATATATGCTGACATAAGGCATTTAGGGTACAGGCTTGTAATAATAATGGATGTGTTTTGAGTAAGTCCTCGCTCTGAGGCTCCCCCCCAGTCATTCAACATTAGGGCCGCACAAGAACCCCCACGGCCCCCTCACCTCTAAAATGAATCCGGCGCCGCTGGTGTAGCATCATGTTAAGTGATTTTACTGCACAGTAAAAGTCACTCACGTTCGCCACGTGATTCTCAGACCTGCTGAGGACGTGAATCACGTACACGCCGTCACGTGATTAACATAATATTATAATAACGTGATTCACACAATATATAGTGATATATTATAGTGATTTTCTTAAATTGATAAAATCCAAATTTGTCAAAGCCAGAAAATGATATCAATGTAGGCTTAAATTTTTTCTGTTGTTCTAACTAAATCTTTTCTTTCTAATACCAAATTATATTGTCTCTGTGTTGTATTGTTTCCTATCTGTTATGTAGTGCCTGTTCATTATGGAAATGTTATTGTAAATGTTTATTATTGCCTTACAGTTAGTAAATTGGAATTTTTAACAACATTTGTTTTTAAGTTAGACATATTAATACTGTTGATAATGTTGATCTTCAAGAATCATCCACTTAAAAGTCCTCATAAAACTAAAGGCACACACAGATAAATGCATACTTGCACATGCACATACGCAGTCAAGTAATTAGTCATGATTAAGGTCAAAGTAATCTTTATTAATCAACAACTTTTTTGTAAACAATTTCTTTATGAAAACAAGAACTTAAATTAAGTTCAGTTAAACTCAGTATACAATGGGATTACATTTCTGGTCATTAACAGATAATACAATACACACAAGGCTGAAAAAATACCGAAAAGAAAACCAGGCAATGAAATGGGAGACAATGAGAATCTATACACCTTTGAAAAGCAGGAAAATACATCTACAGAGTTCATGATACAAATCCTTATTCTGTGTTCTGCACCTTACAGAAGAAAAAAACACAGATGATACAATGTGCAAATAACCTTTAATGGACACCAGCTTTGCCAGTTTTTTTATTTTAAATTTAGTTGTTAAGAATGTAGTTTTCATGGCCAGAATATGATCATCTTGACATCAGTGTCCACCATTGGGCCGCACTTCTGCATAGTTCTTGACCAACTGGGAGATCCTGACGACTTTAATGTCCCCCGGTACCTTATCATAGTCTGACCACAAGTACTCTGGAGACAGCACCTTAGTTGGCTTGTTGTACAAAAGGTACCTTTATGAGAGAGAGAGGGGGAGATGTGTTTTACTCTGTAACACATCTGGAACATGCTGTAGATAAGATGTAAACTGTCCTCTTACATATGATAAGAATCCTAAAAAAGCAAGGAAATGAAATGTCACACTGTACTTGTTAAGGTGACTCTCTTCCTGCCACACAGCTTCAATGTTGTTCTTGGCGTCCTCCTCCGACTGCATGTAACAGTATCTTGTAAAATAAAAGAGACAGAAACTTTGAGACGAGATACAGTTGTTATGCGTGACATAGACAAATTCACAGAGCACTTTCATTAGAGAACATACACAGTATAAAATACTGACTTAAGTTTTTAAACATGCACAGGGCCCAGAGGGCAAAGGCTTTTATCCATTCAGTATATAAAAGCGCACTGTACTGTCACCTGCGCTCTGTCCAATCATTACTATCTCTTTCAACTGAATATTGTTCCTCTTAAAACTAGAAATAGCACAGAAACAACTGAAAAGGTCATTTGGTTTTCATTACTTGACCAGCTTGTACATGTCCTCCAGGTATCCGCCCCACACAGCAGCAGTGTAATAATAGTCTCCTTCACCAAGAGGGATGTAGGCCCTGGACAAGTTTCGGCGCTCATACGGAAACTGATCCCTATCAACATTCTGAGGAAAAAAATGGGGGGAAATAAATCAAAATACAGATTTATGTGGTGACTGATCAGATTGAGGCAAAAAAAAAACCACATGGCTTAATAGATGAATCAGTTGACAATCGATCATCAAGCAGCATAAAATACAGTGAAAGAAGTTAAAAACATGTCATTGCATCATGTTTTTATTAACTTGAAATGAATATACTGTATGATAAGGAGTGAAACCTTGTAGTAGCCACGATGGAGAACAGCAGACAGCCGACTGAGAGACTCGGCTCCGAATCGGTGGTGGAAGACACTGTCGATGTCCATCATAAATAGATAGTCTGCTTCGTTACGGATCTGCAAATATTACAGATGACGCCTGTGATTACACAATATTAACAAGAAATAAGATGACAGAGCTGTTGAATCATTTTTGTCATCTGTTTTTTTCTTTGTAAGAGCTGAATGTTGACTAGCTAGTAAAGACCAAGCAGTGATGATCCTAAAGGTTCTGCAACTTTCACTTCTTACCTGCTTGTCAATGGTGATGGTTGTCCATTTCATTCTGCCCAGTACTACGTCCTGCCAGCGGGTGGCACTGGGGATATCGAGCACTGAGATCTTCCGCCCCTTACCAAGATTAATCTGACAGGTCAAATCAAAATTGAAATGGATTATTTATAAATGAAATCTTCAAGCATTGTTAAAGATGTTGAGGCAACAACAAAATACTGTGTTTAAATGTTTAAAATTTTGTCTGAATGTATTTTTCAAAAATATGGATTAAACTACATTCAAAAAAGTAAACATGATAACACCTTGAATCTACTATACCATTATATAGAAAACACTTCTGTCCTTCCGTCCTTTCACCCTTTGTTCCTTTCAGCCTTTCCTTCTCTCCTACCTCTTGTCAGCGGCAGTTTTAACAACATCCTC
This sequence comes from Diplodus puntazzo, assembly GCA_963678695.2. Classification (NCBI taxonomy): domain Eukaryota; kingdom Metazoa; phylum Chordata; class Actinopteri; order Spariformes; family Sparidae; genus Diplodus; species Diplodus puntazzo. Next base: position 11,378,569 of record OZ023155.1, on the reverse strand, counting down.
TACTTCACTGTGATAATATACACAACCTGTGTACATTTTTATGTGTTTTTGCACAACATCAGCCTCTTTCTTTAAGGCGGCTTCATCTGTCTGGAGGTTTCTGCGTCACAACAAAGCAATGGTTGGATAAACAATTTATCGATCTCAGAATTTCTTATGTTTTAACTAGGGATGTCCCGATCCGATCTGTAGGATCGGGATCGGGGCCGATCTGGGCATTTTTCCGCTGATCGGAATCGGCAATTTTGAACGTGGACCCAAGCCCGATTTTTTTTTTTTACGTCAGAGCACAATTTGTGGCAGATCTCAGACGCGCGTGTAGCGTTACTCTGGCAAACTTGTGGATAAAATGTCTGCAGTGTGGAAATAACTTGCATTGAAAGTGAAAGCAGTCCAACGGCGACATGTAACATCTGCAATACAGTCGTTTCGCGGAGCTGCACTTAATACTACTCATTTGATACGGCATATAAAAAACTATCACTCAAAGAATACAACGTGTTCACTCGAGTAATACAGGCAAGGACACCGAAGCAGCACACACTTCAAATCGGATACTTTCAAAAGGAAAGAGAAATATCCTTGAGACAGCGACATGGCCACAAATATTACAGAGAAGGTAATTAAATTAATCACTCTGGATAACCAGCTCATCTCCGTGGTAGAGGATCAGGGTTTTCTTTGTCATCTGGAGTTTTTGAATCCCCGGTGTGCCCTATCATCTCTATATTACATTACATTGACTCCACTTTCGAGTTACAACGTGCCGTTATGCGCACTAGTTTCATGGGTCTCATCCAGCAGAGCATGTAAAACAGATAATCGAGGAGATGCTGAACACTGTGAAATAGACAAGCAACGTATGCGAAGGTCTGCTGTCACAGTGCAGCGTCACAGGCTCACCTGCTAACACAAGGAAGGTGGAGGCCAGTGTTGGAATAGCATATGCAGAATAAGAAAGAGCCATACGAAAGTATTTATTTTGTCTCAACTTGTAGGGTGACCATACGTCCTCTTTTACCCGGACATGTCCTCTTTTGGGGGGCTGTCCGGCCTGTCCGGGGGGAGTTTATAAAATCCTTCAAATGTCCAGGGTTTTGAGTTTGTGTAGCGTGCACTTTATCTTCACATCACAGACCATTGTACTTACCATACACGTTAAATGGTTCACTTGGAAACACACTCTGAGAGGCGGAGTTCCACGCTGAACCCCGGAACGTGTCTTCATTCATTATAAAACAGTGCAGCGCATCAGAGCTCTCTGCGGCTCTGCCCCTCCGCTCAGTTCGAAGCAAAGCCACTGATGCGACGCACGCATGCACTGTCTGCTGGTGAGCGAAAGAAAAGGGAGAAATGCCGAAACGGAAATGCACTTTTACGGACGAAATGCGGACGAATCGCCAGGGTCGTGACAAATGGGAAAAAAATGGGAGTGTACTGTTTGATAGATAGAATTACTTTGATGATCCCAGACTGGGAAATTATTTTGTTACAGCAGTAGTGGGTCCACAAATAAAACACTTTGTACTAAACATAAATAAAAGGCAATATATACATAGTGTATATATACAATGCAGTGTGCAATAAACAATAATAATATATACGACAAAACAAAATATGCAAAATATACTATAAACAGTAATAATATACACAACAAAACAGTAGAGAGACCAGAGTTTGTATGACCAAAGTATGTGTCCGTGGCAAACAAAGGCTCTAACGACCTAGATAAATGAACGTATTGTTTATAAACGCAACTTTTTGTGAGAATTTTTCAGTATCTCCAAGAGGCCTGGTTAAGTGTCTTTTTGGGAATTCAGAATATGCGTTTAACTGAGTTAGAAGCACGTAAAAAACACTCGACCTGACCCGAAAAACCCTCAAAATTTTGCCGCGTGGTAGTGTCCTCTTTTTGGGGATTCAGAATATGGTCACCCTATCTCAACAAAATAAAAAAACTATAAAGGAACAGCTTGGATGCAGGTGACTTTTTTCTTAATGCAGCTGTTTTATCCAGAAAAATATTAGTTAAGGCTAAGTATCGGATCGGGTCACATTTCCTGTGTCTCCTCCTATCTCAAATCTCATATATTGCACACAACACAAATTTAGTAATGCTGTGTGAGGTGTGCCATTTCCTGTCTGGCCTTTTATTACACACCTTGGCTTACTGATGAGGTATCTGGAGGACAACACATTCTGATTTACTTAGCTTTTATTCAATCATGACTTATTGATTTTCATTGTGTGAATGAAGGTCCAGGAGGTAGCTTCCAACTGTGAGGGGCCAAAGGTAACAGACAATAAAATGCTTAGCTAAGTTTGACCTCTATGCCAAATAGTGAGAGATGCCTAACACAGGTCAAACTCCTCTTTTAGCCCATTGGATAATTTGGCAAGGGAACCAATCAGAAGAGGGGGTGTCCTGGAGAAGGAATGCTTAAAAGGCCCACACAGGAAGAAGAGGGTGGTGTTTTTTTAGATCTCCTGAGAGCAGAGGCTGTCAGGAGTTTTGATAGAGAAGAGGACAAAGCGTTTTGGCAGTGTTTTGTCCACAGATTTGATAATATCAGAAAGCAGCCGCTTCTGATCCGGACTCAAGGCTCTAGATCCTGTTTTAATAAATATTGCTCTATTATTCCACCCGCCTTGCCTCTGCAGAATTCTTTTATCATCAAACTACATGCCGACACCTTTGAGGAGAAAAGCCCAGAAACTACACTGACAAAGCTACTGTAACTGAGACATTAATATTATCAGTTACACCTGTTCTTTTCCTGCCATGCCAGATGTCTTCTGTAAAGTGTTTTGTTATTATTAAGTATTATGAAGTAACATTATATTGTGGCATGTATTGTTAGATGGTGTTGTTGGTGTTCAAGGACAAAACATATTTTACACATGCAAAGAATAACTCACTTTGGGGACTTCCTCTTTATGGTCTGTGAAGATGTAGTAAGTGACCCTGAAGCCAACCATAAAGTACTTCTCACCCGTCTGCAGGAAGGCCTCCAGGAAGCGTGTGTATCTGTTCGGGTAGGAAAAAGCAAGCCAGAAGGATAAAACATTAATTAAGGACAAGAAAAGACAAAAGAGAAAAATACAATGCAAGAAGATAAGACGCATTTATGTGAAGTAGATTTATTGTTGTAGGATGAAGATTTCAGCTTGGAGCAGTGAGTCGGGTCGAACCTCACTCCCCATAATATCATATGTGAAAAATCCTGTGCACCTACTTGCCAACAGCAAACACCACCACAGCAATTCTCGGGTCCATTTTCTTATAGATTGCATCGATAACCACTGGATCAAAGGTTCCCTCCCAAACCAGAGGAACATTCCAGTTTGTAACTGAGTTCACATCAGTGCGTCTGCGGAGAACAAAGAAATTGTGGATAAAAACATTTTATATGATTAAATCTTTTCTTTACTCTACTTTGGCTCCATAGGTGCAATATTCAGTTAGCTGTGGCACCTAGCTGCAGTTCACTCAAACAGATTTGCTTATTTGTGCTCACAAGCTACATGTAATTATTGTCATATATGGTAAGGCAGGTCGCCATTATGCAGTCAGCATCAAAGATCACAGTCTCCAGATTGCAGACGGTGTAAGTGGAGCGATTTGTTTGCCAAACAAAAATTTACCCAATCAATCAGAAAGTTATCATGGCCTTATGGTAGCTATTATAATGTGACAGATATTACATGAACATTTATATTCTCATAAAATGTCTCATCAGTTTCAGCCGTCCTTTTTAATACACACACAATATTTGCACCTGGGCTTCAGGGGCACAAAAAATCCATGCAAAAATGTCTATAAAAGCTATAAAGGTTTCACCAAAAGTGATTTCACAGTTGTACATGGTGTCAAAATAGTTGAGATCCATTTACTCCTGTCTAATATAAATAACAGTATGCAAACACACATGGAGACAGTGTCAGAAACGTTGAGATTCATACACTCCCGCCAGACACAAATAAATCAAATCAAATCAAAGTTATTTATATAGCACCTTTCATACATGTAAAAATGCAACCCAAAGTGCTTCACATTAAAAGAAAAGAAAATGAAACAAACCCCCTTAACATCCCCACTCCCCGCATCGTCATTCATGTAACACACACACACACACACACACAAACACACACACATGCACACACACCCTTGAGCATACTACACTGATACGTACACCCCCCCCCCCCCCCACAAGATAAAGTGGAATATGGCTGAGCACTGATAGATCAAGTGAGGAAAAACCATCTTATGGGAGCCATCCCCACCGAGAGCCGTCCAAGCCCACGACTACAGGGGACGCCGCCACAGAGACCACCCCGACCCAGACAGATAGGGGCCCATACCATGGCCATAAAGCCCTGGGGCAGGACTCCCCAACTGTCGAGGCCCGGCCAACCCCCAGGACGGCACCCCCGCAGGCAGGCCAGACAGAGCTCCCGGAGTCGGGGGCCCCCACAAAGAGAACACTGGAGCTGGAAACTAAGAAACAATAAATAAAATAAGTACTAAAAGAAATGAAAAACCTCCTAAAACAACATAAATGAATGTTAATATAAATTACTAAGAGCAAAACATAACTTTTAAGCACTAAACCCGTAAAAGCAGCATTAAAAATAAATAAGTAAGTAAGTAAGTAAGTAAGTAAGTAAGTAAGTAAATGAATAATAAACCTTTAAGAGAAAATTAAAGGACAAAGAAAAATGACAGGACAGCATAAATGAGTGATACTAGATGAGTAAAAGGAGACTCAGTTAAAAGCTAAATTAAAAAGGTGAGGCTTGAACCTGCGTTTAAAAGCATCAACAGACTCAGTGGCCCTGAGGGCCTCCGGCAGGCTGTTCCACTGGCGAGGGCCGTAATGATAAAATGAGGCTTCACCAAAGGTTTTGTTTCTAACATTGGGAACAGATAAAAGACCAGTACCGGAGGACCTCAGGGTCCGCGAGTGCCGATATTGTAAAAGCAGGCCAGACAGATAAGAAGGCCCAAGGCTGTTAAGACACTTAAAAACTAATAAAAGAGCCTTACACAAGAAAAAATACAAGAAATGGACATTATACATAGTCCTGAAATAATTCTGAAGCATATTAAAGCTTTGCCTGCTGCATTGTGTTTGCAATAAATTCGTTAAAAAGTGTTAAACCATTACATCAAGGTTGTGTTGGAGTAGGAAGTGAAGAAGAAATGGCAACATCGTGTGTGTGTGAAAAAGAGGAAGCAGGGTAGACGTTCAGATTCAGGCAGTTAGAAGCTAGGCGAGTCTCCTCGCCACCAGCTTAAGAAATCCCTATTTAAATTCCCAGTTTTAAGCAACCTCTTGTAGGTTTAGGGATCTAACCCTTTAAACGGAGAGCTGTGCCTCCTGGACAGGGGTAAAACTCAGGATCTAACAATGGACACAAACTTATTACAGAAGATGGTTTGAACATTATTGTTTCTTTAAAACGTGATGGGGATGCCACAGTGACACGTTCAACATCTGCTATTTTAATCAAAGGTTGTCACAGGGATCGTTCCCAGCAGAATAATTCAATATATGGTTTTTTATAGCTTACCCTTGCTGTGTGCTTGGCTGAGCATATTTCACCCTGGAAAAAAGAGAAAAGATCTAATCAAACTTAACTTAGTTAAACGAAAGAGGAAATACATGGGGTAAAGTACAAGAGATACAGAAAATTAATGGGCTGAAGTAACACACTTAACATAGACGACCTATAACATTAAAACCAGACGACCAGACACTGGAGGAAAGCATCGTCATCTCATGGAGCCGTGTCATGTCAGACCTGCTGTGTGCTGTGTTCCTGAACTACCAGCTGTTCGGCCCTGTACGTTATGCACATTACGCAAGTTGGTTAGGGTCCCCTGAGTTAAAGCGAAACTCTCACCAAAATGCAACCTAGGCATTTTTTGTGAATGTATATGAGTCAAACCTGTACACAGAGTTTGGTAAAAAAGAAAGTTTTTGAACAACTCACCTTAGCAGTAGCTTGTTACACTAGCCGTCATCATGGCAGCCCAGACGTACTGGGGGATCGACAGAGCAAACTCTGTGTACACAAACAATGTTCTCAATGCGTGTGTTCATATGTAGAGACCCTGGTGATACTACAAGCAAAGTTTCATGTTGTGTCAAGCCTTCTTAGTGTTTTAAAAATAGCGATTTTGATGCTATCATAAAAGTGCCCCATACACTCCCATTGAAAATGAGTTTGAGCTAGAGTTCTCAACGAGTCGGGCCGGCCCGACAAACCCGACCGGACCCGCAGGTTCGGGCTGGGTTCGGGCCGAAAAGATGCGCAAATGAGCCGGGTCGGGTCGGGCCTCGGGCTTCCTTTTTTATAAAACACATTTCATAAAACACATTTCTTGCTGGTTGTAAATTATATAGCCAGTTGTGAATCATTGCTGCTCAGGTGTGGTGAAGAGTGAGTCTGGCTGCTGCTTCATGCGGAGGGGCAGACGCAGAACTGACGCTGCTGCGTGACGTACTCGCGCCTATAGCCTGGCTGGAGAAGATGGAATTGGCTAAAAGTAAACTTGCCACAGGTGAATTCACCCTTGCTTTTCGAGGAGTGGGGAAACAGTCTGTTTCTGTCTCTCCGAATATATTTTCCCACTGGTCGAAGCGCGGTGTCTTCTCTGCAGCGGGAGCGGGTGCTGCTGCTGACGGTGACGCAGCACCTGTCTCCTGGCTCGCGTCACCTTTCCGCCAGCTGTCTGTCAGATCATAACAAGTGTATCAGGAAAACAATTCAGGCACGTGGATGGTCGGGTTCAGGCCGGGTTCGGGCAGACAATTCATGCTGGTGTGTTGGGCTGCGTCGGGTTCGGGCTTAAAACCGGCGGGCCGGGTTGGGTCGGGCTGTAATTTTCAGGCCCGTTGAGAACTCTAGTTTGAGCCGAAAACGAAAATACGGTCAATCTTAAAAGTGCCTCTTTCGTTGTAATTATGCTTTTACACAAAGGTTTGACTCATATACATTCACAAAAAAAGCCTAGGTTGCATTTTGGCGAGAGTTTCACTTTAAGGCCCCCCCCCCCGTGTCAGTGTATACAACTCAAAGATAAGAGTATGGAGCATAACTGTGAATGTGAGAATCAATTGCATGAACAGCAGTCAGGTAAACTTAACTATTTAGCAACTACATTTCATTCATGTGTGCTGGCTTGCAGTGCTAGTTAATCTATCTGTAGTCTGTCTGTCTTGCTAACGTTAGCTGGGCCAGGCAGTGCATCTCTTCTCTGTTCTGTGACATGCTCTCTGTGTTCTGCGACTTTGTGCTTAACAGAATTGGAAGTGAAATAAAATGATTTATTAACTTTGATAGAGTGACAGCGACAGTGACGGTGATAGAGACAGTGATAGCAAGTTTTTAGAGTTGAGAGATTTGGTGTGACATTTAGCGTGTTTGGAGTGTATAGTTAGTGTGTTATGTAGTGTTTGGTGTAGTGTGTTTAGTGTGTAATGGAGTCATTTTTTTGTTTAATGAGTCAAAACAATGAGGAGACTGCTGAATGTGGAGCAGGCAGTGCAGCTCTGCAGCTGGAAGGAGCTCAGGGAGGCCTGAGCCTGAAGCATTGCCTGCATTTAAATGTAAATAGTTCCATATAACTTTAAATTTCACTCACTGATGCACAAATTTAGCAAACAACAATTTATATTTGCATTATACCTAATAAAAATGGTTTGTTAAACATATTTGTGGTTTTCACAGTAAAAAATCCAACTTTTTCCTACTTGGATTTTATGGGTTTTTTTGTGATTTTAGGTCAATTGTGTTAATACAGTATGTCAAAATGAAAAAATAACTGTACAGTCACACATGTGAGGTTGTGCTGAAAATAATGACACCAAGCAAGGCAAGGTAAATAGTTTTTAAGGTGAAATATAATGGCAAAATCAGAAATAGTCAAAAACGGCCAATTATACCCTGGAACACGCCCGCCGATAGGAGGGGACAAACGGGTCTGTTGTCCCGGGCCCAGGGTAGAGGGGGGGCCCAGAACGGGGCCCTCATTAAATTAGGGAATCATTAAAAAAATAAAAAATGTAAATAGGCCTATTTGTGGGGAAAAAAATATGTAATATTTGAGTTACATAAAAGCATTTTCATTGTTTTCTTCCTAATTTTCCTTGAAATAGTGGTCGAGATCTCCTCCCCCCCCAAACCCAAAAATGGTTTGGCCACTGATCAAAACAAACCTAACAGCCCAGCTCTAATGTTATCGTCCATTAGCTTGTATAGAAGCTTAACACCACACGTTATCTTTGACAGAAAGATGAATTTGTTAGCTCCGTCAGAGGATGAGAGAGAGAGGAGAGAGCTCCAGCTGCAGTCAGGTGACAGAGAGAGTGATGCGGGAGGGACGGAGTCAGGCTGCCGGTGACAGAGAGAGAGAGAGACAGGGTTTCCACGGAGTCTTAAAAAGTCTTAAATACGGCCATACTTTGCGTATAGGTCTTAAATTACATGTAGTTAGGTATGTACGTTCATTTGCCGCTTCCGTCATCGCCTTTTTGTTTTGAGGAAATGCGTTGGTGAGATTCACAGTCAGCTCCGTGTGTTCTTCTGTCTGAAGTATCAGCAACGTAAGTGGCATTTTGCCAACAGCGCGGTCGGACCTTATCGATGTATAGTTCTGCCAGAGGACCTTCAGATATGGCACACTGAGTGTGTGTGTGTGTGTGTGTGTGTGTGTGTGTGTGTGCGTGCGTGCGCGCGCACAAGGGTTATTATAGTTAACTAAAATTACATTCCTAGATATAAACTGAACTTAAACTACTTAAATCACTTAAACTAATTAAAAACTAAACTGAAATAAAAAAAAATAAAAACAAAATTAAAATAAAAACTAATTAAAAATTGAAAAACTATAATAACTGATCACACATTTAATTTCAGCGAGAACAGAGGAACAGGAGAGGAAGAGCAAGGGAAAGGAGAGATCTGGGCACGGGGGGCCCATCTAAGATTATCTCGTCCCGGGCCCAGGCAAGATTGTCAGCTGGCCTGCCCTGGAATATCGAATTTTTAAACAAACCTAAATATCCCTGAAATCCCACCTTCAAACACAGCCTCATTTGGCCATCCATGAAAAAGCTACTTAACCTCCCACTTTTTCTATAGGAATACATACTTCCTACGGGCAATGCACTAGTAATATCAAAAAACGAGACAAGGATTTTTTTCTTTGTCTCTCAGTCAAGGTTCAATCGGGTGTGGGAAAAATATTCACAACTTTAACTTCGGAAAAAGTACCAATACCACACTGTGAAAATTAGGGGTCGACCAATATGGCTTTTAAAGGGCCGATACCGATTATTAGAAATCAAGGAGACTGTAAAAACTATATTAATTTGCACTAAAAATTAAACTATTTGTGTCAAAATTTGAACAACCAGTGATGGAATGAACCATAATACAACTGACTCAATTAATGTTCTTAAGTAAAATTTTCAGGTGGCTAACTTGAATATTTCCATTTTCTGCTACTTTTTACTTCCTCCCCACTACATGCGCTTGTTACAGTTAGTTACTTATTACTTTGCAGATCCACATTAAGCACAGTGCTTGTAGTGAGTTACACAGAGTGGTGCAGGGAAGACACCGTTTTTTTAGGCCTGCCTGGAAGCATCGCCCCGTTTCCTCGACTATCAGTGTATTGGCATTTTTTTAATTTGACTTTCGATTATTTTGGTTGAAAATAATCTCTGTGACAAACACAAGTGTATGATACTCACACAGCAAGATAATCTTCACAGATGAAGACCACTTTTGTGATTTTTAAACATTTAAATGAAATCGTTAGCAGTACAAAAGCTGATGTAAGGCAATAAACGGACAACATCTCATGATTTAAACACCACCACCGCTAAGCATCTTACTACACAATTACATACACGTTTTTTTACAAACAGTTTATTAAAATAAACTGATTGCTAGAATTAGAATAGCTTGCAACTAAAGTCAGCCTGTAAAGACGGTGAGAAGATAAGTCTCCCTTTCCGGTGTTTGATGTCAGCTTCCACTGTTTTTTTTTTTGTTTGTTTTTTTGTTTTTTTATCCTGTTAAAAGGTTTTTTTTTTCCATCAACGTGAAGTTTTTCCTCACTTGAATCGAGGGTCTAAGGACAGAGGATGTTGTTCACTGTACAGATTGTAAAGCCCATTGAGGCAATGTGATTGTGATTTTGGGCTATATAAATAAAATTGTTTTGATTTGATTTGATGTCTCTGACAGCTTCTGTCGTCTCATTTAGCCACTTGTTACCAAACGCCTCTTTCTAAGACACGTAAGCGCTCTATATTTAAATTGTGGGACATCAAATCATGTATTTGATGTATAATGATGTTGTAGAACAAAACATGTTAATATATTAAGCCTGTGGTAACCACAGACCTCATTTCAGACATTTAACCAAAGACACATAAACCCAAACTCTTTGAGACTACGGAACCATAAATGTGAAAATGTTTAATGTAATAGGACTAATAATTGCACCTCTCTATTCCACCACTGGCTACTGATTAATTATTCAATAAATATTGCTTGTTTATGCCCAGTTTTCTTCTACACAGATCCGCTTGTTTTTTTTTTTCGTCAGATGGAACGTACTGTTCTAAAGAAGGGAGGATTGTATTGGAAGCACTATGGGTGTCACTTTATCCATCCCTCCAGTTACTGTTAATGGGCAGGACAGCAGCAGGCTAGAAGGTTGTTTTTTTTTTCTGTGTGGCAAAAGTGCTACCTGCACTGAACATGTGCTGCCCTTGTACAATAATATTCATTTTCTCCCAAGTGCACTGCAGAAAAGTTTTTAGTTTTGAGGTAATATCTAGGGAAGTGAAGCTTAAATTGTGTAGCCAGCGTCTGGGGGCAGCAGCAGAGGTGCAGTAAAGTCTGTCGACTGTAGCAATAGAAACAAGCAAGGCTCCCAAAACAAATGCTTTCTCCTCTTCATACTGTATTTGTGATCCTTTACTTTTATGACCCTGTAGATAATCCATTTACAGGGCAAAGGTGTGAACCTGAGTCACTGCAAATGTAAACTGGGTGTATTTGACCGAGCTGTTCCTCTCTGTTAGTACTCTCACCCATTTTGCATTGTGAGGTCTCCGATCTTCCAGCTGCCCTTCTCCTGGCAATCTGTTGGCCCCACTATGTCTTCTACAACCTTTGTCATTAAAGCCGTCACATCTGGCTCTGAGCCTTTGCTACATGGCTGGCACAAGCTTAAAAAGGAAACACAACATTCATTAATAATATGACAGGATTCACATGTTAAAATGGAAAATAAAAAAAGGTGTGTAGTTTGACAAAATCCGGCCATATGAATCTTTAGGGGGTGACAGGATTGATGAGTAACTTCAAAGAGTGCATTTAATTTGAAAAAGTAGCTTAACATTAACTCCAGTCAGCAGCTGTGTTAATGTGTGACAAGTAGGTGGGTGTTTGTTTTGCGGGACTCTGTGCATACTCTCTTTGAGTTGTCAGTTTAACGGCTTCAACTCCTTTAGTGTGTTGGTTAGTTTCATGCTCTGTTGCGTGTATTGAATTGATATGTACTTTCAGTCTAACTAAAAACTTACCTGAAGGTGGAGGAGTCATACCCTGAGTAAATATAGATCCCCCTGTGAAGACATACAGGTACAAGTTAACCAGAGAACGGCCAGTAAAAGTGTATACAGCTGTAGTTACCACCCAGCAAACATAAATACATGATACAAATACGTAAATGTGTTTAAAAAGATTAAAGACCAATACGTAAAAATATCATGCAAATGATAAATTCAGTTACTTGTTACTACATCAACCACCTTTATTTATATATTTATTTCATGTAAATTTGTTTAGGAACAAGTAATGTAGCATGGTACATTTTACATGGCCTGGCTGTTATTTACTGTTCTCACCAGACCCTGTACAATGAAGCCTTGCACCTCACCCATTGTTTACTATTCACTATACAGGTGGATCCTATGGACAGAAGTTTAACATTGCCATGTCAGTGTGGCTTCTCTGTCTACAGCTTTAGGTTTCTAGAGGACACTTTCCCCCTCTGACGATGGCATGATAGAACCAGACTGACATTATTGTGAAATGGAATCAATTTAAAGGTGTTTTGAAGAGAGCCATCACAACGGACGGACACGTTTTGTTTTCCCTGGTGGGACATGACACAATGATTAAAGCTTCTGAGGGTTCTCTCCGGGGAGCTATCTGTCCAAAATCAGATTAGGATTATCATGTTTTATTTTTTGTCTCACAATTTCCTTTTTCCATTTGCCTTTCCTTTAGGTTGACTTGTGATGAGTTTGTTGTTACTTTTTGCCATATTGTCCTTTTCTTTAAAGCAACATTACGTAGAATTTGGAATTTTGAGTGCAACACCACTGTCGTAAATACAAATCCCAGGTCTGTTACAATTTTTCAGACATAATATACGTGCTAACTACAAGCAAAACTCATCACGTAATAAGAACTTTTATGTGTGGAAAACTTGAAGTAAATGTGTGTAACGCTGTGATCCTACCCTCTCACTGAAGTGACGTAGTGCAGAAACAAGTGATGGGGTGGAATTGGTTGATATGGGACTGTTAACAGCCCAGCTGCTGCAGTTGTCGTCAGTTGTAGGCGTCCTAATGAGGACTGAGTAATGAAGGAGGAGTTCATGTTCCATGTATTTGGCTTTTATTATAGATTGAAGAACCAGGCCTGAATGAGTTTAGTAGTTTGAGGTTTTTCAAAAATCAAAATTCAAATGTTGGCCGAACGGACAACTAATATTCTTAGAGATGGTCTTGATATTGTTAGCGAAGGGCCCAATATAGGGACTGACCTCCTTACTATAACAATGAGGACTGATCAAAACGCCTTCAGCTTTGTCAGAATTGAGATGGAGGAAATCATGAGACATCCAATTAGTAAGATTATTATGAGGTTATGGGGTTAAAACTATAAGTACAGCTAGTAAGAAATGTCACAGGCTGATCGCCCGAACGTCACATAACAATAACAAGATTGGACCCAGTATTGACCCTTCAGGGACCCACATAAGAGAGGAGCAGAGGAAGACATGTAGTTGTTGATGTGAACATTGCAGTATGAGATAACCCATTAAAGCCTTGAGCCAGCCCAGTTCAATAATCTATCAGTTAAAATCAGTTTATTAAAATAGTGTTTAAAATAGCTTATTTAAACTGAAATGGAGCAGTCTCTGTTATTTGTATGTTTTGGATGGTTTATAGATTAAAAACAAGCCAAAAGCATATCCACAATGAAGGATGTTGTCTAGTTAAACAATGCTCAAGTCTTAATTACCCCCGAGGGACAGAAAAACAGGGTGTAGCCACACTGTTGTCACATATTAAATGCTTTGATTACACAAAGCAAAACCAACAAACACCCAGGACAGAAAGAGGTGAACTGATCCGCCTCGCTCATCCTGCACAACCGTTAATTTGTGTAGATGGCAAACATCAGACATGTCACATTCTTTACCACACCTATCAGGTTCTTCTTGTTCCTACAGTGGAATTTTTGACTCCCATTGTGTAGAATGATGGTTGTGTAGATGTCTGTTTTGACATTTGTTGGTGAGAAGTGTGAATCTTCACTGTGCTCATTGAAAATCTAATTTTAAGAGGCGGGGCCTACGAACAGGATTTGTGACATTGCAGGTACTTTCAAAGCCATGGGATAGCCAGCAACTAATTGGGTGGAGGATATAACAATTTATCACTGAACCCATTAAGAGGCACACAGTATATGAATCGGACCCTACATGAGTCACATAACTGCAGATGTCAGTGTCTTCGTAACGCTTATTTTAGTAATTTAATCTGAAGTTTTGAAAGACTATTGAAAGAACTACTGAAAGACTCAATCACATAAATCCAACAAGGACACTTTAAGAATGAATGGTTTGGTCTACGCTGCTGTTATAGGTTTTACATTTTAGTCCCTTTTTGGTTCAGTGCAGCTGACATTCTAACTCAGTAAATAAGGATAAGAAGACAAGCAAAGTAGACCAAAATACAAATCCTGAAAACGAAGTACAATATTATTATTAATAATAATAATAATATGTGATTAAATCAAAAACTTTATCATCTTGAATGTGGTTCTTGTCCTACTTGTTTTTAATGTATTGTACTTTTTTTTAATGTAATCGTTATGCCCCTGTAAAGCACTTTGAGTTGCCTTGTGTCTAAATTGTGCTCTGTAAATAAACTTGCCTTGCCTAGTTATAACATAATTTAAAAAAGACTATTAGAACTACAGAAATTCATATTTTGTTGTTTAATCAAATTAAACTTATCATTTGCCTCCCCCCTTAAAAATAAGATACGGTAGTGAAGTACAATGAGTGAAAAGGCTTACCCCAAAAGGAGAAAAAGAAAGGCAAAAAAGACAAAAATATGGATCCTTGAGTTGGAGCGCAGCATATTAAATCTTTTGATCATTTACAGCCGTTGAATACACCCATATCTGTAACTGAAACACTACTGGACATCCAAAGTGCTATATCGTAGGGAACTGGACTGGTTTTTCAGTTTCTTGACGACACTTCACCTCCTATCCAAAGGAATCCCTCACATCTATTTAACTGGAGGAGGGTTTCAGGCTTTAAACTCTGTGTGGGAGTGTCCTTACAGCAGGTAGGCGGGTCCAGGTCCATTTCGGGTCCAGTATTCAGCGTACGTGTGTATACACACATACGACGATCCGCATGTACATATATTCGGGAAATTTGTATTGAAAATGGCGTAGTCACTGAACCAAGGCGAGTTCAACCTCACTAACGCCCTGAGTACAGTCATAAATTGTTAGCCCCTTCGACAATAGTGAGATTGTGGAGGCATTAATTATTAGGAGATACCAGAATACTACAGTATATATTGTAGCTGAAACTTAGCACAAATGTATTCCATTATAAGATACAGACATATTAGATGAGTTTAATCCAGTCATCAAATTATTATTTTGACAGGGTCCCAACCCTCATTTTGGTGCTTCATATCCTTACAACAGTGAGCCTGAGACAGAGCATACTGTCTCCCTTGTGTCAAGTCAGGGTGTCACACTTTGGACTCAGAAGAAAAGACTCAAACTCATGGCGATCTAATACAAAAGGGTGTTAACTTGGTATTACATGGTTCCTTCTGATGCTGGGGCACTAATGGCAGTCACGTGTCTGTCAGAGAAGTTAATGTTTCCTGGATTGTAAATACTCAATCTAAGGTTTATTGTTTCCTTTGTTTTATATTGAGGAAAAACCTATTTGGATTAAATATTGGTAGCAAATTACTGTTGAAACCAGGGTAAATCGAATTTTCATCGTCATCGTGATATGAACATGTGCAATAAACACATCGCAAAAGACTGCCTGACACACGATGAATAAGAAAAAATAGCAGATGTCAGTGCCTTCCTAACGCTTATTTCAGTAATTTAATCTGGAGTTTTGAAAGACTATTGAAAGAACCACTGAAAGACTCAATCACATAAATCCAACAAGGACACTTTAAGAATGAATGGTTTGGTCTACGCTGCTGTTATAGGTTTTACATTTTAGTCCCTTTTTGGTTCAGTGCAGCTGACATTCTAACTCAGTAAATAAGGATAAGAAGACAAGCAAAGTAGACCAAAATACAAATCCTGAAAACGAAGTACAATATTATTATTAATAATAATAATAATATGTGATTAAATCAAAAACTTTATCATCTTGAATGTGGTTCTTGTCCTACTTGTTTTTAATGTAGTGTACTTTTTTTTAATGTAATCGTTATGCCCCTGTAAAGCACTTTGAGTTGCCTTGTGTCTAAATTGTGCTCTGTAAATAAACTTGCCTTGCCTAGTTATAACATTTAAAAAAGACATTTAGAACTACAGAAATTCATATTTCGTTGTTTAATCATATTAAACTTATTATTTGCCTCCCCCCCTTAAAAATAAGATGCGGTAGTGAAGTACAAGGAGTGAAAAGGCTTACCCCAAAAGGACAAAAAGAAAGGCAAAAAGGACAAAAATATGGATCCTTGAGTTGCAGCGCAGCATACTAAATCTTTTGATCAATTACAGCCGTTGAATACACCCGTATCTGTAACCGAAACACTACTGCACATCCAAAGTGCTATATCGTAGGGAACTGGACTGGTTTTTCAGTTTCTTGACGACACTTCATCTCCTATCCAATGGATTCCCTCACGTCTATCTAACTGGAGGGGGGTTTCAGGCTTTAAACTCTGTGTGGGAGTGTCCTTACAGCAGGTAGGCGGGACCAGGCCCATTTCGGGTCCAGTATTCAGTGGTAGTCACTGAACCAAGGCGAGTTCAACCTCACTACCGCCCTGAGTACAGTCATAAATTGTTAGCCCCTTCGACAATAGTGAGATAGTGGAGGCATTAATTATTAGGAGATACCAGAATACTACAGTATATATTGTAGCTGAAACTGTATGTATTCCATTAAAAGATACAGACATATTAGATGAGTTTAATCCAGTCATCAAATTATTATTTTGACAGGGTCCCAGCCCTCATTTTGGTGCTTCATATCCTCACAACAGTGAGCCTGAGACAGAGCAGACTGTCTCCCTTGTGTCAAGTCAGGGTGTCACCCTTTGGACTCAAACTCATGGCAATCTAATATAAAAGGGTGTTAACTTGGTATTACATGGTTCCTTCTGATGCTGGGGCACTAAAATGGCAGTCACGTGTCTGTCAGAGAAGTTAATGTTTCCTGGATTGTAAATACTCAACCTAAGGTTTATTGTGTCCTTTGTTTTATATTGAGGAAACACCTGTTTGGATTGAATATTGGTAGCAAATAACTGTTGAAACCAGGGTAAATCGAATTTTCATCGTCATCGTGATATGAACATGTGCAATAAACACATCGCAAAAGACTGCCTGACACACGATGAATAAGAAAAAACATTTTGTTTAGATGCCCCATGCATGCACTGTGAGCATGCCAACATTTAGCCAATCAGACGGAGCCCTGGATGCAAGGGCCAATCAGATGAAGCCACGGCTACCCTGAAAAAATTAATCAGGCTTATGATGGCTGAGGGAGGAGAGAAAAGCGATGAAAAGTGTCGACGAAGACCTTGTGGTGAAAAGAAACAGCACTGAGTGTGTGCTGATTGTGAGAGTATGTATCCAGGAAATAGTAGGACGAACAAGTGTGCACCCTTGATCACGCTGCTAAACAGTTAAGGGAATGAATTACGGGGTGTTTTTAACTCCCATGTGAACGGGTCAGAGAGCTGTGTCGGGCGGGTGTGTGTGTGTGTGTGTGTGTGTGTGTGTGTGCTGCTTGCAGCCAGCGACACCGCGGAGCAATATGCATTGTGTGTGTGTGTGTGTGTGTGTGTGTGTGTGTGTGTGTGTGTGTGTAGGAGAGCAGTGTGTTGGGCGGGTGTGTGTGTGTGTGTGTGTGCTGCTTGCAGCCAGCGACACCACAGAGCAACATGCATTGTGTATGTGTGTCCTGCAGCCAGCGACACCACAGAGAAATATGCCGTGTGTGTGCATGTGCGCTGCTCACAATTAGTGACAGAGCTGCACTGTCACACTGCTATATGGATTCAGGAGACACGCATTAACTGCATAGTTAGTCATATGCAAACTTCAATATTTGTTTATTTATCGCAAGTTATATCGTCATTTCAATATTGAACAGTGTTATCTCACATCGCAGATTTTCCTCATATCGTGCAGGCCTACTAGAATTAGAATAGCTTGCAACTAAAGTCCGCCTGTAAAGATGGTGAGAAGATGAGTCTCCCTATCCGGTGTTTGATGTCTTTGACAGATTCTGTCGTCTCATTTAGCCACTTGTTACCAAACGCCTCTTTCCAAGACACATATGTGCTCTATATTTAAATCGTGGGACATCAAATGATGTATTTGATGTATAATGATGTTGTAGAACAAAACATGTTAATATATTAAGCCTGTGGTAACCACAGACCTCATTTCAGATATTTAACCAAAGACACATAAACCCAAACTCTTTGAGACTAGGGAACCATAAGTGTGAAAATGTTAAATGTATTAGGACTAATAAATGTACAACTCTATTCCACCACTGGTTACTGGTTAATTATTCAATAAATATTGCTTGTTTTTGCCCGGTTCTCTTCTATATAGATCCGCTTGTTTTTTTTTTCATCAGATGGAACATACTGTTCTAAAGAAGGGAGGATTGTATTAGAAGCACTATGGGTGTCACTTGTGACTGTGAGGGCCCAAGGGAGATCAGGACTGGCACTGCTGAAAAGTCATTTCCTTGTACTATCCATGCCTCCACTTACTGTTCATGGGCAGGGCAGCCACAGGCTACAAGGTTGTTTTTTTTTCTGTGTGACAGAAGTGCTACCTGCATTTAACATGTGCTGCCCTTGTACAATAGTATCCATTTTCTCCCGAGTGCACTGCAGAAAGGTTTTTAGTTTTGAGGTAATATCCAGGGAAATGAAGCTTAAATTGTGCAGCCAGTGTCTGGTGGCAGCAGCAGAGGTGCAGTAAAGTCTGTCGACTGTAAAAATAGAAACAAGCAAGGCTCCCAAAACAAATGCTTTCTCCTCTTCATACTGTATTTGTAATCTTTTACTTTTATGACCCTGTAGATGATCCATTTACAGGGCAAAGGTGTGAACCTGAGCCACTGCAAATGTAAACTGGATGTATTTGACCCAGCTGTTCCTCTCTGTTAGTACTCTCACCAATTTTGCATTGTGAGGTCTCCGATCTTCCAGCTGCCCTTCTCCTGGCAATCTGTTGGCCCCACTATGTCTTCCATAACCTTTGTCATGGAAGCCTTCACATCTGGCTCTGAGCCTTCGTTACATGGCTGGCACAAGCTTAAAAACGCAACACAACATTCATTAATAATATGACAGGATTCACATGTTAAAATGGAAAATAAAAAAAAGGTGTGTAGTTTGACAAAATCCTGCCATATGAATCTTTAGGGGGTGACAGGATTAATGAGTAACTTAAAAAAGTGCATTTAATTTGAAAAAGTAGCTTAACATTAACTCCAGTCAGCAGCTGTGTTAATGTGTGACAGTTTGGTGGGTGTTTGTTTTGCGGAACTCTGTGCATACTCTCTTTGAGTTGTCAGTTTAACGGCTTCAACTCCTTTAGTGTGTTGGTTAGTTTCATGCTCTGTTGCGTGTATTTGAATTGATATGTACTTTCAGTCTAACAGAAGACTTACCTGATGGTCAAGGAGTCATGCCCTGAGTAAATATAGATCCCCCTGTGAAGACATAAAGGTACAAGTTAACCAGAGAATGGCCAGTAAAAGTGTATACAGCTGTAGCTACCACCCAGAAAACATAAATACATGATAAAAATATGTGAATGTGTTTTAAAATATTAAAGACCAATACATAAAAATATCATGCAAATGATGAATTCAGTTACTTGTTACTACATTAACCACCTTTATTTATATATTTATTTCATGTAAATTTGTTTAGGAAGTAAGAATATTACATTTTACATGGCCTGACTGTTATTTACTGTTCTCACAAGACCCTATACAATTAAGTCTTGCACCTCACCCATTGTTTACCATTCACTATACAGGATGATCCTATGGACAGAAGTTTAACATTGCCATGTCAGTGTGGCTTCTTTGTCTACAGCTTTAAGTTTCTAGAGGACACTTTCCCCCTCTGATGATGGCATGATAGAACCAGACTGACATTATTGTGATCTGCTGAGCCCAGCAGGAGGAGCGGAATAAATTTAAAGGTGTTTTTTAAAGAGAGCCATCACAACGGGCGGACAAGTTTTGTTTTCCCTGGTGGTATATGACATACAGTGATTAAAGCTCCTGAGGGTTCTCTCCGGGGAGGTATCTGTCCAAAATCAGATTAGGATTATCATTTTTTACTTGTCTCACAATGCCTTTCCTTTAGCTTGACTTGTTATCACAGGGGTAAGGTAATGTTATTGTGCATTTTAAACTCCCAGTGTTTTTAACTTGTAATATGTTTGCTTTTAAGTGTGTATTTTTAATTGTGTGTTTTTATTGCATGTCTTGTACACTGGGAGTGTGTGCTTTTATTTTGAAAACCCGATCCTAGTTGTGACACCCCTAAACCTAATCATCGCACCTGAGAGAGATTGGCGAGCCTTTAAAAAGGACCAAAAGAAGGAGGAGGGTCAAGAAAGAGAAGAAATGAACGCAGAGGCGGCGTGAGGGCGAATGGCAGCAACAGAACGGCGGGCACCGGGGACGGCAGCGCCGTAACACCATCGGCACCAGAACGCCAAGAGGCGGGTGCCTGGAATGTTGAGCACCGGGGATGCCGAGGACAGCGGACGCCGTGGCTCCGAGGACGCCGGGACGGTGGGAGCTGGCCTGGAGATTATGGACCGAACCGAGGACGTGTTGGCGCCCCTTCCCCCGGCGACAGAGCCAACCCCGCCGGCGGCTGTACGTGTGTTGCCGCCTTCCACCTGCAGATAAGACTTTGAACTGTTTTATTGGACTTTTATCGGCCCTTAGGTTTTATCTCTTTCATTTTAGCCTTTCAGCGCCCCCTTTACTAGCTCCCATGTCTTATCGTTTTTATGGACTTTCCCCTGTGGTTTTAACCTGATTGCATTCTTCGAATAAATATAAGTGTGCATCCTGTTCAACCATCTGTAGTTTCTTGGTTTTAAACAACTGCTCTCTCGCCTGGGTTTTAACCACGTTCAATTTTAACTATACACCATTTTAATCATTTTCACTTTTTTATACATACACACATAGCCATAACACACCACCTGCGTTACATTGAGATGAGTTTGGTTTTCCTTTTTGCCGTATTGTCCTTTAAAGCCACATTATGTAGAATTTGGAATTTTGAGTGCAACACCACTGTCGTAAATACAAATCCCAGGTCTGTTACAATTTTTCAGACATAATATACGTGCTGACTATATGCAAACTCATCACGTCATAAGAATTTTTGTGTGGAAAACTTGAAGTAAATATGTGTAACGCTGTGATCCTACCCTCCCACTGAAGTGGCGTAGTGCAGAAACAAGTGATGGGGTGGAGTGGCTGAGACGGAGACACCATTCATTCTATTACAAGACACTGTACCATCAAAAATTATTTTGAAGCTGTTATTGTGCAAAAGTCACTTAATGTTGCTTTAAGACACTGTTTGTGCATTCACGTGTGATAGAGATATGTAGCTGTTCTTTTACAAATAATTGGCTTTTGTTTGCATAAATCCTCAGAGTCAGAATTATGGCCGTTACAGGCGCAAACTTGGTAAATACTCCTGGCATTTTAATGAAGCCTCAACATTAAATTAACCGGTAAGAAAATAAGACACAACCTTTACTGTAAACGTTAACATGTCAACATCCATGATAATTGGTACTACACTAAATATGGAGACAAGGGTCCTAAACTGGGAAACAGATAATAGCTCATGACTCTTGCGATCAGTATTGTTACCTGATCAGTGAGACTGCCACACTTCACTAGTGAATAAACCTCTGTCCTGTCTCTGACTGCATTGTGGAGTCATATGGTCTAATGCTAAAAAGATTGTTCTCACAGCAGTCAGCATGGTGTCAGAAAGTAGGGTGAACACAGGTGTTACCAATAATACTAATTAGGATTCTGTTCCATGCCCAAGTCAAGGTGCTGCTATTTTGCATGGTGGCTCATTAATTAAACCTGTTTTTACCTTATTTCATGATATGGCTGCTGTGAAAAAGGTCTATAGCAGGGGAACAGCAAGGTTTATTATCAAAAGAGCCATTTTTGCCCCCGTCCTTCCACAAAAAATCTGTCTGGAGCCACAAAACATATTTGTGTCTAATAATGAAGGTAAAGCAGTCTAGAAAGGCTCAATTAGCCTATTAAGATTATTAATAGGCAAAGGAGTAGGTTTGATTTTGAGATTGGTGGGGACACAAAAGTGCTCCAAGGCATCACTCCTGAAAGTTAACGTTGTTTTACATTAGCAATCATAATTTCACATCATGCAGATGTTATAGGTTAAAGCAACTAATGAAAGACAAGGAAGCAACTTCGAAGAGTTTTAAAGCCACAGGGGTGAAGCATTACTATTCAGATCATCATCACACTAACATTTGTCACAGTGCCGAATCTCATGACTAACACATCCATCATAAATTTTAACCTCGCCTGTGAATTTCCAGCCTCTCTTTCAGCTTCTCCTCCTCCAGCCTCTCTTCCTTCATCTCCTCCAGCTTCTCCTCCTCCATCTACTTCAGCCTCTCTTCCTACATCTGCTCCAGCCTCTCCTTCTCTACCTCCTCCAGCCTCCCTTCCTCTACCTCCTCCAGCCTCTCTTCCTTCATCTGCTCCAGCCTCTCCTTCTCTACCTCCTCCAGCCTCCCTTCCTCTACCTCCTCCAGCCTCTCTTCCTTCATCTGCTCCAGCCTCTCCTTCTCTACCTCCTCCTGCCTCTCTTCCTCTACCTTCTCTGGCATCTCCGCATCTCCTCCAGCCTCTCTGCTGTCTGTCACCTTACAAAAATATGTTGATGCATGACATATGAACAGATACATTAGGGATACAATGATCGTAGAGCTTAATGGTACAGTTATTGCCTGAGCAAAAAGGCTTTTACTAAATATTAATATTACTTGATATTAATTAATTATATTTTATAATTATAAAATCACATGATCATCTAGAATGTGAGGTTTTATTGTATTTCCACCACAAAGTTTCTTCATTTGTGTTTTTAAACCGTTGCTCACTTCTACACAAATACATGAAAATAAGAATTAAAAATAACTTTTAAAAAGTGTATCTCTTTGGCATTACATATTCTCTTTTATTCAATATCTGTATTGTTGAGCCTCTACCTATACACCCTTGAAGTAACTTACACTTTGAGTCCTAAAGAAGTCTCTTATATCTAGTTTTCTTTTCTTAGACATCCTTCAAATCTTATACAGCACACGCGCATGCACACACGTACACGCACGCAAACAGACACAAACACAAATGTAAATGACACCACTGATATTAAAATCCGTCTAGCTGCCGTGACCCAGGAAGAACAAATGCCGAACATGTTAACAACTTACACTCGCAGTAGCAGATAACATGCACTGCCTCTCGTTCGGTCCAACTAGCAGGCTGCATGTAGCTTTTACAAGCAGAAGGAGTGACAGCGGGGACAGCCAATCACACGTAAGTTAGCGAGAAACCGGCAGCCGATCAGGGAGCGATATTTAGGTTAGAGGCGGGACTTCTAGCAGAGACCGACATTTAACCCTTTGTGTGTCATAATCATTGACTAAACAGTACGGACAGCGGTTGTATCGATAGTGACTACACAGTAGCGGCTGAATATCGGTAGGGACGTGTCCCTAGCGTCCCTACCCAATTCTACGCCCTTGCGATAAACATATCGCAAAAGACTGCCTGACACACGATGACGATGCATGTGCACTGCTCACAATTAGTGACAGAGCTGCACCGTCACACTGCTATATGGATTCAGGAGACACGCATTTACTGTATAGTTAATAATATGCAAACTTCAATATTTGTTTATTTATCGCAAGTTATATCGTCATCGCAATATTGAACAGTGTTATGCACATGGCAGATTTTCCTCATATCGTGCAGGCCTAGTTGAAACCAATGTTACTGAATGACCACTTGCCAGGACTTAACTTGCATTCTCGCATGTTTCTGTATAACATTGCCTTTTGTTTTAAGATGCAGGTTAACAGCTTAAGATAAATGGCTGCATTAGTTTGTGTTTTACCTCTCATCAATAAAATAATTAAGTTTTATCTGCAACAATCTGCCATTTTTTTTACATCAAACTTTTGACTTGTTAGCAAACCACAGTGTTTTGCAGCAGTCTCACAGGGCCCCTCTGACTATGGAAGGGTAGCTAGCTGATGTGTGCTATGTTACCCTTCCATATCCTGCCCATTGACACACATATTCATAGAATGAGCGAAGCAAAACAAAAAACAGCTTATAAATTATGAGGCCACTTGGGCAGAAAAACTTGTTCGAAACAACATAAGGGAGAGTAAGGACAGCTACAGGAGGAAACTGGAGTACAAACTAGAATACAAACTTGAGAACAAAGACACCAGGGACGGATGGAGAGTGGGATAAGAGAGATTACCGGCTTCGAGTTCAACCTGTTTTTCAACAGCTCCTCCACCCCTAGCAGCCTCCCAGCTTATTTTGGTACTTCCGCTGACAGGCAGTGTAAATTAGCATATTGGCAAAATATTTAGTTTCACCGTGACATTTGGATTTAACATTTAGCATTAAATTCAACATTTAGATTTAGATATAAATTTAATATTTAGATTCAGATTTGACATTTTTATTTAAATGTAACATTTATATTTGAATTTAACATTTAGATTTAGATTTAACATGCAAATTAACATTTATCATTCAATTTAACATTTAGATTTAAGTTTTAGCATTTAGATTAAACATTTAAAGTTTACATTTAGATTTAACATTCATATTTAAACGTAATATTTACATTTGAATTTATCATTTAGATTTAGATTAAACATTTAGATTTAACATTTAGATTTCATATTTAAAATTTAGATGTAGAGTTTTTATTTAGATTTAACATTGATAATATATTTTTACAAGAGAGGTTAATGCCACCAAGTTCACAAATAAAGCTGTAAATCTGGTCAAAAGTAAAATTAGAAAATTCCCATGTTTTTAAAACATGATTTGTTAGTAAATGTTGTGAAAAGTTGCTGATCATAACAAAGAAAATATGGTGCCATTAAGTATAGAGATAAGTCAAACAACAACCCTGCATGATGCGTGGGAGAGAGGGGCTCCACTTTTATGTTAATGGACATTAATTTATATTGGCTGGATTATTGTTCTTGCCCTACTTAAATGTTCTGTGTTATTGACGAAAGCCACCAGCCAAAATGCACTAGTTACAACAAACAAACAACTTACAACAAAGTTGTTGTCAATACTACTCAAGCTTTGATGCCTCCTTGCCTCATTCTATACACATCTGGCAAGCAGGTAAGTTTTGTCAGGACCCCTTCTTGATTAAAAAAGGGACCAGGCTGATTTAATACTATAAACTGATGCAGTAAGACTAGAGATATCCTACATTTAAAGGTGGGATGAGAGGCGCAAAAAACAGGAAGGATGTTCATTCAAATAACAACCTTTGAACAACATACTTGAAGGCCAATGAGTCTTAGTATGGGTCAGTTTGATCTCTGGCTCTTCCTGTACACATGTTGAAATGTACTTGAAAGACGTGTATGCAAAAAATCTGATTTGCATGAGCCTTCCCCTCCACCTGAGTCCTGCAGTATAATGGAAACGATTGGATGCTGTGGGAGGGAAACCAGAGAAGGTTCTTCAGTTTGCCATGAAAGGGCTGATAACCACTAAACACAGGATCCGGATCTCTGTGTGGGAGTGAATGTTTCTCAGTTTGTGTGTATTTGTAAGGCAGAGCAAAGAGCAGACAACTGTATAAACACCAGGACCTGGCTGAAGTCCCCATGTCCATTAGTACCATGTCATGCATGCTATACAAATCTGCTTAAAAATAAATCTATGAATACATCTGAATATTTGACTTGAGTCAATTAAACATGCACTGTGTTCCTTTTGTTGCCCCCCTCGTGGCACAATTGTTGAAAAACGCCCGCTTAAGTGCCCTCTTGGTTGGCAAAACACAAACTGACGGCCCGAAGCCGTTGAGAACTGTACATGTAAAAGAGCTAACGTTACCTCCATCACCTCACAGTCCCTGTATTAACGTTACTACCTGCTTACCAGTTGTACTACACTGTCCCTGTCAGTCAGCAGCATCTCTGGCTGCTCCTCTCCTGCCCGCTGCTGCTGTCTTCACCTTCAACCTGCTGGATCATTGCTGTCACAGAGGACGTGGAGGCTACCGCAGCCCCTCCAGCGAACATGTCTGTGATCTTTGCATCTTCAAGCCCTGAAAAATATCACTTAAAAACTTGAATGAAAGTAATATTAAGATACTCTTGAAAATATTTGTGTCTGGCTAATTTGCCTTATATATATGCTGACCGGGGGGGCAGAGCTGGGCCCTCATTAAATTAGGTAACAATAAATTTAAAAAAATGTAAATAGGCCTATTTGTGGGGAAAATGTAATATTTGAGTTACATAAAAGTATTTTATTTGTTTTCTTCCTAATTGTCCTTGAAATAGTGGTCAAGACCCCCCCCCAACACAAAAATGGTTTGGCCACTAATCAAAATTTGATGTTACGTGTAACGTAACAGCCCAGCCCTAATCAGCTTGCATAAAAGCTTGACACCACACGTTATCTTTGACAGAAAGTTGAATTTGGTAGTTCCGTCAGAGGACGAGACAGAGAGGAGAGAGCTCCAGCTGCAGTCAGGTGACAGAGAGAGTGATTCGGGAGGGACGGAGTCAGGCTGCCGGTGACAGAGACGGGGTTTCCACGGAGTTTTAAAAAGTCTTAAATTTAACAATCTCAATTTTAGGCTTTAAAAAGTCTTAAATACGTTCATATTTTGCATATAGGTCTTAAATCACATTTAGTTAGGTCTTAAGTAGGCTATGTACGTTCATTTACCGCTTCCGTCATCGCCTTTTTTGTTTTGAGGAAGTGTGTTGGTGAGATTCACAGTCAGCTCCGTGTGTTCTTCTGTCTGAAGTATCAGGAACGTAAGTGGCATTTTCCCAACAGCGTGGTCGGAATTTATCGGCGTACACTTCGCCATTTCCAGAAAGACATCGACAGCGGAATCTGCCAGAGGACCCTCAGACTGGGCATACTCAGTGTGAAAGCGCAGGTGTCAAACTCAAAATCAGAAAAACACCAGTTGGCTTCTAAAAGTCTCAAGCGAAGTCACACTATCACACACTTCTGTAGCCTTTGTCACCAGTTCCCAGTCCAAGTTCATCTAGTTCTGCTCGACCTGATTTTAAACACTGTGTGTGTGTGTGTGTGTGTGTGTGTGTGTGTGTGTGTGTGTGTGTGTGTGCGCGCGCGCGCGCGTGCGCGGGTTATTACAGTTAACTAAAATTAAATTCCTACATAAAAACTGAACCTAAACTACTTAAATCACTTGTTAAACTAATTAAAACTAAACTGAAATTAAAAAAAAACTGAAAAACTAAATTAAAATAAAAACTAATGAAAAATGTAAAACTATAATACCCCTGACACACACACACACACGCACACTCCATTCTTCATTGTTTGAGCTGCTCTGTGAATGGCAATAAATGTAGTTGTTTTTAAAGTAATTCTGGGACCGCATTTTTCCTTACTTTTTCGTACTTCATGTAGGTTTTGAATTAAGTTGAAAATGGTCTTAAAAAGGTCTTAAAAAGTGTTAAATTTGAATTGTTCAAACCTGCAGAAACCCTGGAGAGAAGAGAGAGAGAGAGTCACAGTGGAGCAGGAGGGGCAGCTGCCCCGTCGGAGAGTCTGAGCAGGATGGATCAGAGACTGATCACACATTTAATTTCAGCCAGAGCAGAGGAAGAGCAGAGGAGAGGAAGAGCAAGGGAAAACACTCTAAGAAATGATTCATGGGGTTAGTAAGTATAGCTCAAAATCAAGAGCTTTTTCTGCATAAAAAAAGCAAATTTGTTATGTGTATACATTATAATGAGTTTATAACTTAATTTGATAAGTTGGTCTAAATTGAAATAAATAAAATAATCTTAACTCAATAATACATGAATTTTCAAGAGACATTTCTGCCTTAACTTAACACAGAGGTGTATTCAGTTAACACAACTTAAAAATCTGTGTCCATGTTTGTTAAAAGCTAAGTACAAGGCTGACCTGCTCAGACATGTTGAGCGCGAACAGACCATGCGGCATGCCTGTTGGAAGCATAAGGTTGGAAGATAGGACTTAGCAGAGCACAGAGAGGGAAAAACGCAGTTTGCAAACTTTACGGCTTGGTAAGTACAATTTTGAATCGTTTTATTCACAACAGCTAATAACTGCATCAGCAGACAGTACAAGAAATCATTTTACACAACACTAGATGCTTTTTCTCGGTCAGCAGTAAGCTAGCAGTAATGGTAGTAATTTGGTCGAACAGTGTTTAAGTTTTGTTTTCTGGTGGCAGGTGTTAATTGGCACTGGTTTTCTGTAGTTTTAACTTTCAGAGGAGTTAATGTTAATGTTTCTTTCAAATTTATTTAAAATTTGTAGTTGTGATAAATGTTTGAGCAGCAATAGCTTCATGACTAGGCCGTTGTAGGTGACTGAGCACACATTCGGTTTGTTAGTCAGTCATTGCAGCAGCAAGTGCAGTCTAAAAACCGCGTCGACGAAGCAAATATTGTTGAGACGCCCCAGGAGTGGTCATACCATAATGAAGCTAGTTGTTATAACAGCAGGAGTGTGCAATTGCCCACTGCCTATTTCTCTGCTGCAGTTTGCATGCATTTTCTCTTGTTTTTTGTTTTTTTTTGTCTTGAATTGTCAAAAATAGTTTTAAAAGTAATTTAAGTTCAAGTAATTTGAACAGAAAAGCTAGTTTTTAAAATAAAGTGGGCCTGTGAAATTTGCAGATTTGAAACAACAAGAAAGACAGATCTGTTAAAGCATTATAGACTTAGACATAGTCATGGTGGAGAATCTCACCCTTGTCTTTATTGGGAGTGCTGTTTCTCATTTAAAACATGGGGCAGCCTGCGAACCCATCTGTCACTCCACCCGTGATACAGTGACATTGTCCACTATACTGTCATTTAAGTGTCCATGTTGCCCCTTAAACACTATCTGCACAACAAGAGAATACTTTGAGTGTATTGGCCGTCATTTAAAGAAACAGGAAACTATTTGTTGTGTTTTTGAAAATTGTCCTTTCAAAACAAACATTCATGGAACGTTTGCTTCTCATAGGAGCCAGAAACACACTCTTTACACTATTTGTGACTTCAAGCCTGAGCTTCTGAAGAGGGAACAATCCTGTGAGGGTGCAGTGAGTGAAGATGCTGAAGATAATGACTGTAAAAATGTTCAATCTTTCTGAGACAGTTTTACAGTGCTATTTTATGTTGTAAGTTTCCTGACTTGTTTTATGATGGCTACATTTGTGTGTACTGTTAACATTTCAATAAACACTCAGTCCTGTTACTGTAAGTGAGATGCTGACTGGTGAATAAACAGTTAAATCATAAAACTGGAATTTCTGTGTGATTTATTCTGACTTAGATAAATAAGTTCTTGTTCTAAAAAAAATTAAGGTAACAATTTGCATGGACATTTCTGAGTAGAATGAAATGAAAAGAAATAAGTTAGAATAACTAAAAGGAGTCATTTTAACACAATTAAAATTAAGTTGGTTCAACTTAAATAAGCGTGTAGAGGACAGGGCAAATCATGTTGCTTGTACTAAAGTAATTGAGTTGGCCTAACCAAAGAAGTTTCGTGACATGTACTCAATACTGGCTAAGTTGAAATAACTTAAAAATATCCATGCAAATTGTTACATCAATTTTTTACGTTGAGCCAGCACATAATTTGTTAGAGTGGAAAGGAGCGATCTGGGCGCGGGGGGCCCATCTAAGATTATCTCGTCCCGGGCCCAGGCAAGACTGTCAGCTGGCCTGTATGTAAATATAGGCTATATATATATATCTTGGTTTCTCCATTTTCTAATCATTACTGTCCTCAATAAAAGCTCAAGTTAAATAAGTCTCATATGGTGCACCTTGTTTGAAATGTTTCATATTTCATATTCATATTGAGTTCCATAAAATTCCAAGACTGTCTGCATCACAAATGACTCTATCCTGTGAAAATCTTTAGACTCACCTTTCCAGTAGAGGTCTCTCCCCTCTCACTCCCTGTGCTCCTCTGCCCTGACTCCTACAGGTAAATAGGGGTGGTGAAGTGATTATTATTAGTGTATGAGTGTATATGGTAAAAAGAGTGCACTTAACTCTATAAACAACCAGGGCCTTCACAATGCAGTTCAGACTAACTAGCTAGCTAAGTGGCAGCGTTCTTTTAGAGCTGGAATGTAACTTTTGACTGCGAAACAACAAAGGTGAGACGTGTGCAGAGATTGTCTATAATGTGCAAGCTAGGTTTTTATTTGTCAAACAGGGAGCACTTGGTTCATTACAGTTTTTTCCGATTGCTAAAACACAATTTTGCAAACTAGTGTGGTTTTATCAAAATACTTAACACAATTCACAAAACCACACACTCAAGCTGCAAAATACCTCATATATCCTGCAAAATGAAGCACTGCAACCAAAGCTATATATAGCATTATCAAAATCAAACTTTTGCACCAGATGGCAAACACTTCATTCTTATTACAGATTTTTGTCTAATGAACTACACACTGTTGGGCATAATGAAAAGCACTCTCATCTTTAGCTTTGCCATAGTACTAACATAGTTCAAACTGTATATAATTCTTCAGATTGTTCACATGCATAGAAATATTTGCAGATACATACACATGCTGTTGAAACATTTATTTTTTTATTTGTCACCAAACAAGTCAGTGCAACATATGCATATTCTTTGGCCATGAGCTCCTCTACCAGCTCTACCTCTCACTCTTCCTCCCCCTCTCATTCTCACCCTCCCTCTTCCTCTTCCTCTCACCTGTGGTCTTTTAGTGCTTACTTCCTGATCGAAGTGGTAACAATTACGGTAACAATTGTTTGGCAGTTGGCACATATACTGGCCAATGAGCTCATGTAGTGTTATTTTAAATGGCAGTGTTTTGAAATGGCAAACGTGACTTTATGTGAGATTGTTGTGTCTTATGCAGACAACTGTGTTCAGTGCATTTAAAATGTGCCATTTTGAATTGCAAAATGTGTGTAAAGCAGAAAATGTGTTTAAAGTTTTGGAGACTTGAGAAGAGGTTTTGCTCGCTGTGTGTCAGTTTAAATATTTGTGCTATGCATGTCATTTTAGTGTGTTAGCAGCTGGAAAAAAACTGTAATTACCCATCCATCCATCCATTGTCATCCGCTTATCCGGGGCCGGGTCGCGGGGGCAGCTGCCTGAGCAGGGACACCCAGACTTCCCTCTCCCCGGACACTGCCTCCAGCTCTTCCGGGAGGATCCCAAGGCGTTCCCAGGCCAGCTGGGTGACATAGTCACACCAGCGTGTCCTGGGTCTTCCTCGGGGTCTCCTCCCGGCGGGACATGTCAGGAACACCTCCCGAGGGAGGCGTCCCGGGGGCATCCGAAACAGATGCCCGAGCCACGTCAGCTGGCTCCTCTCGATGTGGAGGAGCAGCGGCTCTACTCTGAGCTCCTCCCGGGTGACAGAGCTCTTCACCTTATCTCTAAAGGAGCGCCCTGCCACCCTGCGGAGGAAACTCATTTCGGCCGCTTGTATCCGGGATTTTATTCTTTCGGTCATGACCCAAAGTTCATGGCCATAGGTGAGGGTCGGAACGTAGATTGACTGGTAAATCGAGAGCTTCGCCTTTCAGCTCAGCTCTTTCTTCACCACGACAGACCGATACAACGACCGCATTACTGCGGCCGCTGCACCGATCCGCCTGTCAATCTCACGCTCCATCCTTCCCTCACTCGTGAATAAGACCCCAAGATACTTAAACTCCTCCACTTGAGGCATGCTGGAGGTCCCAGCTCGAAGGAGCCAACAAGACCACATCATCCGCGAAAAGCAGAGATGAGATCCAGTGGCTCCCGAACCAGACCCCTTCCGGCCCGAGGCTGCGCCTAGAAATTCTGTCCATAAAAATAATGAACAGAACCGGTGACAAAGGGCAGCCCTGCCGAAGTCCAACATGCACTGGGAACAGGTCTGACTTACTGCCGGCAATGCGAACCAAGCTCCTGCTCCGGTCGTACAGGGACCGTATAGCCCTTAACAGAGCTCCTCCGACCCCGTACTCCCGGAGCACCCCCCACAGAATGCCACGAGGGACACGGTCGAATGCCTTCTCCAAGTCCACAAAACACATGTGGACTGGTTGGGCAAACTCCCATGAACCCTCGAGCACCCTGCGGAGGGTATAAAGCTGGTCCAGTGTTCCACGGCCAGGACGAAAACCACATTGTTCCTCCTGAATCCGAGGTTCGACTATCGGCCGAATTCTCCTCTCCAGTACCCTGGAGTAGACTTTCCCAGGGAGGCTGAGGAGTGTGATCCCCCGATAGTTGGAACACACCCTCCGGTCCCCCTTTTTAAATAGGGGGACCACCACCCCGGTCTGCCAGTCCAGGGGCACTGTCCCCGACTGCCACGCGATGCTGCAGAGACGTGTCAGCCAAGACAGCCCCACAACATCCAGAGACTTGAGGTACTCAGGGCGAATCTCATCCACCCCCGGTGCTTTGCCACTGAGGAGTTTCCCAACTACCTCAGTGACTTCGGCTTGGGTAATGAATGAATCCACCTCTGAGACCCCAGTCTCTGCTTCCTCTATGGAAGGCGTGTCAGTGGGATTGAGGAGATCCTCGAAGTATTCCTTCCACCGCCCTACAATATCCCCAGTCGAGGTCAACAGCTCCCCAACTCCACTGTAAACAGTGTTGGTAGAGGACTGCTTCCCCCTCCTGAGGCGCCGGATGGTTTGCCAGAATTTCTTCGAGGCCGACCGGTAGTCCTCCTCCATGGCCTCCCCGAACTCTTCCCATGGGAAGATTACATGGGACTTTATGCTGTTAGCTGGGGGCTGGAGCTAACTAATTGTTGCTACCAGCAGTGATGAATACTTGAAATCTAAAAACGTTCTTATATCCATTCTTCTTCATTCACGTTCTTCTCATGCTGTTCTAGTCGCTCTGTGTGCGTCAAGGTACACACAGGTACCGAGTGCAAGCAAGGTCGCAGGGAAAACGTGGACTGAATTTTCAGTGATGTGGGCATTCTCTATGAACAAGTGGAATGGATTGGATAACGAGGCACTGAATGGGCTCTCTCTACCTTACACTATGAAGTGAAGGGAAACTGACAGATTTATGATCATATTTAAGTGAATAATGACAGGTTATATGATTATGTATTTAAACTCATATTCTGGCCACTTTATATTGAATTGTCTGCACTTTTTTGTACAAATAATAATAATAATAATAAAATAATATATATATTTTTTTTTTAATAAAAACACCAAATTATGTGGAGGGGCTTAAGAATCTTTTAGGGGGGCTTTAGCTTCAGCCCCCCTTAAAATAGGCCTAATGACGCCACTGACGCTGAGGCAGAAACCTGTCCATCCTAAAGACAAAAAAACAGGCATAATCAGAGTAATGTATTTCATGCTGTTCAATGCAGCCAGGACTGCACAGATTTGTATATTGGGGAGACAAAACAACCTCTCCATGAACAAATGGCACAACACAGGAGAGCCAACTCCTCAGGTCAAGACTCTGTTGTCCACTTTCATCTGAAGGAGAAAAATCATTCCTTTGAGGGCAGCAAAGTAGAGACATGTACATCTGGGCAAGACAAGACAGAAGGATTGAATGAGGAGTAAAGAAATCCATCTATGTCAAACTGGAAAGACCATCTTTGAAAAGAGGAGGTTTCTTATCACCTGCATACCTGCTGTAAGGAAACTCACACACAGAGTTTAAAGCCTGAAACTCCCCTCAGATCAGTTAGACCGGAGGGACCCTTTTGGATAGGAGGTGAAACATCATCAAGAAACTGAAAAACAAGTCCAGTTGCCTACGATATAGCACTTTGGATGTGCAGTAGTGTTTCGGTTACAGATACGGTGTTATTCAACGTTAGCCTGCAAATGATCAAAACAGTTAATATGCTGCGCTCCATCCCAAGGATCCACATTTTTGTCTTTTTTGCATTTCTTCTTTTCCTTTTGGGGTAAGCCTTTTCACTCGTTGTACTTCACTACTACATCTTATTTTTATTAAACAAAGAAAATATGAATTTATGTAGTTCTAAAAGTCTTTTTAAAATTATGTTACAACTAGGCAAGGCAAGTTTATTTGTATAGCACAGTTCAGACACAGGGCAACTCAAAGTGCTTTACAGAGGCATAAAAATTACATTACATTAAAAATGACAATACATTAAAAACAAGTGGGACAAGAACTACATTCAAGATTATGAAGTTTTTTATTTAAACACATAGTTAAAAATTGTGCTTCATTTTCAGGATTTATATTTTGGTCTGCTTTGCTTGTCTTCTTCTCCTTATTTACTTAGAATGTCAGCTGCACTGAACCAAAAAGGGACTAAAATGTAAAACCTTTAACAGCAGCGTAGACCAAACCATTCATTCCTAAAGTGTCCTTGTTGGATTTATGTGACTGAAGCTTTCAATAGAAAACTTCAGATTAAATGACTAAAGGCGCTTTGGGAAGGCACTGACATCTGCAGTCATATGACTCATGGAGGGTCCGATTCATATACTGTGTGCCTCTTAATGGGTTCAGTAGTAAATTGTTATATCCTCCATCCAGTTAGTTGCTGGTTATCCCATGGCTTCGAAAGTACCTGCAATGTCACAAATCCTGTTTGTAGGCCCCGCCTCCTAAAATTAGGTTTTCAATGAGCACAGTGAAGATTTACACTTCTCACCAACAAATGTGAAAACAGACCTCTACAGAGACATCATTCTACACAATGGGGCTCAAACATTCCACTGTAGGAACAAGAAGAACCTGATAGGTGTGGTAAAGAATGTCACGTGTCTGGTATCTACACAAATTAACAGCTGTGCAGGATGAGCGAAGCAAATCAGTTCAGCTCTCTTCGTCCTGGATGTTTGTTTTTTTCTGTCCCTTAAGACTTGAGCATCCTTCATTGTGGATATGCTTTTGGCTTGTTTTTAATCTATAAACCATCCAAAACATACAAGTAGCAGAGACTGCTCCATTTCAGTTTTAATAAACTAATGACACCACTGACCGTGCCATTTTAATTGAAAGATTATTGCTGGCTCAAGGCTTTAATGGGTTATCTCATACTGCAATGTTCACATCAACAACTACATGTCTTCCTCTGCTCCTCTCTTATTTGGGGTCCCTCAAGGGTCAATACTGGGTCCAATCCTAAGGTGCTCTGCATATATAGTTATGTATTGCTACTGTATTTCTATTTACTGTAGGCTAGTTCTTTCATAAACGTACTAAAACATGGCATCATTGAAATGGAAATGCAAAGCTCAAGTACCTTATATTGTAAGCATAAGTAGCCCAGTGCAGAGGAGCCACATGATGTGAAAACATAACTAATACTCATTCAGGCCCAGTGGCGAGGCTAGCCCATCCAAAACTTGCCTTAGCCCATCCTATCGTTTAGTCCACAAATCATATATTCTGGGCTCCAGACTGCAACCAAGTGAATCTGGGAGTTAGAATGACAGCTGGCAGGCCAATGTATGTTAGATGTACAGGGACTGGCACTGTAAGGGGCTAATGTGTGGAGGGGAAGGGTCCGAAAGTTGTTCCGAGTGCAGAAGGAGAAGATTTCACTTTCAGCGAACAATGGCGAAACGAACTCCATGATTCTATCAGATACATGTCCGCTGCCTGGCGGAGCTGTGCTGGTTTTTCACTTTAGATAATGTCTTAACTTCCACCAGGTCCACTGCGGACTTCAGCGGATGCCGGAGCAGGATGCAGCAATTCACCTGAATTTAGCACCAGGCAGACAGGAAGTCAAACACAGGAACATCCGGTTACTTTTCAAAATAAAACGCTTTAATGTTGACACCAGCACACAAATTTTCAAAAAGAGACAAACACAAACTCTTCTAGTTATCCTTCAGTCAGGAACACTTTGTGTTTTTTTATAACACACACCTATGACTGCGGCACTGCAAATCTGGATCGGAGCAGTACATTATAGACAGGCAGCTGTGGTCAATTGAGCCTTCTCCTCAGTTTACATTAACTAATTTTTGGGGAAAAGTTGGTCATTGTTCATCCATAATCATTAATGTTATACAGCATAGGTTTAGGAAGATATTAGACTCATCCGGTGAAATGGCCGATTTAGTGGGGGGGATTGTATGTCAGTGGAACTTGTACATAGATCATGGTTGGATAATCAAAGATTCTTGTTATACATGCTTTTATGAAAAATCTGTCAGCTGCTTCCTGGGGGCTGAGGCCCCCCAAAGGTCAGATCCTAGAATCGCCCCTGTTTAGGCCTATTAATAATCTTGATAGGCTAATTGAGCCTTTCTAGACTGTGCTACCTTCATTATTAGACACAAATGTTTTGCAGCTCCAAACAGATTTTTTGGGGAGGGACGGGGGCAAAAATGGCTTTTTTGATAATAAACCTTGCTGTTCCCCTGCTATAGACCTTTTTCAGAGGCAGGCATATCATCATGAAATAAGGTAAAAACAGGTTTAATTAATGAGCCACCATGCAAAATAGCAGCACCTTGACTTGGGCATGGAACAGAATCCTAATTAGTATTATTGGTAACACCTGTCTTCACCCTACTTTCTGACACCATGCTGACTGCTGTGAGAACAATCTTTTTAGCATTAGACCATATGACTCCACAATGCAGTCAGAGACAGGACAGAGGTTTATCAGTGTGGCAGTCTCACTGATCAGGTAACTATACTGATCGCAAGAGTGATGAGCTATTATCAGTTTCCCAGTTTAGGACCCTTTGTCTTCATATTTAGTGTAGTACCAATTATCATGGATGTTGACATGTTAACGTTTACAATAAAGGTTGTGTCTCACGATCATTTTCTTACTGGTTAATTTAATGTTGAGGCTTCATTAAAATGCCAGGAGTGTTTACCAAGTTTGCACCTGTAACGGCCATAATTCTGACTCTGAGGATTTATGCAAACAAAAGCCAATTATTTGTAAAAGAACAGCTACGTATCGCTATCACACGTGCATGCACAAACACAGTGTCTTAAACCAGTTGTGAAGTTTAAAATCAGGCGAGAGAGCAGTTGTTTAAAACCAAGAAACCACAGATACTTGAACAGGATGCACACCGATATTCGAAGAATACAATCAGGTTAAAACCACAGGTGAAAGTCCATAAAAACGATAAGACGTGGGAGCTAATAAAAGGGGCGCTGAAAGGCTAAAATGAAAGACATAAAACCTAAGGGGCGATAAAAGTCCAATAAAACAGTTCAACGTCTTATCTACGGGCGGAAGGCGGCAGCACAATCCAGCCGCCGGCGGGGTTGGCTCTGTCGCCGGGGAAGGGGCACCAACACGTCCTCGGTTCGGTCCGTAGTCTCCAGGCCAGCGCCCACCGTCCCGGCGTCTTCGGCATCCCTGTCGCTCCCCATTCCAGGCACCCGCCTCTTGGCGTTCTGGTGCCGTTGGTGTTATGGCGCTGCCATTCGCCCTCACGCCCTGTTGTCACGCCGCCTCTGCGTTCATTTTTTCTCTTTCTTGACCCTCCTCCTTCTTTAGGTCCTTTTTAAAGGCTCGCCAATCTCTCTCAGGTGCGATGATTAGGTTTAGGGGTGTCACAACTAGGATCGGGTTTTCCAAATAAAAGCACACACTCCCAGTGTACAAGACATGCAATAAAAACAATTAAAAATACACACTTAAAAGCAAAC
Organism: Diplodus puntazzo; assembly: GCA_963678695.2. Taxonomy (NCBI): domain Eukaryota; kingdom Metazoa; phylum Chordata; class Actinopteri; order Spariformes; family Sparidae; genus Diplodus; species Diplodus puntazzo. The sequence continues at coordinate 11,340,990 of OZ023155.1, read as the reverse complement.
ATATTACGAGTTAAAAACACTGGGAGTTTAAAATGCACAATAACATTACCTTACCCCTGTGACAACAAGTCAAGCTAAAGGAAAGGCATTGTGAGACAAGTAAAAAATGATAATCCTAATCTGATTTTGGACAGATACCTCCCTGGAGAGAACCCTCAGGAGCTTTAATCACTGTATGTCATGTCCCACCAGGGAACACAAAACTTGTCCGCCCGTTGTGATGGCTCTCTTTAAAAAACACCTTTAAATTTATTCCGTTCCTCTTGCTGGGCTCAGCAGATCACAATAATGTCAGTCTGGTTCTATCATGCCATCGTCAGAGGGGGAAAGTGTCCTCTAGAAACCTAAAGCTGTAGACAAAGAAGCCACACTGACATGGCAATGTTAAACTTCTGTCCATAGGATCATCCTGTATAGTGAATAGTAAACAATGGGTGAGGTGCAAGACTTAATTGTATAGGGTCTTGTGAGAACAGTAAATAACAGCCAGGCCATGTAAAATGTAATATTATTACTTCCTAAACAAATTTACATGAAATAAATATATAAATAAAGGTGGTTAATGTAGTAACAAGTAACTGAATTTATCATTTGCACGATATTTTTATGTATTGGTCTTTAATCTTTTAAAACACATTCACATATTTTTATCATGTATTTATGTTTTCTGGGTGGTAACTACAGCTGTATACACTTTTACTGGCCGTTCTCTGGTTAACTTGTACCTGTATGTCTTCACAGGGGGATCTATATTTACTCAGGGCATGACTCCTTGACCATCAGGTAAGTCTTCTGTTAGACTGAAAGTACATATCAATTCAAATACACGCAACAGAGCATGAAACTAACCAACATACTAAAGGAGATGAAGCCATTAAAATGGCAACTCAAAGAGAGTATGCACAGAGTCCTGCAAAAGAAACACCCACCCAATTGTCACATATTTACACAGCTGTAGACTAGAGTTAATGTTAAGCTACTTTTTTAATTAAATGTACTCTTTGAAGTTGCTCATTAATCCTGTCACCCCCTAAAGATTCATATGGCAGGATTTTGTCAAACTACTTACCTTTTTTTATTTTCCATTTTAACACGTGAGTCGTTTCATATTATTAATGAGTGTTGTGTTTCCTTTTTAAGCTTGTGCCAGCCATGTAGCAAAGGCTCAGAGCCAGATGTGAAGGCTTCCATGACAAAAGTTGTAGAAGACATAGTGGGGCCAACAGATTGCCAGGAGAAGGGCAGCTGGAAGATCGGAGACCTCACAATGCAAAATGGGTGAGAGTACTAACAGAGAGGAACAGCTGGGTCAAATACATCCAGTTTACATTTGCAGTGACTCAGGTTCACACCTTTGCACTGTAAATGGATCATCTACAGGGTCATAAAAGTAAAAGATCACAAATACAGTATGAAGAGGAGAAAGCATTTGTTTTGGGAGCCTTGTTTGTTTCTATTGTTACAGTCGACAGACTCTACTGCACCTCTGCTGCTGCCCCCAGACGCTGGCTACACAATTTAAGCTTCATTTCCCTGGATAACACCTCAAAACTAAAAACCTTTCTGCAGTGCACTCGGGAGAAAATGGATATTATTGTACAAGGGCAGCACATGTTAAGTGCAGGTAGCACTTCTGTCACACAGAAAAAAAACAACCTTCTAGCCTGCGGCTGCCCTGCCCATGAACAGTAAGTGGAGGCATGGACAGTACAAGGAAATGACTTTTCAGCAGCGCTGGTCCTGATCTCCATGGGGCCCTGACACTCACAAGTGACACCCATAGTGCTTCCAATACAATCCTCCCTTCTTTAGAACAGTACATTCCATCTGACGAAAAAAAAAACAAGCTCTTCTCTATATAGAAGAGAACCGAGCATAGCGATATTTATTGAATAATTAACCAGTAACCAGTGGTGGAATAGAGTTGTACATTTATTAGTCCTAATACATTTAACATTTTCACACTTATGGTTCCCTAGTCTCAAAGAGTTTGGGTTTATGTGACTTTGGTTAAATGTCTGAAATGAGGTCTGTGGTTACCACAGGCTTAAGATATTGACATGTTTTGTTCTATAACATCATTATACATCAAATGCATCATTTGATGTCCCACAATTTAAATATAGAACACAAATGTGTCTTGGAAAGAGCCGTTTGGTAACAAGTGGCTAAATGAGACAACTAAAGCTGTCAGAGACATCAAACACCGGACAGGGAGATTCATCTCCTCACCATCTTTACAGGCGGACTTTAGTTGCAAGCTATTCTAATTCTAACAATCAGTTTATTCTAATAAACGTTTAGTGGTGGTGGTATTTAAATCATGAGATGTTGTCCGTTTATTGCCTTACATCAGCTTTTGTACTGCTAGCGATTTAATTTAAATCTTAAAAAATCACAAAAGTGGTCTTCATCTGTGAAGATTATCTTGCTGTGTGAGTATCATACACTTGTGTTTGTGTTTGACCAAAATAATCGAAACTCAAATTTAAAAAATCCAATACATTGATAGCCAAAGGAACAAGGGCGATGCTTCCAGGCAGGCCTGAAAACCGGTGTCTTCCATGCACAACTCTGTGTAACTCATTACAGGGGCGCAGCCAGGGATTTTGGGCCCCATGAAAAGAAATCTAATTGGGCCCTTGTATAGGCTGGCGAAAAAATGTGATGCTGTTTTATATAATACTATAAGCATTTTAATGTTATTTTTGACTATCATTGCCATATTTGTGAAAAGAAAAACAAAGATCTTCAACCAGTTACAGTTACTTGGTTACTGCTCACTGTCTCCCTTGTAGTCCTGCATGCAGTTCTAATTCATCTCCACAACTGTAGACTCACAGGTGGTGGCTTTGGATTTGGGGTGGAAAAATACATATATGAGGCTATATGGTCATTGCGATTTAATCTTCTGATTTCCAGAAAATATAAACATTTCTCTGATTGTACTGAGAGTTGTATTGAGTCACACAGTCCGCATGCACCAGAAATGTTCTCCTCTGTTCCTATTCCTATAAGCCCCCTGAGAGTCCCAAACTACTTACCAAACATTCTATTTTAGTGAACTATATTATATATACACATACATATGCTCTTTTTATTTCAGAACTGTTTTTAATACACGAAAATCACTCTGAAATAAATATGGATTATAGGCTATTTTTGTTTTATAGGGGGCTGACAGACAGCTGCTGCTGCTGATGCACTTGACGTATCTGTTTGACCGACATGTTTATTTTATTTTAATTAAACTCTGCCCCATTGATTGCCATAGCGATCAATGGGACAAACAATCACAAAAACAAAACACAACAACATTAACAAAAACAAAAACACAACAACATTAACAAAAACACAATCGCAAAAACAAAAACACAACAACATTAACAAAAAACACAATCACAAAAACACAACAACATTTACAAAAACACAACCACAAAAACAAAAACACAACAACATTTACAAAAACACAACCACAAAAACAAAAACACAACCACATTAACAAAAACACAATCACATTAACAGAGGGCAGTCTCACAGTCAGACCCATGAAACATATGATACTTTTACAGTAATTATTCCCGGTAATAAACTGAAGGTATTACGAAGATACGCAGACACACACACACACACAGATTTTTAATCAGTTTTCCAGAACATAAATTTTTCGCGACGTAACTCTCACGATTTCCCGGCGGGGAATTGTCTAGTAAATAATTTAATTTCACTCTCACTGTAAAGCACAAAGTCGCAGAACACAGTGAGAAAGTCAGAGAACAGAGAAGAGATGCACTGCCTGGCCCAGCTAACGTTAGCAAGACAGACAGACTACAGAGTGGTTCACTAGTACTGCAAGCTAGCACACATTAATGTAATAGTTTCTAAATTGTTAAGTTTACCTGACTGCTGTTTATGCAATTCATTCTCAAGTTATCCTCCACACTCTTATCTTTGAGTTGTATACATTGACACGAGGGGGAGGGAGGCCCTTAAATCGGGGACCCTACCCAACTTGTGCAGCGTGCATACCGTACAGGGCCGAGCAGCTGGTAGTTCAGGAACACAGCACACAGCAGGTCTGACATGACATGGCTCCATGAGATGATGATGCTTTCCTCCGGTGTCTGGTTGTCTGGTTTCATGTTATGGGTTGTCTATGTTAAGTGTTTTACTTCAGCCCATTCATTTTCCGTATCTTTTGTACTTTACCCCATGTATTTCCTCTTTTGTTTAACCAAGTTAAGTTTGATTAGATCTTTTCTCTTTTTTCCAGGGTGAAATATGCTCAGCCAAGCACACAGCAAGGGTAAGTTATTAAAAAAATATATATTGCATTATTCTGCTGGGAAGAATCCGTGTCACAACCTTTGATTAAAATAGCAGATTGAACGTGTCACTGTGGCACTCCTATGACATGTTTTAAAAAACAATAATCAAACTATCTTCTGAAATAAGTTTGTATCCGTGTACAACTGTGAAGTCACTTTTGGTGAAACCTTTATAGTTTTATAGACATTTTTGCATGGATTTTTTGTGCCCCTGAAGCCCAGGTGCAAATATTGTGTGTATTAAAAGGACGACTGAAACAGATATGACATTCTGAGGAAAATTTAAACTTACCTCTAGATTCTATGGAAATATAAATGTTCATGTAATAACTGTCACAATACAGTAGCTACCATAAGGCCAAGTTTCTGATCGGGTGAAAAGAATTTTTTTGTGGTTTGCAAACAAATCGATCCACTTACACCGTCTGCAACCTAGAGACTGTGATCTTTGATGCTGACTACACAATGGCGACCTGCCTTACCATATATGACAATTACATGTAGCTTGTGAGCACAAATAAGCAAATCTGGAACTCTGTTTGAGTGAACTGTGGCTAGGTGCCACAGCTAACTGAATATTGCACATAGTGCACAAAGTAGAGGAAAGACAAGATTTAATCCTATGCATTTTTTTTATACACAATGTCTTTGTTCTCCGCAGACGCACTGATGTGAACTCAGTGACAAACTGGAACGTTCCTCTGGTTTGGGAGGGAACCTTTGATCCAGTGGTTATCGATGCAATCTATAAGAAAATGGACCCAAGAATTGCTGTGGTGGTGTTTGCTGTTGGCAAGTAGGTGCACAGGATTTTTCACATATGATATTATGGGGAGTGAGGTTCGACCTGACTCACTGCTCCAAGCTGAAATCTTCATCCTACAACCATAAATCTACTTCTCAGAAATGTGTCTTATCTTCTTGCATTGTATTTTTCTCTTTTGTCTTTTCTTGTCCTTAATTAATGTTCTATCCTTCTCGCTTGCTTTTTCCCACCCGAACAGATACACACGCTTCCTGGAGGCCTTCCTGCAGACGGGTGAGAAGTATTTTATGGTTGGCTTCAGAGTCACTTACTACATCTTCACAGACCATAAAGAAGAAGTCCCCAATGTGAGTTATTCTTTGCATGTGTAAAATATGTTTTGTCCTTGAACATCAACAACACCATCTTACAATACATGCCACAATATAATGTTACTTTATAATACTTAATTATAACAAAACACTTGACAGAAGACATCTGGCTTGGCAGGAAAAGAACAGGTGTAACTGATAATATTAATGTCTCAGTTACAGTAGCTTTGTCAGTAAGCCAAGGTGTGTAATAAAAGGCCAGACAGTAAATGGCACACCTCACGCAGCATTACTAAATTTGTGTTATGTGCAATATATGAGATTTGAGATAGGAGGAATTACATTATGAAGTTGAGGGAGAGATTAACTGAGACTTCAAAACCCAATTTGACCAGGGACAAATAACAAAAAACTATGCAAGATTTTGTCTTTATTCAAAATGTAAATCACTTCACTCTTTCGATAAATCAGTTACAGTGTGTGTTTGGCCTCCTTTATCTCAGTAGTGAAGGGCTCTGAGAAGCAGCATCTCAAGAAACGTTTGAGGAGGCTCGACTTCAGGCCAATGTACGGGACAGCTCTGAACTCAACAGTTAAAACATAAGAAATTCTGAGACTGATAAATTGTTAGCTAACCTTTCCTTTGTTCTGATGCAGAAACCTCCATACAGATGAAGCCACCTTAAAGTGAAAATCTCACCAAAAAGCAACTGAGGCTTTATTTGCGATTGAATATGAGTCAACCTTCGTGTAAAAGCATAATTACGACGAAAGAGGCACTTTTAAGATTTAATGTTGTTTCGATTTTGGGCAAGCTAATTTTCAATGGGAGTGCTACGGGCACTTTTACGCTAGCATCAAAATCGCTATTTTTAAAACACTAAGAAGGCCCGACACAACATGAAACTTTGCTCGTAGTATCACCAGGGTCTCTACACATGAACACGAGCATTGAGAACATTGTTTGTGTACACAGAGTTTACTAAAAAGAAAGTTTTTGGGCAACTCACGTTTGTAGCTGCATTTCTGGCGTGCCGCTGTCATGGCATACAAGAAGTGTCGATCCCCGAGTGCGACCTAACAGGCAGGCTTGAGGAGCAGTCCACCATTACTCTCCTACCTGTTAGGTCGCACTCGGGGAGAAGGACAGGGTGAAAGGAAGGAAGGACAGAAGTGTTTTGTATATAATGGTATCGTAGATACAAGGTGTCATAGTTTACTTTTTTGAATGTAGTTTAATCCACAATTGAAAGTGAAAAATACAATCCGACAAAATTTACACAGATTTTTTTGTTGTTGTTGTTGCCTCAACATGTTCTGGCTACAAACACATTAAATTAACAATGCTTGAAGATTGCATTTGTAATTAATCCATTTAAGTTTTTATATGACCTGTCAGATTGATCTTGGTGAGGGGCGGAAGATCTCAGTGCTCGATGTCCCCAGTGCCACCCGCTGGCAGGACGTAGTATTGGGCAGGATGAAATGGGCAACCATCACCATTGACAAGCAGGTAAGAAGTGAAAGTCGCAGAACCTTTAGGATCATCACTGCTTGGTCTTTACTAGCTAGTCAACATTCAGCTCATACAAAGAAAAAAAACAGATGACAAAAACGATTCAACAGCTCTGTCATCGTATTTCTCGTTAATATTGTGTAATCACAAATACCATCTGTAATATTTGCAGATCCGGAACGAAGCAGACTATCTATTTATGATGGACATCGATAGTGTCTTCTACAACCGATTCGGAGCCGAGTCTCTCAGTCAGCTGTCTGCTGTTCTCCACCGTGCTTTCTACAAGGTTTCACTCCTTATCATACAGTATATTCATTTCAAGTTAATAAAAACATGATGTAATGACGTGTTTTTAACTTCTTTCACTGTATTTTATGCTGCTTGATTATCGATTGTCGACTGTTTAATCTATTAAGCCAAGTGTTGTGCTTTTTTTTTTTTGCCTCAATCTGATCAGTCACCACATAAGGCTGTATTTTGATTCATTTCCCCACATTTTTTTTCTCAGAATTTTGATAGGGATCAGTTTACGTATGAGCGCCGAAACCTGTCCAGGGCCTACATCCCTTTTGGTGAAGGAGACTATTATTACACTGCTGCTGTGTGGGGTGGATACCTGGAGGACATGTACAAGCTGGTCAAGTAATCAAAACCAAATGACCTTTTCAGTTGTTTCTGTGCCATTTCTAGTATTAAGAGGACCAATAGGTGAAAAAGATTGTTATGATTGGACAGAGCTCAGGTGAAAGTACAGTGTGCTTTTATATACTGAATAGATAAAAGCCTTTGTCCTCTGGACCCTGTGCATATTTAAAAACTTAAGTCAGTATTTTATACTGTTATGTTCTCTAATGAAAATGCTCTGTGACTTTGTCTATGTCACGCATAACAACTGTGTCTCATCTCAGAGTTTCTGTCTCTTTTATTTTACAAGATATTGTTACGAGCAGTCAGAGGAGGACGCCAAGAACAACATTGAAGCTGTGTGGCAGGAAGAGAGTCACCTTAACAAGTACAGTGTGACATTTCATTCCCTTGTTTTTTTATGATTCTTATCGTCTGTAAGAGGACAGTTTACATCTTATCTACAGCATGTTCCAGATGTTTTATAGATTATAAATAGCTTATCTGCCCCCCCCCCCTCTCTCTCTCATAAAGGTACCTTTTGTACAACAAGCCAACCAAGGTGCTGTCTCCAGAGTACTTGTGGTCAGACTATGATCAGGTACAAGGGGACATTAAAGTCGTCAGGATCTCCCAGTTGGTCAAGAACTATGAAGAAGTGCGGCCCAATGGTGGACACTGATGTCAAGATGATCATATTCTGGCCATGAAAACTACATTCTTAACAACTACATTTAAAACTAGACAATTCCCGGCCAGGGAATCGGGAGAGTGGGCTGTGCGCTTTGCCCCGTGACGAACAAAAACTGCGAAAGCTAAAGCAAAAGTTGAATCCCACGTTTATAATTTGGACTTTGACCGAGACACACCATATGTAGATAAAAGTATGCCAGAGATGTCGATGTTTGTAATCTTTCTTTCGATCTTTTCACCTGGTCTCATTCACTTTGTGTGTGTGTGTTTGTGTGCATGTGAGTGTGTGTGTGTGTGTGTCTCTCTGTCTCTCTGTGTCTGTGTGTCTGCGATTTTTTGACCTAGTCCCATTCATTCCTTATGGGAAAGTTTATGAAGGTTTTTGTGACTTACGTCGCGAAAACATGAACGTTCTAGAAAACTGATTAATGATCTGTGTGTGTCCGTCTGTGTATGTGTGTGTGTGTATTTTTGTGTCTGTGACTTTTTTGACCTCGTCCCTTCATATATAATATTCTCTGTCTGTCTGTGTGTGTGTGTGTGTGTCTGCGTGTGTTTGTGTGCATGTGAGTATGTGTGTGTGTGCATGTGTGTCTGTCTGTGTGTCTGTCTGTCTGTAACTCTCTCTATCGGCCCAGCTGATCTCGGTTGCTCGGTTCCTGCTTTTCAAAGGTGTATAGATTCTCATGTTGCCCCTCAGTAATATAGTAGTGCACCTGCATCATCTGGATTCCCTGGGATTTATGGCTGTCTCCCATTTCATTGCCTGGTTTTCTTTAAGGTACAGCCTTGTGTGTATTGTATTATCTGTTAATGACCAGAAATGTAATTCCATTGTATACTGAGTTTAACTGAACTGAATTTAAGTTCTTGTTTGTGTAAAGAAATTGTTTCCAAAAAAGTTGTTGATTAATAAAGTTTACTTTGACCTTAATCATGATGACTTGACTGCGTATGTGCAAGTGCACGTATGCATTTATCTGTGTGTGCCTTTAGTTTTATGAGGACTTTTAAGTGGATGATTCTTGAAGATCAACATTTTTAACAGTATTAATATGTCTAACTTAAAAACAAATGTTGTTAAAAATTCCAATGTACTAACTGTAAGGCAATATTAAGCATTTATAATAACATATCTATAATGAGCAGGCACTACATAACAGAAAAACAATACAACGCAGAGACAATATCATTTGGTATTAGAAAGAAAAGAAAAGAAAAAAATTTGGCCCACATTGATAATATTTTCTGGCTTTGGCACGTTTGGATTTTATCAATTTAAGAATATCACTATAATATTATGATGAAGATGGGTGTTTGTTCGTTTTTAAATAACATATCATTTATATGGGCTGAAATATGTGCCACCAGAAACTGAATTTGAATCATCAATATTTGAATTTGAATTGCGAAACTCGAATAATTGCTTTAAAAAACTGAATTTGAATCACATAATTTGAAAGTGTATTATTTAATTTGAAATTGAATTTATTAGTTTGGAAAATTCAACTCTATATATGTTTTCACATTCAGTTGTCACAATTCAAATTCAGCTCTCAAAATTTAAATTCAGTTCTTGCAATTCATTTTCAATTTACTGTGACTGACATCCGGGTAGTTGAGGAAGAGCAGTTGAGCGCAGATAACTAGGACTCATCTTCGGCCAAACAGCACCTAGGTTTTCACCTATTTAATTTACCTTGACTGACTGGTTGCTGGCTGGTTGCCACCCGCCACGAAACGGAGGGAGAAGTGGAGACGGGGTGACCATTAGGCTGTTAAATAAGTGGATGGCTCTCGTGTGCATCTCATGTGGATTTCCAGTGGTTCAAAATGAAGGTTAGATGGTTAGAAATCCATATCAATATCTCCCTGCAACTACAGGAATTTACAGTAAACCTACTTCAACTTATTTCATATGTTCAGCTGCACTGGACCCTCACAAAGGAAGTGGAAATTGCATCATTAGGTGAAAAACAATAAGAAAGGATCCATCATGTTAAATCAAGTTTATTTAAAACGTAATTTTCTTTTCATGTATATATTAGGAATCGAGGAAAATATCAACACTGAAAGAGAAAATATAACACTTATGACACTTACACAAAAGACAAAGAAAATATGATATGATTTACCTATGATTTACATCATTTCTCGCAGTTTGCATCTTTCATTGTCTCTCTTGTCTCTAACTATGTTAGCGGTCTCCAGCTGTGCTTCTTTCTGTCTTTCTTTCGGCGGGCGTGGTGCTATGCATGTCATTTTAGTGTGTTAGCAACTGGAAAAAACTGTAAAAGGCAAATTAAGCACAGAATGTTTGAGATGGTGTAGAGTATGTTGAAAGAACAGGTAAAATGAAAGTAGGGAAGAAAAAGATGGACTGAAAAGTTGTTTTTTTCAAAATCAGTAGCAAGATTGAAAGAAATGTGAAAAGAGGGTTTGAGTAAGAAAAAGAAGGAGAGAAAAGAATGTAGGGCTAGAATTTATGAAATGGACCTCCTCCCTGCTGTCTGCACACCTACAACCCTTCAGCGACACCTTCTCCACATGTGTGTACACAGGCCATGTAAACTGAACGAAATAAAGGAGGTTGCAGAGGAGGCACCGGACACAAGGACTGGAGTTTTGGTGGGCCACAGAATCCTGGACAGAGATGGCAGTCTAAAAACAAAAGCAAGAGGAGAAGGAGACTGAGTAGGGTGACCATATTCTGAAATTTTTAAATCTAAAATTTTGAGGGTTTTTTGGGTCAGGTCGAGTGTTTTTTACGTGCTTCTAACTCAGTTAAACGCATATTCTGAATTCCCAAAAAGACACTTAACCAGGCCTCTTGGAGATACTGAAAAATACTCACAAAAAGTTGCGTTTTTAAACAATATATTCATTTATCTAGGTTGTTAGAGCCTTTGTTTGCCACGGACACATACTTTGGTCATACAAACTCTGGTCTCTCTACTGTTTTGTTGTATATATTATTATTGTTTATAGTATATTTTGCATATTTAGTTTTGTTGTATATATTATTGTTGTTTATTGTTTATTGCACACTGTGCATTTTATATATACCCTATGTATATATTGCCTTCTATTTATGTTATGTACAAAGGTTTTATTTGCGGACCCACTACTGCTGTAACAAAATAATTTCCCAGTCTGGGATCATTAAAGTAATTCTATCTATCTATCTATCATAGGTCCCAGCTTTGCAGACAGTACACTCTGCTTCCCATTTTTCACGACCCTGGCGAAACAGGTAATTTTAAAATCAGTGCCATTACTACAATTATTTCGAGATATTATATAAGCCCACAGCAACATAAGGTAATAGCGAAGACTATTGAATAACGGAGAGGCGTTTTTTCTGGGTTCCTGGCTCGTTGCTCTGTACCTGTCCTCTGTGAGGGGGGCGGGTCGAGAGGCCAGCTGCCTGACCCCAAGACCCCCCAAGACCCCAAGACCAGGAGAGAGATTTACTGACACTGCGGAATTACAAGGTCCAAAAGACTGAAACCACCTGGCGCCCAGTGAAGGAAAAGAAGGAAAGAAGAGGAAGAAAAACGTGAAGAAGATACAGGTACAGTAACGTCAATGTGATGAAGTGAATGAAATGAATAGTTTAATGATCGTATTTCCCGTTGTTGGAGCAGAGTGTTAGCTTGCTAGCTTACTTAGGACGATAGCAGCATTGTTTAATAATCAATAAATAGCTGAGTCGACGTGTGTTAATGTTACTCCACCTTAAATTCATCAGGAACATTTGGAAAGTTAAAGTTAGGCCTGTTCAGGTGTAGTTTAACTTAACCTGTTGGCTGTGTCTTTCCAGCTTGTATGTCAGTTAAAATGCTATTAGTTTTCAATCCCCTTTGTAACAGGGTCGTTGTAAGCCTTTGGTTTATTGTGTCACAGTTTGTTTGTTTGTTTGTTTGTTAAAGTTTACATCAGTATTAAAGTGCAGTTAAAGTGTATTACTGTTAATACTCCACACCTTAGCTTTCCCACATCATTCATAGGCAAAATATATATATACACTGCACTTGCACTCTGGTTAGACTGAATTGTGTTGCAATGACAATAAAGTTTAAGGAATCTCATCACATTTTCATTATTAGCCTATATTAGTCTTATGTATAGCACACATCAAGCATCTGTTTTTTTCTATTAAAATTAGTGCTGTCAGGCGATTAAAAAAAATAATCTAATTAATTACAGGATTTGTAATTAATTAATCTAATTAATCCCATTTTAATCTCATATCTGCTAAAGGTACCCAAATACAGAATTCGAATTCTAGGACATTACAAAAGTGTATTGCGTGACTAATCAATTGAATACACTAAGAAGAGAAGAACTTGCCGTTCAAAGGCCCGAGCAACGATGTGCTCGCCTCGCTCCCCTGAGTCGCGTCCATGTCTGTTGTCATCCTGCTTTGACTAGCGACTCGGGCTGATGGTCTGTTAACTGCACAGATCCCTCACTCAACTTAATACAGAGAAATGTCCCACAAAACAACGTTACAGAACCAAACTAAGGTAGCATAGTAACTGTAACTGTCTTTGGGAACAAGTTAAAAATACCACAGCTGTAAGTGGAGAAGCGTCCTTCCTCCCGCCCGTCCTACAGAGTCCTCGTCACATTTCTGCCATGCAAAAACACTTTACCTCACCGAGTGTTTCTGATGAAAAAAAATCTCAGCGACGGTCAGCCCTCCGGACCGAGACTTCAGTGAACTTTACCCCGGAAGACAGTCTCCGTCGGTTTTGAGTGACAGGGGAGACACCGGGGAAACCCCTTGAAAACACACACACGTCATCATCATGACGTGTACCGTCACGTCTCTTTAGGAGCCGCAGCGGCGCTTTCTGTGTAAATTACGCAGCAGTTCGTCTTTACAGCAATGCTTCAGTCTGTGTGAACGAACAAAGGTGGAGAATTGGCGAACGACCGCTGCGGTGTTAATGTGGTTACAGCTCATAGGGCTGATCTGGACTGGAAGTTGTGTTACGATTCTGCCTTCTCACAGAGCGAGACAGGTTCGTGGATCTGAGTGTCGCCATTTCAGCTTCGATTAGTTACAGCCCTACTGGCGACGCAGGTGGGAAGTGACGTGCCACTGCCAAGTAGCCTACGGGTCATTCAATGGGCCAAATTTAAAATGCTCGCGCATTAAATTGCCACTCAGAATCTCAGAATTAATTGCGTTAATTTTTATAATGCGTTAATTTGCAGTGTAATTAATTAATCTAATTAACGCGTTAAACTGACAGCCCTAATTAAAATGTAACATGCAGTGGTCACATATACTTCTCTTCTCTCCATAGATGCACTTTTATCATATTTCACCACCAGCCCAGTGACACAGCATCAGGTGCTCCTGTCCCTCTACCTCAGCACAGCAGAGTGACACAGCATCAGGACTAAAGGCTGACTGGTCATCTCTTCTAACTGACAAAGTGAGATGAGAGTTAGTTCACAGAGGACCAGTTCAAATAAAAAAGCAGTTACACATTTCCCAAAAACAAAGATGGGAGAGTGTCAACATGACTTCTGTAACAGAGTCTTAGTCAATGGGGAAAAAATCAAAAGAAGCTGGCTGATGTACTCAAACAGAAATGATAGCTTGCACTGCTTCTGCTGCTAAATGTTTTCTCAAAAATAATACAGACTTAAAGTGAAACTCTCACCAAAAAGCAACCAAGGCTTTATTTGCGATTGAATATGAGTCAAACCCTCATGTAAAAGCATAATTACGACGAAAGACGCACTTTTAAGATTTACCGTAGTTGGGTTTTTGGGCACGTTAATTTTGAGCGCGTCGCCATCATGGCAGACAAAAAGTGTCAATCCCCGAGTGCGACCTGACAGGCAGGAGAGTAATGGTGGACCGCTCCTCAAGCCTGCCTGTCAGGTCGCACAGGGATCGACACTTTTTGTCTGCCGTGACGGCGGCGCGCCGGAGATGCAGCAGCTAACGTGAGTCGTTCAAAAACCTTCTTTTTAGTAAACTCTGTGTACACAAACAATGTTCTCAATGTTCGTGTTCATGAGTAGAGACCCTGGTGATGCTACGAGCAAAGTTTCATGTTGTGTCGAGCCTTCTTAGTGTTCTAAAAATAGCGATTTTGATGCCATCGTATCTCTGCCCCTAGCACTCCCGTTCAAAATTAATGTCCCTGAAAACCCAACTACGGTAAATCTTAAAAGTGCGTCTTTCGTCTTAATTATGCTTTTACATGAAGGTTTGACTCATATTCATTCGCAAATAAAGCCTTGGTTGCTTTTTGGCGAGAGTTTTACTTTATTAAGGAAGGACTAAAGGACTGGAAAAATGTAAGCCACTTGCTAAAGGTTCATGAGGATAGCCAGGAGCACAATACAACATGGCAACATGGAAGGAGTTGGAGGTCGTTTTGCAAAGCAGCTGAGAATAGATAAGAGAGACACAGCACTCTGAGGCTGAGAGATAATATGTTTGCACAATGCCTTATTGTATTTTTATCACTTGTTTTTTTCTTCAGTTTTTTTTTGGTGTGATATTTTTGACTTGAATGAATGAAATATTGAACACATACATGCAGTTTCTGTGTGAGTGTATAAAAATTGATTGTGAAATTGACTGTGATGCAAGGGGGCGCCAGCTATGATCTTGCCTAGCGCACCAAATTTCTCAGGGCCGGCACTGCCCGACAATCTAATCACCTGAGATTGGCGAGCCATTAAAAAGGACCAAAAGAAGGAGGAAGGGGGGCAAAGAAAGATAGAAGAAATGAACGCAGAGGCAGTGTGACAACAGGGCGTGAGGACGAATGGCAGCACCAGAACGGCGGGCACCGGGGACGGCGGCGCCGTAACACCAACAGCACCAGAACGCCAAGAGGAGGGCCTGGAATGATGAGCGCCAGGGATGCCGAGGACGGCGGACGCCGTGGCACCGAGGACGCCGGGAATGCCGAGGACGGCAGACGCCGTGGCACCGAGAATGCCGGGACGGTGGGCGCTGGCCTGGAGATTACGGACCGAACCGAGGACGTGTTGACGGCCCTTCCCCGGCGACAGAGCCAACCCCGCCGGCTGATGTACGTGTGCTGCCGCCTGTCGCCCGCAGATAAGACTTTGAACTGTTTTATTGGACTTTTATCGCCCCTTAGGTTTTAGCTCTTTCATTTTAGCCTTTCAGCACCCATTTTACTAGCTCCCACGTCTTATCGTTTTTGTGGACTTTGATCTGTGGTTTTAACCTGATTTTATTTAGCGAATAAATATCAATGTGCATCCTGTTTGACATATTGTGGTTTCTTGGTTTTAACAACTGTTCTTCCCCCTGATTTTAAACATAATCAATTTTAACTAAGCACCTTTTTTTTTAATGCATCATTGCAACTTTTTTTACATAACACACATATCCATAACCCACACATCACAAAGCACCTGCGTTACATAAACATTCTATCAGACAGGGTTTTTTCAGTTGTTAATTTAACAAATGCATATTATAGCATTCCTGTTCATCCTGACTCACAGTTCTGGGTTGCTTTCACTATCAATGGTAAAAAATTTATTTTTGGATGCAGATGTCATAGGGTTTTCTTCTCCAATTTTTCATTTTGGATTGCAGTAGAGCTGAGAACTTAGTATTAGCAGCCATTGTGTGTAGATACACTTGTTCAGTATGTTGACAATGTTTGTGTATATGTTTCCTATGCAGGGGCATTGCCAAAACTGATGCAGTGTTTCATTTTTTGTTTTCTGGCAGAAAACCATCCTAAAGTTTTGAAGGACAAGTTGCAAATTCTTCTTTAAAAATATAATGCGTTATTTTACTCCGGAAGGTCGCGAATTTGTTTCTGATTACATCCACAATTTTGGATGTTCAAAAAACAGCGAATGACAAAAAACGATTGTCATATTGGATTTAGCAGGCTATTGTTGTCGGAGGATTCTGAAGAAATTGTTGAGATCTCCCAACCCCTATATGACATCACATATGGGGGTAGACATTTGGCCATGACTGACTATTTGACTTGGACTCCTGACGCAGAGAAAGCTTTTACTGACTTAAAACAAGCTTTATCGAGTTCCCCTATCCTAGGCTATCAGACATTATCACATTTTTTAGTCTTTTTTGTTTCTGAATGTAATGAGTTTTATGACAGAAAATTCTAACTCAGTCACATGGTGACAAACGACCTTTGGGATACTATTCATAAAGGATTTCCACAACAGGGACAGGTATGGTTGCATGCCTCAAGGCTGTAGTGGCTGCTACGAAACCCACATGCTGTCAAGTCTTTAATTGACATTACCGCCCACCTTACCCTAGCAAGGCTGTAACACTGGAAAAACATGTTGCTGACAACGACTCATGTAACTTTAAAACAATGTACTGTCTTTAACACATCAACTTTGCTACCGACAGCTCAAGATGGCGAATCACATCCCTGTCTGGAAGTGGTTGACACGGTGTCAAAACCAAGAGATGCACTCTTTGACACTCCCCACATTAACCTTGACTCTGTTTTCTTTGTAGATGGCTCTGCTATGAGAAATCCAACATATGGATCCCCTTGTGTCTCATAATACATATTTACTTCTACAGGAAAATCTACTGCTCCTAAAAGTCTAATCATTAACCTTTTGTCTGCATTACTTCTACCTGCGTCAGTAGCAGTATGCAAATGTAAAGCTCATACAAGTGATAATGACCCAGTGTCATTGGGAAGGCAGATGCTAAAACAGCTCATCAGAATCAAAATCAGAATACTGTATTAATCCCCAAGGGCAAATTGTTTTTTGTTTCAGATACTCTGTGCAAAGTAAAATAGAAATACAGCATGAGTGGAAACAAGTACTAAGATAAAGATATAAATAAACCAGTCAAATAGACAATAAAATGAAAAATGTATTATTTGACCAATTTTAAAGTTTTACTACATTTTCTTCCTGAATCCACCTTGAAATCCTACCTCCTGTTGGGATCAGGATAATCCTGTTTTTTCAGATCAAAGTTATCCAAATCCTACTGAAACATTTTGAACAACACAAACTGAAGGTTTGATCCAGATCAAAACTAGAATTGGATTTCCAAAAAACGATCAGATTACCTTTGAACAACTGGCCCATAGTTTTACAAACATCTTTTAATTATGAATCGTTAGAGGTGGCAAGCTAGAATTTACCAGTTGTTAAGAACTTAACATCAGATTTGTTACGTCATTATTTGAATGATATGAAAGTAAAAATGATTTATTGTTTATAAATATAAAAAAAACTGTCAATTCAACACCATGTGGTGACTTTATTCAGATTTCTTGTAATTATTTCATTTACCACTGAATTAATGAATTCAGTGTTGAAGCACTGACCTAACCGGACATTATTTTAGAAAATTTCAATGTCTGTATTATAATTTGACTGAACTGATAAGTTTAGTTTATCATGTTTTATTTTTAATTAAACAGGTACACCTGATTACAGAGGGTGTTACTGTCTATTAAATAGATCTGTTTCACATTATTATTTATATCTTTAGACACTACATAGAGTAAACAATTAATCAAAGCATATGTAAACAGTTGAGTATTTCAATTTAGGACGTGAGAGATGGTAGTTTGCCAAAACAATCCCTCCCTAAATGTTCCCTCTTACTGCAAGAGGAGCATGAGTTTGCAAATGGCAACACCCCTATATAAGACACAAGGGAAATAGCATGTATGGGCCAATGGGCCAAAATACTGGTAAACTTCCCTATCTAGTGAAAAATAATAACAAATTCTCATCCAGGACCACAGAATGAGAGCCTGATAATACAGGATGCATAGTTTAATGTTGTAATGACAGTAGGATGAAAAAAATAGTTTTAATGGTACATAATATGTTTAATGGTTTTAGATGTCTGTGTGTCTGTAATATACACAGTGTATTATAGTTGAGATAGTTGAGATTTAATAGGAAAAACAATAACACACACCAGTGTGCAATATGCATTAATGCAGCCAAAATTATCCAAATGATATTTAGAAAAAAAACAAACAAACAAAAAACGGTTGCATGAGGGTTAAAATACATTAAAACAAATAGGAAGACATCAAAAAACGAAACAATGCAACAAGTAGAAAAAAGAAAAACATGCTAAAATTGAATAGTTTCAAAGAAGACAAGACAATAAAAGTTACAGAACAGTTCAAGATATTGATCAAAGCCTTAATACTTGCTTAAATGAAAGGTAGCTGGCAAACACAAAGGTCTTCAGCCTTGATTTCAAAGAGGAGAGAGTTGGAGCCGACCTGCTGTTTTCTGGGAATTTGCTCCAGCTATGTGGCGCATGATAACTGAACTCTGCAAATAATGAGTTCTGTCATACCTCATGAGAATAATTATTGTATTTTCAGAGTAACAATAATCACTTTGAAAATTATATCAGTGCCAACATAAAGATGAAAATTAGGGTGGCCAGCATTGTATCAGGGTGGCTATTGGACATTGAGGACACCGAGGACATGACCTCATATGGTAGCTACAGCCTTGAATCTATAGTAGTAGGCCCCTGATTCAAAAATGCGACCAGTGCTTTTCCACTTTACAAGTCCTGATCAGAGTCCCCAATTTTAGCTACCATCCTGCTTTTAAGCAACAATCTTGTTTTTCTGAAAAATAGATTCTGTTCATGCAAATTATTACTCTATTTACATTTTAGCAGGCGCTTTTGTCCAAAGTGACTTACAGTAATTCATACAGGCATTCATTCACTGATGGCGGTGGCTGCCATGCAAGGTGCCAACCAGCACATCAAGAGCAGTCTGGGCTTTAGTATCTTGCCTAAGGACACTTTGACATGCAGACCAGGGAATTGAACCAGCAACCTTCTGATAACAAGACACTGGCTCTACCACTGATCCACACAATTGTTCAGTTTTAAAGCCAAGATGAAACCGTGTACAACAAAGTGCATAAAGTCTAAGCCTGAACACATCAAGGAAGCATGTGCCATCATTTGATTATCTTATAAATTGTAAATGGATGAACTGACACAATTTACAGTCCATTAAATAATTTCCCAGTCTTGGATCAATAAAGTAATTCTATTCTCTATTCTATTCTATTCTATTATTCAAATGTCTGCTGTAAGAGAATGGAGCCTCCATCTCAGTATCACAAGACAACATGTTAGAATATATGTGCTGACTAGAGACACTGTCATTATATCCTGAGATAATGCACTTTGGGATATATTTAGATGAATTACCGTGACAAATTCACCTAAATGCAAAATCTCTGTAAGGATTCTGTGAACAAAAATCCTTCATGTTACAGTACAGTCCAAAAACACAGAACAGTACAAATGCAACAAAAAGGATCAGATGATACACAATAAACACAGCATGCACTAAGTCGAGACATTTCAGAACATTCAAGGCAAAAACACACTTCTCAAACTAATTTTCATGTTCAACAACAGGACGTCTTCCATTCATAAAACCAAAGAGGCCCCCTGGCATTGCTTGGCATAACTGTGGCCTGTAACTGAATTTTGCCATCTTCTGCTATAGTCTAATTGTCAGCCATGTATCACATATTCATAAAACAAATATGGCTTTGAGTCCAGGAGGTTGTATTTTGACTAAACAACATGAACGCTGCTGCACTATTGGGTGGACAGCCCCATCTCAGCCTCATTACAGTAAAGTATGGACAGATAAGCTTGAGTAATATCATCCAGAGATTATTCTGTGAGATATCTTTACAAGCCTATTTTTACATTTGTTCTAAACTAAAAAAATGATGCTACAGGGCACAGAGCGACAGAAACATAGTCCGTCTAGGAATTGAAGTGATTGAATATTGTCCAAACACAATTTGAACATCCTAATAGTCCGAGACATGGACACGACTACGCCTCGGTGGGAACATGAGAGGGAGATCAAATATATTCCCAGGTGGTGGCCCAGCACTGCAATGCTGAAACTTTATCGGAGAACATGGGAGGTTTAGAAAAAGGAACACAGTGCATGTTTAATTGAATCAAGTCCGATATTCAGATTTATTTTTAGATTTATTCATAAGCAGATTTGTATAGCATGCATGATATGGTACTAATGGGGACTTCAGTCAGGTCCTGGTGTCCATACAGTTGTCTGCTCTTTGCTCTGCCTTACAGACAAATACACACAAACTGAGAAACATTCACTCCCTCACGGTGATCCGGGTCCTGTGTTTCGTGGTTATCAGCCCTTTCATGGCAAACTGAAGAACCTTCTCTGGTTTCCCTCCCACAGCATCCAATCATTTCCATTATACTGCAGGACTCAGGTGGAGGGGAAGGCTCATGCAAATCAGATTTTTTGCATTCATGTCATTCAAGTACATTTCAACATGTGTACAGGAAGAGCCAGAGATCAAACTGACCCATACTAAGACTCATTTGCCTTCAAGCATTTTGCTCAAAGGTTGTTATTTAAATGAACATCCTTCCAGTTATTTGCACCTCTCATCCCACCTTTAAATGTAGGATATCTCTAGTCTTACTGCATCAGTTTATGGTATTAAATCAGCCTGGTCCCTTTTTTAATCAAGAAGGGGTCCTGACAAAACTTACCTGCTTGCTGGATATGTGGAGAATGAGGCAAGGAGGAGGAGGCAAGGAGTTAATATGCTGCGCTTCAACTCAAGGATCCACATTTTTGTCTTTTTTGCATTTCTTCTTTTCCTTTTGGGGTAAGCCTTTTCACTCGTTGTACTTCACTACTACATCTTATATTTATTAAACAAAGAAAATATGAATTTCTGTAGTTCTAAAAGTCTTTTTTAAATTATGGAGGAGTAGTATTAACAACAACTTTGTTGTAAGTTGTTTGTTTGTTGAAACTAGTGCATTTTGACTTGTGCCTTTCGTCAACAACACAGAACATTTAAGTAGGGTAAGAACAATAATCCAGCCAATATGAATGAATGTCCATTAACATAAAAGTGGAGCCCCTCTCTCCCACACATCATGCAGGGTTGTTGTTTGCTTTATCTCTATACTTAGTGGCACCATATTGTCTTGGTTATGATCAGCAACTTTTCACAACATCTACCAACAAATCATGTTTAAAAAACATATGTGAATTTTTTAATGTTACTTTTGACCAGATTTACAGCTATATTTGTGAACTTTGTGACATTAACTTCTCTTGTAAAAATATAATGTCAATGTTAAATCTAAAAAAAAACTCGACATCTAAATGTTAAATATTAAATCTAAATATAAATGTTAAATTCAAATATAAATGTTACATTGAAATAAAAATGTCAAATCTCAATCTAAATATTAAATTTATATCTAAATCTAAATGTTGAATTTAATGCTAAATGTAAATGTTAAATCTGAATGTCACGGTGAAACTAAATATTTTGCCAATATGCTAATTTACACTGCCTGTCACTGAAAGTACCAAAATAGGCTGGGAGGCTGCTAGGGGTGGAGGAGCTGTTGAAAAACAGGTTGAACTCGAAGCCGGTAATCTCTCTTATCCCACTCTCCATCCGTCCCTGGTGTCTTTGTTCTCCAGTTTGTATTCCAGTTTGTACTCCAGTTTCCTCCTGTAGCTGTCCTTACTCTCCCTTATGTTGTTTAGAAGAAGTTTTTCTGCCCAAGTGGCCTCATAATTTATAAACTGTTGTTTGTTGTGCTTCGCTCATTCTATGCATATGTGTGTCAAAGGATATGGAAAGGTAACATAGCACACATCAGCTAGCTAACCTTCCATAGTCAGAGGGGCCCTGTGAGACTGCTGCAAAACACTGTGGTTTGCTAACAAGTCAAAAGTTTGATGTAAAGAAAATGGCAGATTGTTGCAGAAAAAACGTAAATATTTTATTGATGATAGGTAAAACAGAAACTAATGCAGCCATTTATTTTAAGGTGTTAACCTGCATCTTAAAACAAAAGGTATTGTTATACAGAAACATGCGAGAATGCAAGTTAAGTCCTGGCAAGTGGTCATTCAGTAACATTGGTTTCAGTTATTTGCCACCAATATTCAATCCAAACAGTTTTTTCCTTAACATAAAACAAAGGAAATGATAAACTTGAGGTTGAGTATTTACGAAACTATCCATTCTTAAAGTGTCCTTGTTGGATTTATGTGATTGAGTCTTTGAATTGAAAACTTCAGATTAATTACTAAAATGAGCTGACATCTGCAGTTATATGTCTCATGGAGGGTCCGATTCATAGTCTTTGTGCCTCTTAATGGGCTCAGTGGTAAATTATTATATCCTCCACCCAGTTATTTGCTGGTTATCCATGGTTTTGAAAGTGCCTGCAAAGTCACAAATCATGTTTGTAGACCTCTTAAAATTAGATTTTCAGTGAGTGAGTGAGCACAGTGAAGATTTACACTTCTCACCAACAAATGTGAAAACAGACCTCATTCTACACAACAACATTCCACTGTAGGAACAAGAAGAACCTGATATGCATTTTTATAGCACTTTTCCAGTCAAAGCGCTTAGCAATGCATGCCACATTCACCCATTCATTCATACACTGATGGAGGAGGCTGCCATGCACAGCGCCAACTGCTCATCAGGACCAATTTGGGGTTCAGTATCTTGCTCAAGGACACTTCGACATGCAGCTGGGGAAGCCAAGAATGTCACATTTCTGTTATTTGCCATCTACACAAATCATTTGCCCACAGCCTCACCCAAAGGGGATAAACAATTGATTTTATTCCTGGAAATTGGTTACTGGGTGATACCACAATGCCAATTTTGTGATAAAAGCTTAGCACAAATGTATTTCCTTCTACAGGAGGCACTGTAGTAAAAGATTAAGACCAAACTTGAGGGCTAGGAGTTTAATCCAGTCATCAAATTGTTATATTCACAGGCTCAAAACGCGTGACCCTACAAGGCTAGGAGTTTTATCCAGTCATCAAATTGTTATATTCACAGGCTCAAAACACTTTGAGGCCAAGCTACGAGAACTCAAAAGCAAAACCCAATCTTAGAGAAGTCAGAAAGGAGTTTTCTTGGTTGTAAAACAAGGCACAGGTCTGTAAAGGGCAGGCAAGCAAACAAATCAATCAGGGGATAGGTAGGCATGCAAAACCAGGAAACATTCATACAATGGTCACTAAAGCAGATAACATGGCTACAATGGCAACAGCATCTGAAACCATAAATTATTAGTTGTTGTTGGCTTCAAACTAAAAGAGTGAGTCCTCCCACAAAGTGCAATATCTGGATTAAGTACTAATACTGAATTACTCTCGTGGCTTTGTGCTTCACTGAATTTACTTGCAGCTTCCTGATAGTGACATCAGTCCGACATTGAGTTACTTCCCTCTCCCCTCGCTCTTGCTATCTTAGAGTACGCTTGATTTTACTTCATGCTCAGTCGACAGTTTTTACCTGCACATCAGTACAAAAGGTCAACGAAGTAGCTCAAGCACTATTAGATTACTTTGGAAAATAGCATCCAGTCAATGCTATTTATTTAGATGTGTGTCTGTTCTGTTTCCTCCCCCTCTCTGTCGGACTGTACCCACAAAGAAAGAGGGGATGGAGAAGGAACAGAAGCAGGCAGAAACCAGAGTAATGTATTTCATGCTATTCAGTGCAGCCAAGACTGCACAGATTTGTATATTGGGGAGACAAAACAACCTCTCCATAAACAAATGGCACAACACAGGAGGGCCAACTCCTCAGGTCAAGACTCTGTTGTCCACTTTCATCTGAAGGAGAAAAATCATTCCTTTGAGGACAGCAAAGTAGAGACATGTACATTTGGGCAAGAGAAGACAGAAGGATTGAATGAGGAGTAAAGCAATCCAACTATGTCAAACTGGAAGGACCAGCTTTAAGAAGAGGAGGTTTCTTATTACCTGCATACCTGCTGTAAGGATACTCCCACACAGAGTTTAAAGCCTGAAACTCCCCTCAGGTCACAAGTTGGGAGGGACCCTTTTGGATAGGAGGTGAAACATCATCAAGAAACTAAAAAACAAGTCCAGTTGCCTACAATATAGCACTTTGGATGTGCAGTAGTGTTTCGGTTACAAATACGGTGTCATTCAACATTAGCCTGTAAATGGCCAAAAGAGTTAATATGCTGCGCTTCAACTCAAGGATCCACATTTTTGTCTTTTTTGCATTTCTTCTTTTCCTTTTGGGGTAAGCCTTTTCACTCGTTGTACTTCACTACTACATCTTATATTTATTAAACAAAGAAAATATGAATTTCTGTAGTTCTAAAAGTCTTTTTTAAATTATGTTACAATAAGGCAAGGCAAATTTATTTGTATAGCACAGTTCAGACACAAGGCAACTCAAAGTGCTTTACAGAGGCATAAAAATTTCATTTAAAAAACTATACTGACTATACATTAAAAACAAGTAGGATAAGAACTACATTCAAGATGTCTTCTTCTCCCTATTTACTGAGATAGAATGTCAGCTGCACTGAACCAAAAAGTTTCCTAAAGTGTCCTTGTTGGATTTATGTGGTTGAATCTTTCAATAGAAAACTTCAGATTAAATGTCTAAAATAAGCTTTGGGAAGGCACTGACATCTGCAGTTATGTGACTCATGGAGGGTCTAATTCATATACTGTGTGCCTCTTAATGGATTCAGTGGTAAATTTTTATATCCTCCATCCATTTAGTTGCTGGTTATCCCATGGCTTCGAAAGTACCTGCAATGTGACAAATCCTGTTCGTAGGCCCCGTCTCCTAAAATTAGGTTTTCAATGAGCACAGTGAAGATTTACACTTCTCACCAACAAATGTCAAAACAGACCTCTACAGAGACATCATTCTACATAATGGGGCTGTAGGAACAAGAAGTACCTGATAGGTGTGGTAAAGAATGTGACATGTCTGGTATTTGCCACCTACACAAAAGCGGTTGTGCAGGATGAGCAAGGCAAATCAGTTCAGCTCTCTTCGTCCTGGATGTTTGTTTTTTCTGTCCCTCAGGGGTAATTAAGACTTGAGCATCCTTCATTGTGGATATGCTTTTGGCTTGTTTTTAATCTATAAACCATCCAAAACATACAAATAATAGAGACTGCTCCATTTCAGTTTTAATACACTAATGACACCACTGATCGTGCCATTTTAATTGATAGATTATTGAACTGGGCTGGCTCAAGGCTTTAATAGGTTGTCTCATACTGCAATGTCCACATCAACAACTACATGTCTTCCTCTGCTCCTCTCTCATGTGGGGTCCCTCAAGGACAATCTCGTTATTGTTATGTGACGTCCAGGCAATCAGCCTGTGACATTTCTTACTAGCTGTACTTCTTGTTTTAACCACATAACCTCATAACAATCTTACTAATTGGATGTCTCTAGATTTCCTCCATCTCAATTCTGATAAAGCTGAGGTCGTTGTGATCAGTCCTCATTGTTATAGTAAGGAGGTCAGTCCCTATATTGGGCCCTTCGCTAACAATATCAAGACAATCTCTAAGAATCTTAGTTGTCCATTCAGCCAACATTTGAATTTTGATTTTTGAAAAACCTCACACTACTAAACTCATTCAGGCCTGGTTCTTCAATCTATAATAAAAGCCAAATACATGTAACATGAACTCCCCCTTCATTACTCAGTCTTCATTAGGACGTCTACAACTGACGACAACTGCCGCAGCTGGGCTGTTAACAAGTACTCGTCAACAGTCCCATATCAACCCAATTCTTGTCTCTCTTCATGGCTTCCAGTAAAACATAGAATCAATATCAAAATTGTATTGATTTCATATGAGGCATTACATAGCCTGGCACGTAACAGAATTACTGAGCCCTTATTCGAGCGGGCATCCTCTCCAATCATCTGCTCTTCCTCCACTTTTTATTTTATACATTTTCACAAACACAGGGAGGACTTAAGGAGCTCTGCATATATAGTTCTGTATTGCTACTGTATTTGTATTTACTGTGGGCTAGTTCTTTCATGAACGCACCAAAATATTGCATCATTGAAATGAAAATGCAAAGTTCAAGTACCTTATATTGTAAGCATAAGTAGCCCACTGCAGAGTAGCCACATGATGTGAAAATATAACTAATACTCATTTAGGCCTATTAATACTCTTGATAGTC
Organism: Diplodus puntazzo; assembly: GCA_963678695.2. Lineage (NCBI taxonomy): Eukaryota > Metazoa > Chordata > Actinopteri > Spariformes > Sparidae > Diplodus > Diplodus puntazzo. The sequence continues at coordinate 11,314,659 of OZ023155.1, read as the reverse complement.
TAATTGAGCCTTTCTAGACTGCGTTACCTTCACTATTAGACACAAATGTGTTTTGCGGCTCAAGACAGATTTTTTCGGGAGGGACGGGGGCAAAAATGGCTCTTTTGATAATAAACATTGCCGTTTCCCTGCTATAGACCTTTTTCACAGCAGCCATATTATCATGAAATATGAAAGTAAACACAGGTTTAATTAATGAGCCACCATGCAAAATAGCAGCACCTTGACTTGGGCATGGAACAGAATCCTAATTAGTCTTATTGGTAACACCTGTGTTCACCCTACTTTCTGACACCATGCTGACTGCTGTGAGAACAATCTTTTTAGCATTAGACCATATGACTCCACAATGCAGTCAGAGACAGGACAGAGGTTTATTCACTAGTGAAGTGTGGCAGTCTCACTGATCAGGTAACAATACTGATCGCAAGAGTCATGAGCTATGATCTGTTTCCCAGTGTAGGACCCTTTGTCTTCATATTTAGTGTATTACCAAATATCATGGATGTTGACATGGTAATGTTTACAATAAAGGTTGTGTCTCACGATCATTTTCTTACCGGTTAATTTAATGTTGTGGCTTCATTAAAATGTCAGAAGTGTTAGCCAAGTTTTCGCATGTAACGCCTCGTAATTCTGACTCACTGAGGAGTTATGCAAACATAATCCAATTATTTGTAAAAGAACAGCTACGTATGTCTATCACACGTGCACGCATGCACACTGACACACACACACACACACACACACACACACACACACACACAGTGTCTTAAAGCAACATGAAGTGACTTTTGTACACTAACATAACAGCCTCAAAATCATTTTGATGGAAAAGTGTTTTGTACTAGAGTGAATGGTGTCTCTCTCTCAGCCACTCCACCCCCATCAATTGTTTGTGCATTATGTCACTTCAGTGAGAGGGTAGGATCACAGCGTCACACACATGTTTACTTCAAGTTTTCCACACATAAAAATTCTTATGACGTTCTGAGTTTCCTTATAGTTAGCACATATATTATGTCTGAAAAATTGTAACAGACCTGGGATTTATATTTCCGCAGTAGTGTTGCACTCAAAATTCCAAATTCTACGTAATGTTGCTTTAAAGAAAAGGACAATACAGCATAAAGGAACACCAAACTCATCACAAGTCAAGCTAAAGGAAAGGCATTGTGAGACAAAATAAAAAACGATAATCCTAATCTGATTTTGGACAGATACCTCCCCGGAGAGAACCCTCAGGAGCTTTAATCACTGTATGTCATGTCCCACCAGGGAAAACAAAACTTGTCCGCCCGTTGGGATGGCTGTCTTAAAAACACCTTTAAATTGATTCCATTTCACAGGGATGTCAGTCTGGTTCTATCATGCCATCGTCAGACACGGAAAGTTTCCGCTAGAAACTTAAAGCTGTAGACAGAGAAGCCACACTGACATGGCAATGTTAAACTTCTGTCCATAGGATCCACCTGTATAGTGAATAGTAAACAATGGGTGAAGTGCAAGGCTTAATTGTACAGGGTCTTGTGAGAACAGTAAATAACAGCCAGGCCATGTAAAATGTAATATTATTACTTCCTAAACAAATTTACATGAAATAAATGTATAAATAAAGTTGGTTAATGTAGTAACAAGTAACATAATTTATCATTTGCGTGATATTTTTATGTATTGATCTTTAATCTTTTTAAACACATTTATGTATTTTCATCATGTATTTTTGTTTTCTGGGTGGTAACTACCGCCGTATACACTTTTACTGGCCGTTCTCTGGTTAACTTGTACCTGTATGTCTTCACAGGGGGATCTATATTTACTCAGGGCATGACTCCTCCACCCTCAGGTAAGTCTTCTGTTGGACTGAAAGTACATATCAATTCAAATACACACAACAGAGCATGAAACTAATCAACACACTAAAGGAGTTGAAGCCGTTAAACTGACAACTCAAAGAACACAGTTTCCAGAAAAACAAACACCCACCCACTCACACATTAACACAGCTGCTGACTGGAGTTGATATTAAGCTATTTTTTTAATTAAATGCACTCTTTGAATTTACTCATTAATACTGTCACTCCCTAAAGATTCATATGGCAGGATTTTGTCAAACTACACACCTTTTTTTATTTTCCATTTTAACATATGAATATTGTCATATTAATGAATGTTGTGTTGTGTTTTTAAGCTTGTGCCAGCCATGTAGCAAAGGCTCAGAGCCAGATGTGAAGGCTTTAATGACAAAGGTTGTAGAAGACATAGTGGGGCCAACAGATTGCCAGGAGAAGGGCAGCTGGAAGATCGGAGACCTCACAATGCAAAATGGGTGAGAATACTAACAGAGAGGAACAGCTGGGTCAAATACATCCAGTTTACATTTGCAGTGACTCAGGTTCACACCTTTGCACTGTAAATGGATTATCTACAGGGTCATAAAAGTAAAAGATCACAAATACAGTATGAAGAGGAGAAAGCATTTGTTTTGGGAGCCTTGCATGTTTCTATTGTTACAATCGACAGACTTTACTGCACCTCTGCTGCTGCCCCCAGACACTGGCTACACAATTTAAGCTTCACTTCCCTGGATATTACCTCAAAACTAAAAACCTTCTGCAGTGTACTCGGGAGAAAATGGATATTATTGTACAAGGGCAGCACATGTTAAGTGCAGGTAGCACTTATGTCACACAAAAACAACAACCTTCTAGCCTGCGGCTGCCCTGCCCATGAACAGTAAGTGGAGGCATGGATAGTACAAGGAAATGACTTTTCAGCAGTGCCGGTCCTGAACTCCCTGGGGCCCTGACAGTCACAAGTGACACCCATAGTGCTTCTTATACAATCCTCCCTTCTTTAGAACAGTATGTTCAATCTGATGGAAAAAAAAACCAAGCAGATCTATATAGAAGAGAACCGGGCATAAACAAGCAATATTTATTGATTAATTAACCAGCAACCAGTGGTGGAATAGAGTTGTACATTTATTAGTCCTAATACATTTAACATTTTCACACTTATGGTTCCCTAGTCTCAAAGAGTTTGGATTTATGTGTCTTTGGTTAAATGTCTGAAATGAGGTCTGTGGTTACCACAGGCTTAAGATATTAACATGTTTAGTGCTACAACATCATTATACATCAAATACATAATTTGATGTCCCACAATTTAAATATAGAGCGCTTATGTGTCTTAGAAAGAGGCGTTTGGTAACAAGTGACTAAATGAGACGACAGAATCTGTCAAAGACATCAAACACCGGACAGGGAGACTTATCTTCTCACCATCTTTACAGGCGGATTTTAGTTGCAAGCTATTCTAATTCTAACAATCAGTTTATTCTAATCAGTCTGTAAAAAACTGTGTGTGTAATTGTGTAGTAAGATGTTTAGTGGTGGTGGTATTTAAATCATGAGATGTTTATAGCCTTACATCAGCTTTTGTACTGCTAGCGATTGAATTTAAATCTTTAAAAATCATAAAAGCGGTCTTCATCTGTGAAGACTATCTTGCTGAACATATGTAATGTGTGAGTATCATACACTTGTGTTTGTCACAGAGGTTATTTTTGACCAAAATAATCGAAACTCCAATTAAAAGAATTCCAATACACTGATAGTCGAAGGAACGGGGGCAATGCTTCCAGGCAGGCCTGAAAACCGGTGTCTTCCCTGCACCACTCTGTGTAACTCACTACAAGCACTGTGCTTGATGTGGATCTGCAAAGTAACAAGTAACTAAATGTAACAAACCAATTTAGTGGAGAGAAAGTAAAAAGTAGCAGAAATATTTAAGCTAGCCACCTGAAAATGTTACTTAACATTAATTGAGTCAGTTGTATTATGGTTCATTCCATCACTGGTTGATCAATTTGACACAAAGAGTGTACTTTTTACTGCAAATTAATACAGTTTTATCAGTCTCCTTGATTTCTAATAATCAGTATAACTTTAAGAGCCATATTGGTCGACCCCTAATATTTACAGTGTGGTTTTGGTACTTTTACCGAAGATAAAGATGTGAATATTTTTTCCACACCCGATTGAACCTTGACTGAGAAACAACAAAAAATCTTGTCTTTACGTGCACTGAAGAGGCGTGTCATTAAGCCCACATATTGTCTGTTTATGAACACTGCTGCCCGGTGGTGCCTATCAAAGAATGAATGAATCAATCAATGTAATAGTTTCTTAATAGTTAAGTTTACCTGACTGCTGTTCATGATATTCATTCTCACATGTCTGGTCGTCTGGTTTCATGTTATGGGTCGTCTATGTTAAGTGTTTTACTTCAGCCCATTAATTTTCTGTATCTCTTGTACTTTACCCCATGTATTTCCTCTTTCGTTTAACTAAGTTAAGTTTGATTAGATCATTTCTCTTTTTTCCAGGGTGAAATATGTTCAGCCAAGCACACAGCAAGGGTAAGCTATTCAAAACCATATATTGAATTATTCTACTATGAACGATCCCTGTGACAACCTTTGATTAAAATAGCAGAAGTTGAACGTGTCACTGTGGCACTCCTGTCACATGTTTTAAAGAAACAATAATGTTCAAACCATCTGCTGCAATAAGTTTGTGTCCATGTACAATTGAAGTCACTTTTAGTGAAACCTTTATAGCTTTTATAGATATTTTTTGTGCCTCTGAATCCCAGGTGCAAATATTGTGTGTGTATTAAAACGGATGGCTGAATCTGATAAGACATTTCATGGGAATATAAATGTTCATGTAATATCTTTGACACTATAATAGCTACCATAAGGCCACGATAACTTTCTGATCGATCGGGTAAAGACAATTTTTTTGTTTGGCAATCAAATCACCCCACTTACACCGTCTGCAATCTCGAGACTGTGATCTTTGATGCTGACTACATAATGGCGACCTGCCTTACCATATATGACAATAATTACATGTAGCTTATGAGCACAAATAAGCAAATCTGGCCCTCTGTTCAAGTGAACTGTGGCTAGGTGCCACACCTAACTGAATATTGCACATACAGAGCCAAAGTAGAGGAAAGAAAAAAGACTTAATCACATAAAATGTTTGGTTTTATTCACAATTTCTTTGTTCTCCGCAGACGCACTGATGTGAACTCAGTGACAAACTGGAATGTTCCTCTGGTTTGGGAGGGAACCTTTGATCCAGTGGTTATTGATGCAATCTATAAGAAAATGGACCCAAGAATTGCTGTAGTGGTGTTTGCTGTTGGCAAGTAGGTGCACAGGATTGTTCTCACATGATATTGTGGGGAGTGAGGTTCAACCTGACCCACTGCTCCAAGCTGAAGTCTTCATCCTACAATTTTAAATCTACTTCACATAAATGCGTCTTATCTTCTTGCATTGTATTTTTCTCTTTTGTCTTTTCTTTTCTGTCTTTCCTAAATTAATGTTTTATCTTACTGGCTTGCTTTTTCCTACCTGAACAGATACACACGCTTTCTGGAGGCCTTCCTGCAGACGGGTGAGAAGTACTTTATGGTTGGCTTCAAGGTCACTTACTACATCTTCACAGACAAAAAAGAAGAAGTCCCCAAAGTGAGTTATTCTTTGCACGTGTAAAACATGTTTTGTCCTTGAACATCAACAACAACAACAACACCATCTAACAATACCTGCCACAATATAATGTTACTTCATAATACTTAATAATAACAAAACACTTGACAGAAGACATCTGGCTTGGCAGGAAAAGAACAGGTGTAACTGATAACATTAATGTCTCAGTTACAGTAGCTTTGTCAGTAAGCCAAGGTGTGTAATAAAAGGCCCGACAGGAAATGGCACACCTCACGCAGCATTACTAAAGTTTGTGTTATGTGCAATATATGAGATTTGAGATAGGAGGAAACACATTATGAAGTTGAGGGAGAGATTAACTGAGACTTCAAAACCCAATTAAAACAGAAACAAATAACAAAAAAAACTATGCAAGAACAAAATGCATGATGATTTTGTAATGGCAGAGAAGACGGGAGGGGATGGTGTGCCATGATTTTGGCTTTATTTAAATGTAAATCACTTCACTCTTTCGATAAAACAGTTACAGTGTGTGTTTGGCTTCTCTGAGGAGCAGCATCTCAGGAAATGTTTGAGGAGGCTAGACTTCAGGCCGATGTACGGGACAGTTCTGAACTTAATAGTTAAAACATAAGAAATTCTGAGATCGATAAATTGTTTACCTTTGTTGTGACGCAGAAACCTCCAGACAGATGAAGCCACCTTAAAGAAAGAGGCTGATGTTTTACAAAAACACACAAAAATGCAGTTTCAGTTGCAGAGTAATGTACACAGGTCGTGTTTATTATCACAGTGAAACAGAGGATGTTGTTAAAACTACCACTGACAAGAGGAAGGAGAGAAGGAAAGGGTGGAAAGAACAAAGGGTGAAAGGACGGAAGGACAGAAACGTTTTGTATATAATGGTGTAGTAGATACAAGCTGTTATCATGTTTACTTTTTTGAATGTAGTTTAATCCACATTTTTGAAAAATACATTCAGACAACATTTCGAACATTTAAACACAGTATTTTGATGGGGGTTTTGTTGCCTCAACATCTTTCGGCTACAAACACATCAAATTAACAATGCTTGAAGATTTCATTTATAATTAATCCATTTAAGTTTTTATATGACCTGTCAGATTAATCTTGGTGAGGGGCGGAAGATCTCAGTGCTCGATATCCCCAGTGCCACCCGCTGGCAGGACGTAGTACTGGGCAGGATGAAATGGACAACCATCATCATTGACAAGCAGGTAAGAAGTGAAAGTTGCAGAACCTTTAGGATCATCACTGCTTGGTCTTTACTAGCTAGTCAACATTCAGCTCTTACAAAGAAAAAAACAGATGACAAAAACGATTCAACAGCGCTGTCATCTTATTTCTTATTAATATTGTGTGATCACAAATGGCATCTGTAATATTTGCAGATCCGTAACAAAGCAGACTATCTATTTATGATGGACATCGACAGTGTCTTCTACAACCGAGTCGGAGCCGAGTCTCTCAGTCAGCTGACTGCTGTTCTCCACCGAAGCTTCTACAAGGTTTCACTACTTCACTACCATACAATATATTCATTTCAAGTTAATAAAAACATGATGTAATGACGTGTTTTTAACTTCTTTCACTGTATTTTATGTTTCTTGATGATCGATTGTCAACTGATTCATCTATTAAGCCATGTGTTGTGCTTTTTTTTTTGCCTCAATCTGATCAGTCACCACATAAATCTGTATTTTGATTTATTTCCCCTCAATTTTTTTTCTCAGAATTTTGATAGGGATCAGTTTACGTATGAGCGCCGAAACCTGTCCAGGGCCTACATCCCTCTTGGTGAAGGAGACTATTATTACACTGCTGCTGTGTGGGGTGGATACCTGGAGGACATGTACAAGCTGGTCAAGTAATCAAAACCAAATGACCTTTTCAGTTGTTTCTGTGCTATTTCTAGTATTAAGAGGACCAATATTCAGTTGAAAGAGATAGTAATGATTGGACAGAGCTCAGATGACAGTATAGTGCGCTTTTATATACTGAATGGATAAAGGCCTTTGCCCTCTGGACCCTGTGCATGTTTAAAAACTTAAGTCAGTATACTGTATATGTTCTCTAATGAAAATGCTCTGTGACTTTGTCTACGTCACGCATAACAACTGTGTCTCATCTCAGAGTTTCTGTCTCTTTTATTTTACAAGATACTGTTACATGCAGTCGGAGGAGGACGCCAAGAACAACATTGAAGCTGTGTGGCAGGAAGAGAGTCACCTTAACAAGTACAGTGTGACATTTCATTTCCTTGTTTTTTCATGATTCTTATCGTCTGTAAGAGGACAGTTTACATCTTATCTACAGCATGTTCCAGATGTGTTACAGAGTAAAACACATCTCCCCATCTCTCTCTCCTAAAGGTACCTTTTGTACAACAAGCCAACCAAGGTGCTGTCTCCAGAGTACTTGTGGTCAGACTATGATCAGGTACCAGGGGACATTAAAGTCGTCAGGATCTCCCAGTTGGTCAAGAACTATGCAGAAGTGCGGCCCAATGGTGGACACTGATGTCAAGATGATCATATTCTGGCCATGAAAACTACATTCTTAACAACTACATTAAAAAAAAAAACTGGGATAGCTGGTGTCCATAAAAGGTTATTTGCACTTTGTATCATCTGTGTTTTTTTCTTCTGTAAGGTGCAGAACACAGAATAAGGATTTGTATCATGAACTCTGTAGATTTATTTTACTGCTTTTCAAAGGTGTATAGATTCTCATTTTGCCTCCCCAGTAATATTGTAGTGCACCTGCATCATCTGGATTCCCTAGGATTTATGGCTGTCTCCCATTTCATTGCCTGGTTTTCTTTTCGGTATTTTTTAAGCCTTGTGTGTATTGTATTATCTGTTAATGACCAGAAATGTAATCCCATTGTATACTGAGTTTAACTGAACTTAATTTAAGTTCTTGTTTTTATAAAGACACTGTTTACAAAAACGTTGTTGATTAATAAAGTTTACTTTGACCTTAATCATGACTAATTACTTGACTGCGTATGTGCAAGTCTAAGTATGCATTTATCTGTGTGTGCCTTAAGTTTTATGGGGACTTTCATGATGATTCTTGAAGATCAACATTATCAATAGTATAAATATGTCTAACTTAAAAACAAATGTTAAAAATTCCAATTTACTAGCTGTAAGGCAATAATAAACATTTCTAATAACATTTCCATAATGAACAACAGGCACTATATATCAGATAGGAAACAATACAACACAGAGGCAATAAAATTTGGAATTAGAAAGAAAATATTTACCGTATTTTCCGGACTATAAGTCGCACTTTTTTCCATAGTTCGGCTGGTCCTGCGACTTATAGTCAGGTGTGACTTATCAAAATATATATGAGGAGTAAACATTACAAAGAATAAATGTAGTGCCTGTCAGTCCGCAGGGAGGGAATAGCATCGTCCACATCAAACTTGCGTCTGGACCAACATCGCCGTGAGCCGGGGGAGACCACAGCAGCAGAGGAGAGCGACAAAGGAGCCAGGCGGTGAATAGCCCCGAGGTTGTGGTGGAGGGAGGACCAACGGAGCAATGATGGACAGCTCACAAGTATTGAGTACATCGGTTTGAAAGTTAGCGTTGCTAGGCTATGCTAACAGTTGATCGACTGGGCTAACAGCTGTTACGTTAACATACGGGACACCTATTAAGTCTGTTGTTCTGTGTGCTATTGTGTCGTTGAATAACTTGCCTTTCCAGATTAAATGTCTGTTCTTGGTCTTGGATTTAGTGAAATAAATTTCTAAATAGATGAGACTTATTGTCAGGTGCGACTTATATATGTTTTTTTCCTCTTCATGACGCATTTTTTGACTGATGCGACTTATACTCCAGAGCGACTTATAGTCTTGAAAATACGGTAGATAGAATAACAGAAAAAAAATAGGCCTATATTGATATCATTTTCTGGCTTTGGCATGTTTGGATTTTATCAATTTAAAAATATTAAAATATACTATAATATTATGTGAAGATGGGTGTTTGTTCATTTTTTAATATATACATATAATTTAGCATTAAGAGTAAAGAATTTAGCCAAAGTGATTAAAACATTGACCAACATGTCAACACATCCATCCATCCATCTTCTTCCGCTTATCCGGGGCCGGGTCATGGGGCCAGCTGTCTGAGCAGGGACACCCAGACTTCCTTCTCCTCGGACACCACCCCTAGCTCTTTCCGGAGGACCCCAAGGTGTTCCCAGGCCAGCCGAGTGGCATAGTCACTCCAGCGTGTCCTGGGTCTTCCTCGGGGTCTCCTCCCGGCGGGGATGCCAGGAACACCTACCGAGGAAGGCGTCCAGGGGGCATCCACCTCAGCTGGCTCCTCTCGATGTGGAGTAGCAGCGGCTCTACTCCGAGCTCCTCCCGGGTGACTGAGCTCCTCACTCTATCTCTAAGGGAGCGCCCCGCCACCCTGCGGAGGAAACTCATTTCGGCCGCTTGTATCTGGGATCTTATTCTTTCAGTCACGACCCAAATTCATGACCATAGGTGAGGGAAGGAACGTAGATTGACTGGTAAATTAAGAGCTTCGCCTTTTGGCTCAGCTCTTTCTTCACCACGACAGACCGATACAACGACCGCATTACTGTGGCTGCTGCCCCGATTCACATGTCAATCTCACGCTCCATCCTTCCCTCACTCATGAACAAGACACCATTTTACCAGTTGAAAACCATGGTCTCGGACTTGGAGGTGCTGATTCTCATCTCAGCTGCTTCATACTGGGCTGCAAACCGCTCCAGGACATGCTGGAGGTCCTGGCTCGAAAGAGCCAACGAGACAACATCATCTGCGAAAAACAGAGATGAAATCCAGTGGCCACCGAACCAGACCCCCTCCGGCCCCTGGCTGCGCCTAGAAATTCCGTCCATAAAAATAATGAGCAGAACCGGTGACAAAGGTCAGCCGTGCCGGAGTCCAACATGCACCGGGAACAGGTCTGACTTACTGTCGGCAATGCGAACCAGGCTCCTGCTCCGGTCATACAAGGACCGTATAGCCCTTAGCAGAGGGCCTCCGACCCCATACTCCCGAAGCACCTCCCACAGAATGCCACGAGGGACACAGTCGAATGCCTTCTCCAAGTCCACAAAACACATGTACAGTAGACTGGTTGGGCAAACTCCCATGAACCCTCAAGCACCCTGCCGAGGGTATAGAGCTGGTCCAGTGTTCCACAGCCAGGACGAAAACCGCATTGTTCCTCCTGAATCCGAGGTTCAACTATCGGCCGAATTCTCCTCTCCAGTACCCTGGAATGGACTTCCCAGGGAGGCTAGGGATTGTGATCCCCCGATAGTTGGAACTAACCCTCTGGTCCCCCTTTCTGAATAGAGGGACCACCACCCCTGTCTGCCAGTCCAGAGACACTGCTTGAGTGATGAATGAATCATCCTCTGAGTCCCCAGCCTCTGCTTCCTCTATGGAAGGCGTGTCAGGTGATCCTCAATCAGTGGGGCGTGTCAGTGGGATTGAAGTATTCCTTCCACCACCCAACAATATCCCCTGTTGAGGTCAACAGCTCCCCACCTCCACTGTAAACAGTGTTTGTGGAGGACTGCTTCCCCTTCCTGAGGCACCGGATGGTTTGCCAGAATTTCTTCAAGGCCGACCGGTTGTCCTCCTCAATGGCCTCCCCAAACTTTTCCCAGACCTGAGCTTTTGCTTCCGCTACCGCCCGTGCTGCCGCATGCTTGGCCTGCCGGTACACGTCAGCTGCCTCAGGAGTCCCCTGAGCCAACCAGGCTCGATAGGACTCTTTCTTTAGCTTGACAGCATCCCTTAATTCCAGTGTCCACCACAAGGTTCGGGGATTGCCGCCACGACAGGCACCGGAGACCTCACAGCCACAGCTTCTAACAGCCTCATCAACAATGGAAGTGGAGAACATGGTCCATTCGGACTCAATATCTCCAGCCTCCCTCAGGATCTGGTCAAAGCTCTCCTGGAGGTGGGAGTTGAAGATCTCCCCGACAGAGGATTCCTCTATGGAAGGCGTGTCAGTGGGATTGCGGAGATCCTCGAAGTATTCCTTCCACCGCCAGACATTCCCAGCAGACCCTCTCAATGTGTTTGGGTCTGCCAAGTCTGTCCAGCTTCCTCCCCTGCCAGCAGATCCAACTCACTACCAGGTGGTGATCAGTTGACAGCTCAGCCCCTCTCTTCACCAAGACATACGGCCGAAGGTCAGATGACACAACCACAAAGTCAATCATTGACCTCCGGCCTAGGGTGTCCTGGTGCCATGTGCACTGATGGACACCCTTATGCTTGAATATGGTGTTCGTTATGGACAAACTGTGACTAGCACAGAAGTCCACTAACAGAACACCACTCAGGTTCAGATCGGGGAGGCAGTTCCTCCCAAGCACACCCCTCCAGGTAACGCTGTCGCTGCCAATGTGGGCGTTGAAGTCCCCTCTAGAACAACAGGGTCCCCAGTTGGAGCACTTTCCAGTACCCCTCCCAGGGCCTCCAAGAAGGCCAGGTACTCTACACTGTTGTTCGGCCCATAAGCCAAACAACAGTGAGAGACCTATCCCCGACCCAAAGGCGCAGGGAAATGACCCTCTCGTTCACCGGGGAGAACTCCAACACATGGTGGCTGAGCTGGGAAGCTACGAGCAAGCCCACACCAGCTTGCCGCCTCTCACCGCGGGTAACTCCAGAGTAGAAGAGAGTCCAGTCTCTCTCAAAGAGTTGGGTTCCAGAGCCCAGACTGTGCGTGGAGGTGAGCCCAACTATCTCTAGCCGGTACCGCTCAACCTCCTGCACTAGCTCAGGCTCTTTCCCCCCCAGCGAGGTGACATTCCATATCCCCATGGCCAGAGTCACCGTCCGGGGATTGGGTCGTCGGGGCCCCCGCCCACAACCACCACCCAAATCACATAGCACCGGCCCCTTCTGAACCTCCTGCGGGTAGTGAGCCTACTGAAGGGCAGCCCACGTCGCTCTTTCGGGCTGTGCCCGGCCGGGTCCCGTGGGCAAAGACCCGGCCACCAGGCGCTTGCCTGCGAGCCCCAACCCTAGGCCTGGCTCCAAGGTGGGGACACGGTAATGCCATTCCGGGCGACGTGAACATCCTTGTTGTACTCTTTATCATCAGGGGCATTGGAACCGCTCTTAGTATGACCCATTACCTAGGGCCTGTTTGCCTTGGGAGACCCTACCAGGGGCTTAATGCCCCTGGAAGGGTCACAGCTCCTAGGATCATTCAGGTGCTCACACCCCTCCACCACGGTAAGGTGGCGGTTCAACACATGACCTATTTATTCAAGAACTTCAAATACATATACAAACAGTTTATACAAGTTCGAAATTCCAGTCCAGTAGATTTAAATTGTATATATGATTTAAAATCTGTAACTTGAAAAGTGTGACAGGAGGGCAATCTTTCAACCCATTTTATTTTGTGAATGTAATATTAAATCAAAATCATAATATACCAAAAAAATAATTAAATGAATTATATACTTTTCATCTGGGGAGAAGTTGGATTTGGTAAAGATGAGTAAAATATCAACCTTTGTTAGAGTGACATCTTTTTTCAAGTATTTCTGAATGATATTTCTGTAAATAGAACCAAAAGGCAGTAGAACGGAAACAATCTGTAAAAACTTGTTCAATAGTTTCTCCCTGGTAATCACAAAAAGAGCATCTGTTGTTTGCACCAGGAAAAAAATGACAAATACTGTCAAGATATGCGTGATTACAACTGTCGTAAAGCGCCAATGTTATGGTTGGAAATTTGACCAGTCGTCCTCTGAGCTAACAGTATGACCCTGTCTACACAAGGGCATGGACTGAAATCATGAGTTTGTTTTCAATTGTCTCTATTACTTTCCCACCACTATGAGGAAATATTTTTCAACACCAACAAAACCACTTTACAGACAATGAATATTGTTTGTTATCTTCTTAGCTATTTACCTCTGAGTCTCCTTCAGTCTTTTCCTTCTTACTCTTCTTGTTTGGTGTTTCAACACCGTTACTGTTGCCATTCATGTCTGCCTCATCTGTGTGGCCGTTCATTTGGTCCACTGCCAGCTTGTCTTTTTTCTTTTTCTTCTTCGGTGTTGGTGGTTCACAGTCTGGATCCTCCTGCTGTTCTTGGTCCTGCAGCTGCTGCTTCTTCTTCAGTTTCTTGGCCTCCTTGTTCTTGACCTTTATTAAAGGTCCCATATTATGAAAAACACGTTTTCTCTGGTCTCTACATATATAAGCTGGTCCTCCCTGAGTCTGCCAACTCCCAGAATGAGGAAAACAAGCGATTCCTGCATGGTCTTTGCAGCCCACCCACTGGTAAAACGGCGCTCCTACAGGCTGTTCAGATTCAGCTTATTTCGTTACCTAATGAAAGGACTCATTTACATAGGCAAGCCTCCTCTGCGCGGTGATAGGAGATATCCGAGAGGGGGGCGTTCATCCCGAGGTGAAGTTCGGTGTGTCCAGAGGTAAGACAGTAGTGTTTCGCAACGTCGTCGCTTAGAGCTAGACACGCAAATTACTCTGTTAGTTGTAAAAATCAACATCAGTGCCTATATTCTGTCCCAGCTACAGAACAACAGAAGAGACAGTGGTTGCGTTGAATTTTTTGATGACAACGTGCCCGCTGCGGTTCATGTTAGCTTGTATGTGTTTGCTAACCACTTCACATCGGACTGCTTCAGTAACGAAGGTCAGTACAAAGCTGGCTTTGCCTCGACACTGACCCTCGTAAAAGGATCAGTCCCTGCCATACCGGACCCAGCAACTGCACCCGAGCGACAGGTAACTGTCGCCACGGTTTGATAGTATTTACAGTTGCCTACAAGTATGGTGAAGTCAGCTGGAAATTGGCTAACTAGCTAGCTCTGCTTCGGTCCGCTATGCAATGGCGTTTGAAGTGAGTTTAATGTTAATAACAGTTTAATGTGTTGGAGACAAACACAGCTTTCGCTAGCTGTTAGCCATTAGCTACATGGTAGTAACTGTAACAACACATAGAACAAACTAACATTATTCAGACACACTAACCATTCTGAAACGTCCTGCTGGAGCCGCAAAGTCTGTACTTCTTCAGGAGCTTCTCCTTCCGATTCTGGGTCAAACTGGTATGGTTGAACCATCTCTGCGAGCCATAGCGATACATCCACCGTAAAACATTAGCACATGCTACCGCTAGCGCAAGCAGCATCGTCTCGCTGAGAGGGACGTGTAGCAGGCAAGGCTCTCCAAGGTAGGAGTTGACAGACGGAGCTCATTAGCATTTAAAGGTGCAGGCACAGAAATAGCCTGCTCTCAGTAGAATGACTTTTAGACAGCTGAAATTCAGGACCACGGATGGGTTTGGGGCAATGCATATCGAATACAGTGTTGTTGGACCTCTGACAGCTGTGTGAAATTGAAGAAAAACAGTATTATATGGGACCTTTAAATAATAACGTCAAACAGGTTTTAATAATGTGCAGTGACTCAAGTTTGTGTCCTTTCAGCTGGAGTATTTTCTAGTTTGCTGTTATCACATAGTTTTACAAACATCTTTTAATTATAACTGGTTATAATTGGCAAGCTATAATTTACTAGTTGTTAAGAACATCATATCAGATTTGTTGCATCATTATTTGAAGAAATTAAAAATTATTTATTGCTTATACATCAACACCATGCGGTGAATTTATTCAGATTTCTTGTAATTACTTTAATTACCACTGAATAATTCCAGGATGAGTTCAAAGTTGATGCACTGACCAAACCGGTCATTATTTTTGAAAATTTCAATTACTATTGTAGCCCCAGGTTGTTTTGATAGTTTGATTTGATAAAAGTACACATTCTGTTTCAAAATTAGTCTATTTTGATGGACATGTTCAGTTTAAAATCAAGTATGGGTCCCTCACTTTAAGAGATAAATTGCAGAATAGCTACAGTGTGCTATTTTGTTTACACTATGTGGGAGAGAGCACAACCTACCTTGTTTTTTTGTTGTTTTTTTAAACATGCTGTTTGTTGAGTCATGTCATTTTTCTGTGCTGTGATTGGGAGTGGGGCGGGACAAAAAGGTACCGAGAGGGAGAGGTGGGGAAAAAAGTACGGGGGCTGAAGAGAGACGGGATAAAAGCAGAGAGGGTTTTACAAGTTTGGAGTTATGTTAACAGTTCAGGCTGTATAAAATAGAGCCTAGGACTGAAGGACATTGCTCTCTGTGAACCCGAGAGTCTACGAGTCGACGTCGGAGACTCTTAGAAAACGTCTCCACGTCGGAGGAGAAAAGCTATTTCTCCTGCTGCCACAAGAGTTCGTCATCAGGGGGAGTCAGAGGAGCGCAGAGGAACGCATGCTGCATGTTTTTCCCGAAGGAGAAAGGACATTGCTCTCGCATCAACAAGGGTCGGTAAGCTGAAGGGAGCGAGACGATTTGACCTGCCGGTTTGGTGGATCCAGAGCCTGCAACCTGCTAGCTTTCAGCTCGGCCGCTGCTTCTGCTTCATTGTTTTGCTGTAGAGTGATGCGGCGATCTGTTTTTTGCTAACCTGGCTATTTTTTCTATTTTTTTTGTTTTTTATTTATTTATTTATTTATTTATTTATTTATTTATTATTTCATATACTATGTTAATCCCGAAGTGGGAAATTCTTTTTTCCACTCACATTACACACAGGCGTGCACACACACACACACGCAGTGATGAGTGAAGGGGCTGCCAGACATGCTACGGTGCAGTGTTAGGGGTCGGTGTCTTGCTTAAGGGCACCTCGGCAATGCCCAGGATGTGAACTAGCATTCTCCATGTGCCAGTCCACATCATACTATTTTGGTCCAAAGAGGGCCTTTGGCATTGCTTGGCACAACTGTGGCCTGTAACTGAACTGTAAGGACTCCATACATTACATTGATGAGGCAGTGCAGCAGCGTTCATGTTGTTTAGTCAAAATACAACCTCCTGGACTCAAAGCCATATTTGTTTTATGAATATATGGTACACGGCTGACAATTAGACTATAGCAGAAGATGGCAAAATTCAGTTACAGGCCACAGTTGTGCCAAGCAATGCCAAAGGCCCTCTATGGTTTTATGAATGGAAGACGTCCGGTACTTGAACATGAAAATAAGTTTGAGAAGTGTGTTTTCGCCTTAAATGTTCTGAAATGTCTCAACTTAGTATGTGCTGTGTTTATTGTGTATCATCTGATCCTTTTTGTTGCATTTGTACTGTTCTGTATTTTTGGACTGTACTATAATATGAAGAATTTTTGTTCACAGAATACTTAGAGATTTTGCATTTTTAGGTGAATTTGTCATTGTAATTCATCTAAATATATCCCAAAGCGCATTATCTCAGGATATAGTGACAGTGTCTCTAGTCGGCACATATATTCTAACATGTTGTCTTGTGATACTGAGATGGAGGCTCCATTCTCTTAAAGCAGACATTTGAATAACGGACTGTAAATTGTGCCAGTTCATCCATTTACAAGTTATAAGGTAATCAAATGATGGCACATGTTTCCTTGATGTCTTCAGGCTTAGACCGTATGCACTTTGTTGTACACTGTTTCATCTTGGCTTTAAAACTGAACTATGCTGTGGTTCAGTGGTAGAGCCAGTGTCTTGTTGTCAGAAGGTTGCTGGTTCAATTTCCTGGTCTGCATTTAAAAGTGTCCTTAGGCAAGATACTAAACCCCAGACTGCTCCCAAGGTGCTGGTTGGCACCTTGCATGGCAGCCACTGCCATTAGTGTCAGAATGCCTGTATGAATTACTGTAAGTCGCTTTGGACAAAAGCGTCTGCTAAAATGTAAATAGAGTAATAATTAGCACGAACAGAATCTATTTTTCAGAAAAACAAGATTGTTGCTTAAAAGTAGAATGGTAGCTAAAATTGGGGACTCTGATCTGGACTTGTAAAGTGGAAAAGCACTGGTCGCATTTTTGAATCAGGGGCCTACTACTACAGATTCAAGGCTGTAGCTACCATATGAGGTCATGTCCTCAGTGTCCTCAATGTGTAATAGCCACCCTGATACAATGCTGGCCACCCTAATTTTCATCTTTATGTTGGCACTGACATGACTTTATAATATACAATAAACTGCATAGATTCATGCTATAGTCTTGAAATTATTCTTGCAGGGGAGCCGAGCAGGGCTACAACGCATCACCTCAGCATTTCTAGAATCTTGTCTAAGACCCTGCTTAAACGATAAGGTTAAAAAGGTTTGTAAAAACAATTTAAATTGCCAACTAACTTCAATTTATATAGGGAGGTTTTTTTTATTTAAAGAATGCAAAAAATGTGATCTATAGAGCAGTTTACAACCATGCAACCTGACCTGTGAATTACAGTTGGACTTGAAGTGTAAAGACTAACAGACTTAGCAACCCAGTGTTTCTACTGAGTGGAATACATCATCAGAAGGCCTCCTACATGCAAACGGAAAGCATGTAAAGAAAACAAGAAAGAAAGAGTGTAAAGAAAGAGTGTGCCATCTGCTGGGAAGTTACAGTCATTGCTGTTTTGATGTTCACTGCAATCTGCAATTCATTATTTGCAGAGATCAGTTATCATGGACCATATGTGTATATATGTATATATACACACATATATATACACATATATATATATATATATATATATATATATATATACACACACATGTACATATATATGTATATATATATATGTATATATGTGTATGTATATATATATATATATATATATATATATATATATATATATATATTTATGTATATATATATATATATATATATATACATATATATATACATATATATATATATATATATATATATAATATACACACACACGGGAACAACTTTAGCATGTTAACATAATTAAACTCAGCTGTATACTCAGCAAATAGTTAAATTAAGGTTCTCTAGTGTGTATTCTAGTTTCAGCTTTTATATTTATCTTTTATATTTGAGTTAGTCTATTTAGTTATTGTATATGATTCAGCCTTGAATTGTATTTGTTTCTTTTACCTACCTCATTGTTTTTGTATTTGATTCATGTCAAGTGGCTGTAACACTTTAATTTCCCTTTGGGATTAATAAAGTACTCTATCCATCTACCAGTATCACTGGCAGTTTCAAGTGGTATTTTTATTAGGCCCACTCTGTACTAGTAGTTATATCTACATACATTTTAAGCTAATAATTTTGACTAACCACCATACTTTGGTTTTGTAGAAATTACATTTTTGTTGAACCCTCTGCTGGTAAAAAAATCACAAAAGTAATCATTCAGAGTAGTGCAACCTTTTCAAATGTTTCTCTGTTCCCTCATTTCCCCACCTCTTACCTCCTATATATATAATTTTACTGTATTTGTTTTTATTTAAGTTTTTCTTTTTGTCTTGGGATCAATTCGTCTCCGTCCTCCTCACACTCTGCCATCTTTTCATCAAGTAACGTAACTCACTCAAGCTCACCTGTCTGTATTCCCCGGTAGCAGAGACGTTATAGGCATCAGCCGAAGGATGGTTCGTGAGGTCACAGTCATACGGAAGTGATTCTGTCGGCTCCACATACACGGCTGTGCATGGCAGTGGCGTCACTGACTGGTCCTTTTATTTCAGACCACAGCAGAAAGCTCCGCTATGCTGGGCTTCAGAGATGTTTAGAAAAATGTAGCTTGTGTGGACGCTACCGCACTACTGGGTCAAGAAAAGAACCAAGCTACTGACCACCACTCTACTGAGAAATGTAGTTCAACTAGAGTGCCCAACACTGTTTACAGGGGCATAAAAAAAAAGTACAGTACATCACAGTTTTTCTCAATTGTTAACACATAAATACTGGTACTTGAGACACAATGACCACAACATGTAACTCATGCACCAACCCCCTGAACCAATTCTGCTAAACTACAAGCACAATTTCTGCTTTACACTCAAATTGCAGTTCTAAAACACACTTTTTTCAAAACACTACACACAATTCTCTGCATTTGGCACAATTTTCATGAAAAGAAAATCTCTTGTTTTCACAAGGAACACACTGTCATTCAAAATTCTAAAGTTAATTGCCTACTATGCACACTGACTCATCACATGGGCAAACACCTGTCACGCAGTTTTACAATTAGCTGTCAGAGCTTTAGCAAAACAGAAGAGAGGATGCAGCATAGTTTTTTTTTTTACTCTAACTGTATACAGTTAATGCCTCTGTTGTTTTGTATGTAGACCACTATATGTGCAACTTTGTGTTAGTTGGGATGTACACTGTACATTGTTTTATGTGGGAAAAATAAAATATATTTGTTACCATGTATTTGTGTGTTCTGATTATAAAAACAATATTGTCAAATATTTTGCAACACACTTATGTACATACTGTCTGTAATAAGTGTAACACTGAACAAAAAAAGCTCACGTCATTATAATGAATGGAGGAGTGTTTTCCATTCATTATAGTGTTTTACATTGAGCACATCAGTGTTCAACTGGTTCTTATAAATGTCTTTTCATATGATGGTTTTAGTGTGTCATTTGAAAACAAAATACCATTTTGAAAAGAAATTACATTGTTTTGAATGTAAAGTTTCATTTTGCTGGAGAATTGAGGGGTTTTGCCCACTGTGTGTGTGTTTTTTGATTTGTGTGTAGAGTTCTAAGAGTAAGAAGCATGCTTTCAGAAAATCCGGTAAACAATCGAGAAAAACTGTAAAAATAAGTAGGACAAGAACTACATTCAAGATGATAAAGTTTTTGATTTAAACGCATAGCTGAAATATTGTTTCATTTTCAGGATTTATATTTTGGTCTGTTCTTCTCCTTATTTACTGAGTCAGCTGCACTGAACCAAAAAGGGACTAAAATGTAAAACCTTTAACAGCAGCGTAGACCAAACCATTCATTCTAAAAGTTTGCAGAGTTAAGACCATCAGTAGAGTAATATTCGTTTAAAATGATTTATTACAGTAAAAAGATGGTACCAAAGATGATGGTACCAAAAGAAAAATCACTGTTGTGGTGATGCCTGATCAGTCCGTAATTGTCCATAACATACGGCGTCCCTGGTGTCACGGCCCCGCTGCCCTCGGCGTCCCCGGCGCTACCATTCTAGCTGTCCCGCCATCGACGTCCTCGGTGTCATGGCGCCCGCCCCGGCGTCCCCGGCGCTAACCGTTCTCGGTGTCCGCTGTCCCGGCGTCCTCTCCCCTCCTATCCGACGATCCGTCTCTCAAATAAAAAGGGTCACCTGTGGCTCATTGCACTAATTAGTCTGCTGGTGAGTCCGTGTGATGTTCAGGATCAGTGCGTAAAAAGGAAATACAAATCAACTGTAAAAACAAAACACGACATGCGATAAAAACATCCCAATCAAAATGAAGTAATAAAACATGCAACCCACAAAAACTGACCCTGTCACATTTGCTTGTTGGATTTATGTGATTGAGTCCTTTAATAGAAAGCTTAAGATTAAATTACTAAAATAAGCTTTGGGAAGGCACTGACATCTGCAGTTATATGACTCGTTGCTGTTGCTGCACCACAAGTTGCTGGTTATCCCATGGCTTCGAAAGTACCTGCAGTGTCACAAATCATGTTCGTAGGCCCCGCCTCTAAAAATGAGATTTTCAATGAGCACAGTGAAGATGTACACTTCTCACCCATAAATATGAAAACAGACCTCTACACAGACATCATTCTTCCCAATGTGGCTCAAACATTCCACTGTAGGAACAAGAACCTGATAGGTGTGGTGAAGAATGTCACATATCTGGTATTTGCCATCTTCACCAAAACGGCTGTGCAGGATGAGCGAGGTGAATCAGTTTAGCTCTCTCTATCCTGGATGTTTGTTTGTTTTGTCCGTGTCTTTTTGTGATCAGTCCTCATTGTTATAGTAAGGAGGTCAGTCCCTATATTGGGCCATTCGCTAACAATATCAAGACCATCTCTAAGAATCTTAGTTGTCTCTTCTCCTCACACCACTAAACTCATTCAGGCCTGGTTCTTCAATCTAGACTAAAAGCTAAACTAGTGTCTACAAGTGGCGACACCTGCAACAGCTGGGCTGTTATCAAATACTCGTCAACAGTCCCATATCCACCCAATTCTTGTCTCCCTTCATGGCTTCCAGTAAAACATATAATCAATATTGTAATGGGAGAGTACCTCCTTATCCGTCAAATTATTCCACTATCAGACCCTGTAAATCCGCTCAAAAGTTAAAATCCAAATTAAAGGAGAAACAGCTCTGAGTCTCAGTCCAACTCAGAGGCAAACCGCTCAGAGCCTAAGTCCAGACCAGAGGCAAACCGCTTAGAGCCTAAGTCCAGACCAGAGGTGAAACTGCTCAGAGACTAAGTCCAAAATCAGAGGCGAGGCAGTAGGTCTTCATTCCAAAAAGGTGTTTATTCCAAGAGAAGTTATAAATCCATGAGACCCCGGGGCAACTGAGAAATCTACCCCGATCACCTTCTTTTATACCTGGGGTCAAGGTCACCAACGCCCTCTTGGACCACCCCCCCTCGTCATGATCCCGTGAGACTGTCATCTACTATTCTCATTTTTTTAATGTGTTCCTTAAAGCCTACAAAGTGTCTCACCCAGGCCCCTGTCTGTGGCCTTGGGTGAGCTGTGGCTGCACCTGTTGCTCACTCACTTCAGCCCTGTTATTATAAAGGGTGCATCAAACCTTGGTCTAACATCAGTCTCAAATTCACTGTTAGCACAGAACTGCAAGGTGTATTCTCAAATCAATTTATATGAATGATCATGACCCAGTTTATATTTTGCCACTACAATATCAAAATCTTATTGATTGCATACGAGGCATTGCATGGCCTGGCACCTAACAGAATTACTGAGCCCCTATTCTAGCGGTTATCCTCTCCAATCATCTGCTCTTCTGCTACTTTTTATTTTGTACATTTTCACCAACACAGGGATGACTTAATTAGCTCTGCATATATAGTTCTGTATTGCTACTGTATTTGTATTTACTGTAGGCTAGTTCTTTTATTTTAAAAGACATTGAGAAGTCCAGCAGAAGGGTGCATTCTTTTCAGTAAGTGCGTGCAGTGAGACACTGTGATGTGCAAAAGTTCCTGATAAACTTGCGGTAATATGAAGAAGAAGAATGCTCTTACTTCTGTTGCTGAGCGTGGAGTAGGCCGGTCTTGAACACTTTTCACATTTTTGGGGTCTGGCTGAATGCCGTTTGTACCTGATCTCTGGCAAAACAGCATTTTGATGGATTTAGTTTCAAGCCACTTGACTTGAATCTGGAGAGGATTTCTTCCAGGTGCTGGAGATGTTCACTGAAAGAGCAGCTGTAAATGAAGACATCATCCAAATACACTAGGCAGGTTTTCCATGGAAGGCCATGTAATGTAATGGAATCTTTGATTGTCATTATGTTGAGTTTTCTGTCGTCCAGGCAGAAGCGCCATGTGCCATTTTTCTTGCGCACCAAAACAACTGGCGCAGCCCAGGGGCTGTAGCTTTCTTCAATGACATCCACTTTCAGCAGGTTTTCTACTGGAGTCTGTATTTCAGCTCTCTGTTCTGGTGTTACTCTGTAAGCTCTCTGTTTTATAGGTGTGGCATTACCAGTGCAAATATGATGCTTGACTTTGCCTGTGTGGCCATAGTCCTCTGAGTTTTTACTCAATACTTATGAGTATTTCTGGAGCAGTGATATCAGAGACTGAACTTGGGAAGGTGACAGGTTTGTGTCATTGATCTGTACAGGTGGACCTGAATCATACACAGGAGAGGTTGCGCAACATGCCTCTTCAGCTGGTATAATATCAATAGATGAAGCAGAATGAAACTCACCAAGGTGTTGACCAGAATGTAGCTCAATGTGGTCTCTGGAGGGATTTAAGACTCCAACTATAGTTGTGCCATTTTTAACTTCACTGAGTGAGTGTGCCACAGCGATGTCACACAGACAGAGGTTTATTCACTAGTAGTGTTGGGCACATTACTTTAAAAAAGTAATTAGTTATAGTTACAAGGTACTTGTCCCAAAAAGTAACTGAGTTAGTAACGGAATCACTCCACTATAAAAGTAAGTAGCTACCAGGAAAAGTAACAATTGCATTACTTTTAACTATCCCCCCTTTTGAGCTCAGCATTCATTTTAGTGTACTCGGCATCTATGTATTTAGAAAATGTCTTTCTTGCATGGAAGACCGGCACCTGCTCTCCCCGGTATTTCGCCAATGAGTGCTCTGAAGGAGTCTTATTCAAATGTTGATAGCGGGAGCATGTTCTCAACAACATGCCTGCCTATCATTGCATTCAGTTCAGTCTGTGTCACAAGTTTTTGTAAAGCTGGAGCAGAAAAATCCAGCTTTAGCTACTTGGATGGCTCCATGTCCTTCTTTGTTAGCAGAGCTCACCTTAGCCACACCTGGCCTGTTATCATCATCAACAGTCAACAATGGTGTTTTTGGCCACTAGTGTTGTAGAAGCGTGTATTTATTTGCGATTGAATATGAGTCAAACCTTCGTGTAAAAGCATAATTACAACAAAAGACACACTTTTAAGATTTACCGTATTTGGGTTTTTGGGCACGTTAATTTTGAATGGGAGTGCTAGGGGCAGAGATACGATGTAATGGAATCAAAATCACTATTTTTAGAACACTAAGAAGGCTCGACACAACATGAAACTTTGCTTCTTTAGCATCACCAGGGTCTCTACTCATGAACACAAGCATTGAGAACATTGTTTGTGTACACAAAGTTTATGAAAAAGAAGGTTTTTTAACTACTAGATGTTCTCCGGCACGCCACCGTCATGGCTGACAAAAAGTGTCGATTTCCAAGTGGGACCTGACAGGCAGGAGAGTGATGGTGAACCGCTCCTCAAGCCTCCCTGTCAGGTTGCACTCGGGGATCGACACTTCTTTTCTGCCATGACAGCAGTGCGCTTTATGTTTAAGAACCACTGGATTATGTCATATTTATGACACTTGAATGGAACAGAGCCATTGTTAAAGTTGTTGATAACACCAGTTTCCAAATTTGATGAAATATCTGCTTTAAATAGACCTAGATTAATAACTGTTGGTCAAGGTGTCCCACAGCATCTTGAAGTGACATGAGAATAAATTAAAGCTTTAGGGAGTAAGACCAGATGTGTGATATCACACAGCAAAGGTCACGCAGGACCTTAGGGCGGGGTAGCTAGCTGATGTGTCCTACGCTATCCAGAGGAGTAAACAAAACAATAATAACTTAAATTCAGCAACAACTTGTCTCAGCGTCAGCTATAGACAGCGTGAGCGTGAGCGTGAGCGTGAGCATGAGCGGTCAAAAACTATTTACCTGTCAGGGTGGAAACACCTGCCCGGCCAAAATGTTGGTTCCTACTTAGAACATTTGTGCCAATTACAACAGCGACACTTGATAACATAAATTACATTGTAAACAATATCATGGCTCCTACAGGTTTTGTTTTGTGTAATTGAACATCAAGTACAGACATGTACATATTGGCAAGAGAAGACAGGTGGATTGAAAGAGGAGTAAAGGAATCCATCTATGTCAAACTGGAATCATTATCTTTGAATAAGTGATCTACAACATTTCTCATCACCCGCCTACCTGCTGTAAGGACATACCCACACAGAGTTTGAAGCCTGAAACTCCACTCCAGTGATTTAGAGGGGAGGGGCCCATTTGAATAGGAGGTGAAACATCATCAAGAAAATGAAAAACAGTCCAGTTGCCTATGATATAGCACTTTGGATGTGCAGTAGTGTTTTAGTTACAGATACGGTGTCATTCAACGTTAGCCTGTAAATGATCAAAACAGTTAATATGCTGCGCTCCATCCCAAGGATCCACATTTTTGTCTTTTTTGCCTTTCTTGTTGTCCTTTTGGGGTAAGCCTTTTCACTTGTTGTACTTCACTACTACATCCTATTTTTAAGGAGGGGAAAGATAAAGACTATTAAACAAACAAAATATGAATTTATATAGTTCTAAAAGTCTTTTTAAAATGATTTTAGAACTAGGCAAGGCAACGTTTATTTGTATATCACAATTCAGACACAAGGCAACGCAAAGTGCTTCACAGGGACAAAAAAATTACATTAAAAGAAAAAAAATGTATAATACATTAAAAACAAGCAGGACAAGAACTTCATTCAAGATGATAAAGTTTTTGATTTAAACATATAATTGAAATATTGTGCTTCATTTTCAGGACTTATATTTTGGTCTGCTTTGCTTGTCTTTTTCTCCTTATTTACTGAGTTAGAATGCTAATTAGTTAATTAAATTCTCGTGTGAGAACAGTAAATAACAGCCAGGCCATGTAAAAGAAGTATGAACTACCGCCCCCCCCAATTACTAAATGACTGTATCACGAAATGCCTTTTAGGTTTACAACCTTTATTAGTAGAAAAAAAATCAAATGAACAGCCTCTTTTCTGGAACAAGCCTTTAACAGATGACGTGGTGCTTGATGGCCCTGGATAACATACTGGGCTTTGGCTCTGTGTCACTCTTAGTAACAAACTGCAGCATTGACCCTGTTATGACAAGAAATCCATCATACAAGCAGATTATTAAGATTTATTTTGGTCTTATTGGTAAATGACAAAATGAAATTAATGTAAATACTAGCCTCACAAAGATTAAAATGCAATTAATGCAAACATGACTATAATTAATAAAATTGATTATGATTTTTTTTATGAATATTTTTATATACTTATTTTTAAATTTTGTACTTCTATATTCCTACACTGCAGTTGCTAGCTTTATATATATATCTATATACATATCTATCTATATATATATCAATATATATATCAATATATATATCAATATATATATATGTATATAATTATTGAGTCTGCAATGACATTCACTTTAAGCTTCTAGTATCAATAAAATGTAAAATCTATAACAGCAGCGTAGACCAAACCATTCATTCTTAAAATTTTAAAGTCTTTCAATAGAAAACTTCAGATTAAATGACTAAAATAAGCGATAGGAAGGCACTGACATCTGCAGTTATGTGACTCATGGAGGGTCCGATTCATATACTGTGTGCCTCTTACTGGGTTCAGTGGTAAATTGTTATATCCTCCATCCAGTTAGTTGCTGGTTATCCCATGGCTTCGAAAGTACCTGCAATGTCACAAATCATGTTCGTAGGCCCCGCCTCTTGAAATTAGATTTTCAATGAGCACATTCAATGATTTACTCTTCTCAACAAATGTGAAAACTAACCTCTACACAGACATCATTCTACACAATGGGCCTCAAACATTCGACTGTAGGAACAAGGAGAAGGTAACTAATGTCACATGTCTGGTATTTTCCATCTACACCAGTTATTGGCTGTGCAGGATGAGCAAGGCGGGTCAGTTCAGCTCTCTCCATCCTGGATGTTTGTAGGTTTTGCTTTGTGTAATTGAACATCAAACAATTGACACGTGGCAACAGTGTGGCCACACCTTTTTTTCTGTCCCTCAGGGGTTAAGATTTGAGCATTGTTTAACTAGACAACATCCCTTATTGTGGATATGCTTTTGGCTTGTTTTTAATCAATAAACCATCCTAAACATACACTTAACAGAGACTACTCCATTTCAGATTTAATAAACTAATGACACCACTGATCATGCCATTTTAATTGATAAATTGTTGAACTGGGTTGGCTCAAGGCTTTAATGGATTATGTGAATGAATGAATGAATCTTCAATCAAAAAAAAAAACAAAATGCATGGAGTTTAATTTGTTACTCTTTTCTGTACACGCGACATCTATTGCTTGTCTGTCTGTCCTGGAAGAGGGATCCCTCCTCTGTGGCTCTTCCTGAGGTTTCTTCCATTGTTTTTTTTTAACCTGTTAAAAGGGTTTTTTGTCCATCAACGTGAAGTTTTTCCTCACTGATTGTGATTTTGGGCTATATAAATAAAATTGATTTGATTTGATTTTGGAGTGCTGCTTGAGTGTAGAAAAAGGTGTTCCTCTGGTGCTCTTCAGTTTAGGGATCCAAGTAGAACTTATAAGAAAAGAACTGAGGCACTCAAGAGGGTAATGATGTTAAATTGTGTGGTGCAGATTTCCCTTTGGTTGTACAGAGTCTGCCATATTCTTGATTTTTTATTCTGTCATTAGCAGGTCATGCTGATCATGTGACTGCCTACCTGCTCACACTAAGCAGCTGTCTCTTATTCCCCATTTAACAATGAGCAAAGCTGACTGACAAACACTTTGCCGTGCTCTGACAAAGGCCTATTAGGCTGAAACGTGTTGGCATGTTTCTATTAGATTAGCCATGTACTAATAAAGGCTTTTTAAATAATTAACCTCTTGAGTGCCTCAGATCTTTTCTTATAAGTTGAATGAATAAATCCTTTACTTATTAAGGGAAGGTCAATTGAGAGCAAGCTCTCTTTTTCAGTGACGCCCTGAGTACATAATACATGAAAACACATGTACAATATGACCATAAATTACAATTACAGCCAGACTGCAGAACATTGAACAATAGGCTGTCACGGCAGGGTCAAAGGGGAAAACTAAGGACATAGGAGGTGGACCCAAACGCAGTTACTTCAAACAGGAGGCAGGATAGATTGGAACAAAAGGCGAGCTTTATTTTCAAGCTAAACGATAGAAAAACCAAGGAAGCCAGGTAACAAAAAACAGGCAAAAGGGGACACAAGGGGGTTGTAGCTTGTGGACACAACAACAAGCTAACACAACTAAACAGCTACAGAGACCGAGGAGACGCTAGCATCTCCTGGATCTCAGCTGCTGTCCAGTTGCTCATCTTAATGTCCACGGAGGAAGTGATGGACTGACTGCTGTGGTCAGCTGTTTCCTGGTTTTAAAACTCCCCGGCTGTGGGTCGCACAACAGTGCACGTCATCGACACCTCCGCCCACCTCAAGCAGAGGCCGGCACATTTCCGCCTCGGTTTTAGATAGCAGTGGAGGCGGAAATAAGTGTACCCTCTGAGGCGGAAAATAGGCGGACCAAAACAGACCCCCAATTTGCTGCCCTCTGTCTAAAACCGCGGACCGAGCCGCCAAAAGGACAGGCAAATTGGCGGCTTGGTGCTCTGTCTAAAAACGGCTTTTGTTACTGGTTAATTCAATGTAGAGGCTTCATTACAATGTCAGGACTGTTTACCAAGTTTGCGCCTGTAACGCCTCGTAATTCTGACTCACTGAGGATTTATTCAAACAAAATTCAAATTATTTGTAAAAGAACAGCTACATATCTCTATCACACACGCACACATGCACACACACACACACACACACTGTGTCTTAAAGCAACATTAAGTAACCTTTTTACCCAAACATAACAGCCTTCCGTTTTAATGGAAAAGTGTCTTGTAATAGATTGAATGGTGTCTCTGTCTCAGCCACTCCACCCCATCACTTGTTTCTGCACTACGTCACTTCAGTGAGAGGATAGGATCACAGAGTTACATACATGTTTACTTCAAGTTTTCCACACATAAAAGTTCTAATGACGTGATGAGTTTTGTTTGTAGTTAGCACCTAATTATGTCTGACAAATTGTAACAGACCTGGGATTTGTATTTACGACAGTGGTGTTGCACGAATTCCAAAGTCTACGTAATGTTGCTTTAAAGAAAAGGACAATATTGCAAAAGGTAACTCCAAACTCATTACAATTCAAGCTAAAGGAAAGGCATTGTGAGACAAATAATAAGACATGATAATCCTAATCTGATTTTGGACAGATACCTCCCCGGAGAGAACCCTCAGGAGCTTTTATCATTCCCAATAAGCAAAAATTGGTCCAAAATGAAGACATCCTCAGATTAGCCAGAATGAAAGTTTTTATTACGTCTTTCCTGGACGTTAGTTAGATGTTTTATTTTGGATGTAATATGGACGTCATAAAAAGACATTGTTAGGACATAATTATTTAACATCCAGAAGACGTCCTCAGAGGAGCCAGAATGAAAGTTTTTATTACGTCTTTTCTAGACGTTGGATAGACGTCTTATTTTGGAAGTTATGTGGACGTCATTAAAAGACGTTGTCAAGACACAATTATTGAACATCCAGAAGACGTCATTCAAGGAGCCAGAATGAACATTATTAATACGTCTTAGTTGTTGTTTGTATGTTCTTTAGTCATTAAAATATGTTTTCTAGACAATTATTGGACATCCAGAAGACGTCCTGAATCAGGCCAACATAGCCACATCTTTTCTGGATGGATGGATGGATAGATGGATGGATGGATGGATGGATGGATGGATGGATGGATGGATGGATGGATGGATGGATGGATAGATAGATAGATAGATAGATAGATAGATAGATAGATAGATAGATAGATAGATAGATAGATAGATAGATAGATAGATAGATAGATAGATAGATAGATAGATAGATCCCAAACTGGGATCAATAAAGTATATCTTAAATTCTTAAATTTTAAAAATCTAAACTGGGTTTACAAGTGAGAACAGCTTATAAAGGTAGCACACTTCACTATGAAATGCACTGACCAGGGTAAAGAAGCTATTATACAATGTAGGAACCTTGAACAGGTGGACAGTATCTGACTATGCAACATACTACATGGATTTCCCATAACAGATGATTTTAGAGATGACAAGCAGTGCTCTTTTTTTTTATTATAGCTGAAGGTCAAGGACAACAGAATGGTAACCCCCATTTTCTCACACACACACACACACACACACACACACACACACACACACACACACACACACACACACACACACTACTTATACCCTCTTCGCCTGGACTGTCTGTACTGAAATCTCTAGTTTTATCCTGCTTCACTTTATCCAGATCAATGTTTGCAGAGATGATCACATCATGATTTCATAAAGGTTTAGAGCTACTGCAGCACATTCACAAAGTCTACTCATTCTGAAGTGCTTTTCTAGGCAAAACTGAATTTTAATTCATTTTTGCTGTCTGCAACCTATATTTTCTCATCACCAGTAACACATGGGTTGACTGATATTTACACTTCCATACAATTCTCACAAGTGTACACTTTACAATGAGACCAACTAAGCCTACGCAAATAGACCTTGTGGTTGCAGAAATATACTCATATTATTATGGGTATGCAATTTTCTAGCTGAGACCTATAAAATAGGTTGCGATTCCAAAAGGTTGAAAAAAAATATATGGGCCCACATGCAACGACAGAAACAAATATTTTCTCATGCACTCATGGATATCAGTTTAGCCACTTTAGGAAACAGGGGCGGCTATAGCTCAGTGGGTAGAGCTAGTGGACCAGTGATCGGAAGGTCACTGGTTCGAATCCCCAGCTCCCCCCGGGCGGGACTGAGCTACATGCCGAAGTATCCTTGAGCAAGATACTGAACCCCAGAATCGCTCCTGATGTGCAGTTGGCACCCTGTGGGGCAGCCACTGCCATCAGTAAGGGTCCTGCAATGAGCTGGCGACTCGTTCAGGGTGAACCCTGACCTACGCCCATGAGTAGAACTGGATTTGGCCCCAGTAAGCCCCGCAACCCCTCAGGGGATAAAAAAGCGGCAACATCCCGCAACCCTCATGGAAAAGCGGAAAAGAAAACAAAAACAAACACTTTAGGAAACAAAGCATTTTGTGCCTCTAGAGCTGGAAAAAACCTGTTTGGCACTGGTTGGTAATCAGATGTGTGATAATATTTCTTTCAGTTTCACTCTGAGAAAGTGTGACAGATAGGGAGACACACAATTTTCCTTTAAGTCGATTGTTACTGTAAAATTAGGCTTTTTGACCAAATTTATACTTATGTTTAGGCATTTATACTCTAGTGGTTTAAATAAAACAAAGAAAGAGAAATCAAAGAAATTATTTATACTGTTGATATAGGCTGTGGCTCAGTGGTTAGAGCGGGTTGTCTAGTGATCGGAAGGTCAACGGTTTGAATCCCAGCTCCCCCTAGCTGCGTGTCAAAGTGTCCTTGAGCAAGATACTGAACCCCAAATTGCTCCTGATGAGCAGTTGGCGCCTTGCATGGCAGCCTCTGTCATCAGTGTATGAATGAATGGCTGAATGTTGCATATATTGTGAAGCGCTTTGAGCTGTCGTTAGACTGGAAAAGTGCTACCATTTTTTGGTTGTCCGTTTTTTTCAGCATGTTATTCATATCAAACTGTATAAAGACACGACGGGTTCACCTGAGAGGGACAGTTGTTGAATTTCATAAAGTCTCACCCAGGCCAACCTTGGCCCATTAACACATAAGACAAGTAAAGCCTGTTCCTATGTTGATAATGTCACATGATTACAGAAGGAGGAGGATTAAAGGAGACCATCAGCTCACACTCACTGACTGTCCCACTGGTTTACTCATGAAAAAAAAACCTTTTCTGCTTCATAATTTACCCAGAATGCATGTGGTGCGGCGTGTGTGGTGTGTGCGCGTTTGTGTGTTTGCAACTCAGTTTTGTTGTCTATAGACGTCCAGAACCGGGTCAGACTGGACTATAATCGCTATGTCATTTATCAACTAATTCTGGCTGTAATATGGATGTCCAGATCATGGCCTGGACGGACCGACATGATATCAACTTGTCGTTGTAGAAGTCCATAGACGTTGCTTGCTCAGTGGGTTGTATGTCATGTCACACCAGGGAAAACAAAACTTGTCCGCCGTGATTCCTCTTTTAAAAACACATTTAAATTAATTCCACTCCTCCTGCTGGGCTCAGCAGATCACAATAATGTCAGTCTGGTTCTATCATGCCATCGTCAGAGGGGGAAAGTATCCGCTAGAAACTTAAAGCTGTAGACAGAGAAGCCACACTGACATGACAATGTTAAACTCCTGTCCATAGGATCCACCTGTATAGTGAATAGTAAACAATGGGTGAGGCGCAAGGCTTAATAGTACAGGGTCTTGGGAGAACAGTAAATAACAGCCAGGCCATGTAAATGTAGTGTGAGCTGTTGACATGGTGTATGAGGACACTAAGCAGATGTCTTATTTGTTTAAGTGAACTCTCTAAGCTTCAGGTTGACAATGTCTATCTATCTTTTGTTGAGTCCGCACTCACATTGGCTTTTAGCTTCTGGTATCAATCTCTCAAAGGTCAAACACAAAAATGTGCTCACTGAGGTCTTGCACATATTTTTTGCCATACTTTCTGTATTTGTTGAGTTTTAAAAAATTCATGGGGCCCATGTTGTGCATTGCAAATTATCTTTGCCTATAAATGCTGTACTATGTGGCAGGTTATGCTACATACGTGTTCCTAAACACATTTACATGAAATGATAAATAAGTAAAGGTGGTTAACGTAGTGGTCTTTAATTTTTTTAAACACATTTACATATTTGTATCATGTATTTATGTTTTCTGGGTGGTAACTACAGCTGTATACACTTTTACTGGCCGTTCTCTGCTTAACTTGTACCTGTATGTCTTCACAGGGGGATCTATATTTACTCAGGGCATGACTCCTTCACCTTCAGGTAAGTTTTCAGTTAGACTGAAAGTACATATCAATTCAAATACACGCAACAGAGCATGAAACTAACCAACACACTAAAGGAGATGAAGCCATTAAACTGATTCCAGAAAAACAAACACCCACCCACTCACACATTAACACAGCTGCTGACTGGAGTTGATATTAAGCTATTTTTTTAATTAAATGCACTCTTTGAAGTTACTCATTAATCCTGTCAATCCCTATATATTTATAGGGCAAGATTTTGTCAAACTACACACCTTTTTTTATTTTCCATTTTAACAAGTGAGTCTTTTCATATTATTAATGAATGTTGTGTTTCCTTTTTTAAGCTTGTGCCAGCCATGTAACGAAGGCTCAGAGCCAGATGTGAAGGCTTCCATGACAAAAGTTGTAGAAGACATAGTGGGGCCAACAGATTGCCAGGAGAAGGAAAGCTGGAAGATTGGAGACCTCACAATGCAAAATGGGTGAGAGTACTAACAGAGAGGAACAGCTGGGTCAAATACATCCAGTTTACATTTGCAGTGACTCAGGTTCACACCTTTGCCCTGTAAATGGATCATCCACAGGGTCATAAAAATAAAAGATCACAAATACAGTATGAAGAGGAGAAAGCATTTGTTTTGGGAGCCTTGCTTGTTTCTATTGTTACAGTCGACAGACTTTACTGCACCTCTGCTGCTGCCCCCAGACGCTGGCTACACAATTTAAGCTTCACTTCCCTGGATATTACCTGAACCTTGACTGAGAGACAAAGAAAAGAGCTGTCACAGAACAAAGAAGCGATGCACTGCCTGGCCCAGCTAGCGTTAGCAAGACAGACAGACGACAGAGAGATTCACTAGCACTGCAAGCTAGCACACATGAATGTCCATCCATCCATTGTCTGTAACCGCTTTATCCTTATGGGATCGCAGGGTTTTTTTTGCTGGAGCCAATTCCAGCTATCTTTGGGCGAGGACAGGGTACTCCCTGGACAAGTCGCCAGCTCATTGCAGGGCCCTCACTGATGGCAGAGGCGTTACGTAACGCGGCCATGATTTGCATAAACCCCGCCCTGCTGCAGAAGTGGTATAAATACATGCAGCGCATCAGCTTCAGCGATTCTCCCACTCGCTCTCCAGTCTTGGATAGCATTGCTTACAATAGTTTGCAGCTAGCTAACCAGCCAACCAGTCAGGTAAACAGTCACATTTCCTCCTCATCGCTCCTGCACCTTTCCTGGATGCCACAGTGTGCAGGGTGATGGCGCTGTTAGCTTATTTAAGTTTCCTTCAGATGACAACGTAAAGAAACGGTGGATCGATTTTGTCACGAGGAGCTAACGTTACTGTTACCAACACCGTCTCTGCAGTGTCCACTTTACCCCTGATCGTTTCAGCAACTGTCACCAGGTAAAGTCTGGATTTCTGCAGAGTCCGTTTAGGCTGGTCACTGGGGCCGAACCGATCCTCTCCGTCCCGGCTTGCATCCTCTCCTCCCGCCGACAGCAAGTGCCAACGGCCTTATGTGGCCGCCCCCGGCCCCCCTCGACCCGCTGACGGCGGGTCCCACCGGCATAATGTGGCCGCGCCGCCGCAGCCGACCCTCTCCGTCCCGCTGACGGTGGGTCCCACCGGCATAATGTTGCTGCGCCGCCGCAGCCGACCCTCTCCGTCCCACTGACGGCGGGTCCCACCGACATAATGTGGCCGCGCCACCAGCCAACACTCTCCGCCCAGCTCCCACCGACGGCGGGTCCCACCGGCGGTATGTGGAGCATTATTGGTGAGCCGTCCCAGTGTGAACGGATAATCCGGAGGCGCGGAGCGAGGGCGTGTCGGTCTGACAGTCTGATAACTACACAGGTCCCTCACTCAACTAAATACAGAGAAATGTCCCACAAAGCAACGTTACAGGACCGGACAAAAATATAGTAACTGTAACCGTCTTTAGCAACTTATATGAGGAAAACAAATACCGCAGCTGTATGTGGAGACGCGTCCGTCCTCCTGTCCGTCCTCCGCCTGTCCTCCCGACTCCTCATCACATTTCTGCTCAGAAAACAGCGTCTGTCACCGGCAAAGACTTTAACTCACCGAGTGTTTGTGATGAAAATAAATCACCCGCGACTGCCAGCCCTCCTGACCGAGACTTCAGGGAACTTTCCCCCAGAAAACAGCCTCCGTCCCCAGTAGCGCCGAGATCGAAAAGTGGCTGAAGGTATGTCGATTGCTGCTCAACGGCATATACCGATCCCTACAATGGCATACCGATCCCCAGACTGACATACAGATTCTCGGAGTGGTATAAAGCGATCCCCAGACTGACATACAGATTCTCGGAGTGGTATAAAGCGATTCCCAGACTGACATACAGATTCTCGGAGTGGTATGCTGCTACTATGCCGCTGTTATTCCATCGACACATGACGGTATGTGCCGCTTGAGGATTTTGACGGCACTGAAAGGCTGTTGGATGGGTACCGCCCCCCTGATGAATATGCAAATGTGATGCCACTGGTCTGGTTTCGCGACAAGTACTGCCGTAAAGCATGTTTTTTTTGTGTGTGTCTTTATTGACAACTTGGTAACTTAACACTTTACGCAAGTAAACGAACGTATGCATGTTATGTTGTTGTTGATGTACGCATGTAGACAGTAATTACACGTGGGACTCTTACGATATGATAGTAAAGCAATATGTCTAAATGTCCGCCTATAAAGTCCTAAAAGCTAATGAAAGTACTAGCCTTAGCTATGGCTAATATTAGCCCAGCCACCGTAGCCAGTCTGACTAATCGATAGCAGAAACTTTGAGCCTGCCAACAAAACAATATTTAGTGACAGGTTTTCATTATTAGGAGAACACAACAATACATTACTTCATATAAAATTTCCAACTTTGCAAAACATTAACCATTGTGGCTACCATTGAGATATTTTCTAACTATTGTCAATGAGTGTGTGTGTATGTATGTATGTATGTGTGTGTATATATATATATATATATATATATATATATATATATATATATATATATATATATATATATATATATATATACATAGTTTTACTGTACTTCTACTCTATACCTATTGTGATAAGAAAGTGTTGGAATTTTTGTGTCTCAATTTAATTGTTACCCCTATGTTTCATCTAGGTCTCGGTTCATGCTATTCTACTCATGTTTATGCAGCAGCATATGTCCTAGAATATCACAAGTCTCACTCAGCCAACACTGCACCCCTACTACTGATACACCACTCCTGCACCATATGATGTCCTTCATCGACACACTGATCCAGCACATAAGCCTTTGGGTATCAATATACCAACTGATCCAGGGGTATAATCCTTTTGGCATGGACATACCACTATTCTTCCAGAGGTATAAGCCTTTACTTCTGACATACCACTATTCTTCCAGCGGTATAAGCCCTTACTTCTGACATACCACTATTCTTCCAGCGGTATAAGCCTTTAGGCATGGACATACCACTATTCTTCCAGCGGTATAAGCCTTTACTTTCAGCGGTATAAGCCTTTACTTTCAGCGGTATAAGCCTTTACTTCCGGCGGCATAAGCCTTTACTTTCAGCGGAATAAGCCTTTACTTCCGGCGGCATAAGCCTTTACTTTCAGCGGTATAAGCCTTTACTTCCGGCGGCATAAGCATTTACTTTTAGAGGTATAATCCTTTAGGCATGGACATACCACTGATGAGCCAGAGGAACATGTCTTTTATATGATGCCAGTGGCCACCAACTGGGATGCAAATGTTGATTTGAAGATGCAATTATAAAATGAATGTGTCACAAGTAACCATTAACTTTGTTGTTGGATGGGTACCGCCCATTACTGTCTACATGCGTACATCAACAACAACATAACATGCATACGTTCGTTTACTTGCATAAAGTGTTAAGTTACCAAGTTGTCAATAAAGACACACACAAAAAAAACATGCTTTACGGCAGTACTTGTCGCGAAACCAGACCAGTGGCATCACATTTGCATATTCATCAGGGGGGCGGTACCCATCCAACAGCCTTTCAGTGCTGTCAAAATCCTCAAGCGGCACATACCGTTATGTGTCGATGGAATAACAGCGGCATAGTAGCAGTATACCACTCCGAGAATCTGTATGTCAGTCTGGGAATCGCTTTATACCACTCCGAGAATCTGTATGTCAGTCTGGGGATCGCTTTATACCACTCCGAGAATCTGTATGTCAGTCTGGGGATCGGTATGCCATTGTAGGGATCGGTATATGCCGTTGAGCAGCACTCGACATACCTTCAGCCACTTTTCGATCTCGCTGTCACTCCTCCGTCCCCGCGAGTAACAGAGTCAGACAGCGTCCAGTTTACTGATGGTGATTATGTATAATTATGCAATTAAGCGCGAAAAACTTCACTCCGTCACTGTCCAGGATGTTTGGTGGGTCAGAATCTGGATCACTACACATTATAACAGCATCCATATGATGATAAACTGTCCGCGGGTTTAGGTAGACAAGGGGAACACCTTCAGGGAACACCTGGGGAAACACCGACGTCATTAACATGACGTGTACCGTCACAGTCACTGCAACCGTCCTGCCGACAACAGGTGCTCTCATCCCCGCCACCGGCCAGACTTTAGATTCTCTGTCCGAGCCCGACCTGGTCGTTATCCCGGTCGTTATCGCCATCAGCCAGAGAACGGTCGGACGCTCGTCACCGCCAGAGGCGGGCGCTTTTTTTTATTTTATTATTTTTTTTACAAGAACGCTGCAGCCCACA
This sequence comes from Diplodus puntazzo, assembly GCA_963678695.2. Taxonomy (NCBI): domain Eukaryota; kingdom Metazoa; phylum Chordata; class Actinopteri; order Spariformes; family Sparidae; genus Diplodus; species Diplodus puntazzo. Next base: position 11,276,865 of record OZ023155.1, on the reverse strand, counting down.
AACACCCACTGTACAGCAGCTAACATTGAGGATGAGTATAGCGTCGCAGCGCTGCTGTTCCACCGTCTGGGGAGAACCCTGGTTAATGTGTCGCCCGGCCGGCTCGGACACAACGTGCACGGGCAATTAAATGCATTTTGCTGAAGGTGCCAATCCTGAAGGTGATTTTACATCGTGCATCCTGTCATGCCCATGTAATGTTAGCAGATGTTATTGCATTTAATCAAGACATGATTTGGCCTGAGTCCCTGAGTCCCGAGTCCATCTGACAGCACAATGATAATCCACAGGTTATATTTATATGTGCACCAATATAGCTATGACAAGGAGTTATTTGTAGACTGGGGTGTTATGTTTGTGTGTAATGTAAAACATGGCCTGTGAGGAACGAGGCTGAGCACTATCAGTGTCTGACTCAGAGTCAGTTTCTGGCTCTGATGGCTCAAACGGGTCCGGCTGGGTCCATCGATGACGCTGCTAGTAGCTTCCATTGTTACTGTAGGTTAGGTCCTCCACAAAACTAAACAATATGTAACAATAAGACCCAAAGATATTATTTCAAAATTCGAATATAACGACAAATCAATTTGCTCCACAATAAACCTCATGATTTTAATAGGTAAATTCCACATCCATAAGAGTAAATTTTCCAAGTCCCTCCCAAACTTTAATGTCTTCACAAATGAGTTTATTCTTTACATAGACAGCTTAAAACTGATGCCAAATAAGAAAAGTGAACGGACACTACAATACTAAAAGTCATTTTCACATTTTCACCCCAAAATAAGAAATGCCTTATACATATTTATTTTATTCTATTCCAACTACATGTATTATTTTATCAAGAGATATATTTTTTATTCATTTTGTATCTTGTCTTATCACTCAGTGCCTGCTATATCTGATTGTCTGTAATTTTGCAAATGTTAAATAAAGATTTTCATACAAAAAAAATAGACTTAGGTTAGGTCCTCCTGCAGTACACGGAGGCAGCTCCCCTCCTGCGTGGGCGTGGCTCCAGCGCCTCTAACTGCCTCTAGCGTTTCACAGCAGAGAGAAGTGCTTGTTTTTCCAGGATTTTGAGACCTAATTTTATATACTTGGCAATTTTTTTAATCTTTCAAATTTGGCTCAGTGGTCAATGACACATGTTTCTGTGGTATGACAAACTCATCACACAAATTTATTTTTGCTTTACACGGACTTTAAGTTTACCTGACTGCTGTTCATACAATTCATTCTCAAGTTATCCTCCATGCTTTTATATTTGAGTTGTGTGTATATATTGACACGAGGGGGAGGGAGGCCCTTAAATCGGGGACCCTACCCAACTTGCGCAGCATGCGTACAGTACAGGGCCGAGCGGCTGGTAGTTCGGGAACACAGCACACAGCAGGTCTGACATGACACGGCTCGTCTATGTTAAGTGTGTTACTTCAGCCCATTAATTTTCTGTATCTCTTGTTCTTTACCCCATGTATTTCCTCTTTTGTTTAACTAAGTTAAATTTAATTAGATCTTTTCTCTTTTTTCCAGGGTGAAATATGCTCAGCCAAGCACACAGCAAGGGTAAGTTAAAAAACCATATATTGCATTATTCTGCTAGGAATAATCCCTGTGACAACCTTTGATTAAATATCAGATGTTGAACATGTCACTGTGGCACTCCTATCACATGTTTTAATGAAACAATAATGTTCAAACCATCTTCTGAAATAAGTTTATTTCACGGATAAGACATTTTATGGGAATGTAAATGTTCATGTAATATCTGTCATATTATAATAGCCACTGTAAGACCACGATAACTTTCTGATTGATTGGGTAAAGACAATTTTTTTTTTTCGGCAAACAAATCGCTCCACCGTCTGCAACCTAAAGACTGTAATCTTTGATGCTGACTGCATAATGGCGACCTGCCTTACCATATAATAATTACATGTAGCTTGTGAGCACAAATAAGCAAACCTGTTCTAGTGAACTGTGGCTAGGTGCCACAGCTAACTGAATATTGCACGCACGGCGCCAAACCAGAGGAAAGAAAAGATTTAATCCTATAAAATGTTTTTATCCACAATTTCTTTGTTCTCCGCAGACGCACTGATGTGAACTCAGTTACAAACTGGAACGTTCCTCTGGTTTGGGAGGGAACCTTTGATCCAGTAGTTATTGATGCAATCTATAAGAAAATGGACCCAAGAATTGCTGTGGTGGTGTTTGCTGTTGGCAAGTAGGTTCACAGGATTTTTCACATATGATATTACGGGGAGTGAGGTTCGACCCGACTCACTGCTCCAAGCTGAAATCTTCATCCTACAACCATAAATCTACTTCACATAAATGCGTCTTATCTTCTTGCATTGTATTTTTGACATATTTTGTCTTTTCTCCTAAATTAATGTTTTATCCTTCTGGCTTGCTTTTTCCTACCTGAATAGATACACACGCTTTCTGGAGGCCTTCCTGCAGACGGGTGAGAAGTACTTTATGGTTGGCTTCAGAGTCACTTACTACATCTTCACAGACCATAAAGAAGAAGTTCCCAAAGTGAGTTATTCTTTGCATGTGTAAAATATGTTTTGTCCTTGAACATCAACAACACCATCCAACAATACATGCCACAATATAATGTTACTTCATAATACTTAATAATAACAAAACACTTGACAGAAGACATCTGGCTTGGCAGGAAAAGAACAGGTGTAACTGATAACATTAATGTCTCAGTTACAGTAGCTTTGTCAGTAAGCCAAGGTGTGTAATAAAAGGCCCGACAGGAAATGGCACACCTCACACAGCATTACTAAAGTTGTGTTGTGTGCAATATATGAGATTTGAGATAGGAGGAAACACATTATGAAGTTGCGGGAGAGATTAACTGAGACTTCAAAACTGAATTCAGCCAGAGACAAATAACAAAAAAACTATGCAAGACCAAAATGTATGATGATTTTGTAACGGCAGCAAAGACAGGAGGCGATGGTGTCCCATGATTTTGTCTTTATTCAAATGTAAATCACTTCACTCTTTCGATAAAATGATTACAGTGTGTGTTTGGCTTCCTTTAGTGCAGCAGTGAAGGGCTCTGAGGAGCAGCATCTCAGGAAACGTTTGAGGAGGCTAGAATTCAGGCCGATGTACGGGACAGCTCTGAACCTAATAGTTAAAACATAAGAAATTCTGAGATCGATAAATTGTTTAGCCAACCATTGCTTTATTGTGACACAGAAACCTCCAGACAGATGAAGCCACCTTAAAGAAAGAGGCTGATGTTGTGCAAAAACACACAAAAATGCAGTTTCATTTGCAGAGTGAAGTACACAGGTCGTGTTTATTATCACAGTGAAGCAGAGGATGTTGTTAAAACCACCAGTGACAAGAGGAAGGAGAGAAGGAAAGGGTGGAAGGAACAAAGGGTGAAAGGACAGAAGGACAGAAGTGTTTTCTATATAATGGTGTAGTAGATACAAGGTGTTATCATGTTTACTTTTTTGAATGTAGTTTAATCCACATTTTTGAAAAATACATTCAGACAACATTTCGAACATTTAAACACAGTATTTTGTTGGGGGTTTTTTGTTGCCTCAACATCTGGCTTGCTAACTTCTGGCTACAAACACATTAAATTAACAATGCTTGAAGATTTCATTCATAATTAATCCATTTAAGTTTTTATATGACCTGTCAGATTAATCTTGGTGAGAGGAGGAAGATCTCAGTGCTCGATGTCCCCAGTGCCACCCGCTGGCAGGACGTAGTACTGGGCAGGATGAAATGGGCAACCATCACCATTGACAAGCAGGTAAGGAGTGAAAGGTGCAGAACCTTTAGGATCATCACTGCTTGGTCTTTACTAGCTAGTCAACATTCAGCTCTTACAAAGAAAAAAAACAGATGACAAAAATGATTCAACAGCTCTGTCATCGTATTTCTTGTTAATATTGTGTGATCACAAATGTAATCTGTGATATTTGCAGATCCGTAACGAAGCAGACTATCTATTTATGATGGACATCGACAGTGTCTTCTACAACCGATTCGGAGCCGAGTCTCTCAGTCAGCTGTCTGCTGTTCTCCACCGTCTTTTCTACAAGGTTTCACTCCTTATCATACAGTATATTCATTTCAAGTTAATAAAAACATGATCTAATGACGTGTTTCTTCTTTCACTGTATTTTATGCTGCATGATGATCGATTGTCGCCTGATTAATCTATTAAGCCAAGTGTTATGCTTTTTTTTTGCCTCAATCTGATCAGTCACCACATAAGGCTGTATTTTGATTCATCTCCCCCCATTTTTTTTTCTCAGAATTTTGATAGGGATCAGTTTACGTATGAGCGCCGAAACCTGTCCAGGGCCTACATCCCTCTTGGTGAAGGAGACTATTATTACACTGCTGCTGTGTGGGGCGGATACCTGGAGGACATGTACAAGCTGGTCAAGTAATGAAAACCAAATAACCCTTTCAGTTGTTTCTGTGCTATTTCTAGTATTAAGAGGACCAGTATTCAGTTGAAAGAGATAGTAATGATTGGACAGAGCTCAGGTGACAGTACAGTGCGCTTTTATATACTGAATGGATAAAAGCCTTTGCCCTCTGGACCCTGTGCATGTTTAAAAACTTAAGTCAGTATTTTATACTGTTATGTTCTCTAATGAAAATGCTCTGTGACTTTGTCTACGTCACACATAACAACTGTGTCTCATCTCAGAGTTTCTGTCTCTTTTATTTTGTAAGATACTGTTACGAGCAGTCGGAGGAGGACGCCAAGAACAACATTGAAGCTGTGTGGCAGGAAGAGAGTCACCTTAACAAGTACAGTGTGACATTTCATTTCCTTGTTTTTTCATGATTCTTATTGTCTGTAAGAGGACAGTTTACATCTTATCTACAGCATGTTCCAGATGTGTTACAGAGTAAAACACATCTCCCCCTCTCTCTCTCCTAAAGGTACCTTTTGTACAACAAGCCAACCAAGGTGCTGTCTCCAGAGTACTTGTGGTCAGACTATAATCAGGTTCCAGGGGACATTAAAGTCGTCAGGATCTCCCAGTTGGTCAAGAACTATGAAGAAGTGCGGCCCAATGGTGGACACTGATGTCAAGATGATCATATTCTGGCCATGAAAACTACATTCTTAACAACTACATTAAAAAAAAAAAGTGGGATAGCTGGTGTCCATAAAAGGTTATTTGCACTTTGTATCATCTGTGTTTTTTTCTTCTGTAAGGTGCAGAACACAGAATAAGGATTTGTATCATGAACTCTGTAGATTTATTTTTCTGCTTTTCAGGGCTGTATAAATTCTCATGTTGCCCCCCGGTGATATTGTAATGCAACTGCATAATCTGGATTCCCTGTTATTTATGGCTGTCTCCCATTTCATTGCCTGGTTTTCTTTTCGGTATTTTTTAAGCCTTGTGTGTATTGTATTATCTGTTAATGATCAGAAATGTAATCCCATTGTATAGTGAGTTTAACTGAACTGAATTTAAGTTCTTGTTTTTATAAAGACATTTTTTACAAAAAAGTTGTTGATTAATAAAGTTTACTTTGACCTTAATCATGAATAATTACTTGACTGCGTATGTGCAAGTGCAAGTATGCATTTATCTGTGTGTGCCTTTAGTTTTATGAGGACTTTTAAGTGGATGATTCTTGAAGATCAACATTATCAACAGTATTAATATGTCTAACTTAAAAACAAATGTTGTTAAAAATTCCAATGTACTAACTGTAAGGCAATAATAAGCATTTCAATAATAACATTTCCATAATGAACAGGCACTACATAACAGATAGGAAACAATACAATACAGAGACAATATAATTTGGTGTTAGAAAGAAAAGATTTAGATAGAACAACAGAAAAAAATTAGGCCTACATTGATATCATTTTCTGGCTTCGTCATGTTTGATCAATTTAAGAATATCACTATAATATTATGTGAAGATGGTGTCTGTTCGTTTTTAAATATACATATAATTTAGCCTCAGGAGCAAAGAATGTAGCCAAAGTGATTAAAACATTGACCAACATGTCAACACGTAAACTTTTTATTCAAGAACTTAAAATACGTTTGCACAGTTTATTCAAGTTCAAAATTCCAGTCCAGTAGATTTAAATTGTATATATCAGTGGTCCTCAATAGGCGGCCCCTGGGCCGCATCCAGCCGGCCAGCCTCCTATTTGTGGCCCCCGAACTGTTATTCCTTCACCATGTGTTGGTTAGGTCAGCACGTGTATACCGGGACTTGTCATATCAAGTTGCCAGCAGGATTCTTGTCACATCTATGACACAACAACAAAAAGCAGCAGAGTGCTCTCTTAGAGTGGTGTGGATTTTGGGTAAGCACAAGAAGTCATTCTCACATGCAGAAATAATAAAATAATGCATGACTGAAGAGATGGACACAATGTTTGAAGGCAAACAAAAAGAGGAAATATTCAACTATGTATTTTAATTTATGTCAAAACGGAAATTGCATTTTAATTTAGTTTGTATTTTTGTTGTTGTTTTGAACGAAAAGAACATTTTGTTTTGAATATTACAGTATTATTGCATGTGGCCTAACCGACCTCAACACATGGACCTTTGAGTCATTGAAAAAAAATGTGGCCCTTTAAGATCTGTATTTGAGTACCCCTGGTATATATGATTTAAAATCTGTAACTTGAAAAGTGTGACAAGCGGGCAATCTTTCAAGCCATTAGATTTTGTGAATGTAATATTAAATAAAAATAATAATTTACTAAAATCATTAATAAATTAATGATGTACGTTTCATCTGGGGAGAAGTTGAATTTGGTAAAGATGAGTAAAATATCAATCTGTGTTAGAGTGACATCTTTTTTCAAGTATTTCTGAATTATATTTCTGTTAACAGAATCAGAGGAAAGTAAAACGGAAACAATCTGCAAAAACATGTTCAATAGTTTCTCCCTCGCAATCACAAAATGAGCATCTGTTGTTTGTATCAGGGAAAAAACGACAAATACTGTCAGGATGACTAGACTCTAACCTTTTCTTCCAGCCAGACGGCCGTCAAACGTTGCGCTGCGTGATTGCGACAGTGTCGTAAAGCGTCAATGTTATGGTTGGAAATTTGACCAGTCGTCCTCTGAGCTAACCTGTCAGTCGCCCTTCAACACAACGAGAGACGCTCTTCTCAGCCATACCAGACACCAACCTAGCGTTAAACCATGGCGGGGACAATTGCACGGAAAGCTCTTGACCACCTGAAGAGCAAAGAATTCAGGGATTATTTAACGAGGTATGTATAGGAAGCTGCTAGCCGTATTATCTATTAGCATGCATGCTAATGTAGCTAGCTGACGGTTGAGTCATTCGGTTACAACAAGGTAACGTTAGCTAATGTTTCACGAACGGCTGAATTCACCCCGCTGATATATCCAGCCAACGTTTTATAGAAATTACACGACACATTGTTAACATGCTGTGTGTTACTCTCTAAAGCATTTGTATCGTTTTCCCACTGAGAGTTTCCAAGGACAGTGCTTTTTGTCAGCAGCGTTCAGTCAACTTGTTTCTCCAGTTTGTGAGGTATGCTGGAAATGGAGAAAAAGACTTGATGAACACGTTTTTAAAAAACATCATCTTACTAAACTAATTTACTTGTGAGATTTAAGTTGTCCATTGCTCTAGAAACAGTCAAAACACAATCGGCAAGCTTTGAAAGTGGGTCGTAACCTGTGAGAGGCTCTGATAGGGTCGCAGGAAAACACCTGCAATACAACAGTACACTGAAGGTGTTTTAGCTGCTTTGCCTCTAACAACAATTACTGGACTCAGTTGTACTTTTGAGGATGTGACCAGTGTCAAATATGGCTGTATAGGCAAAGGCAAACGCATGTATTTACTTCCTATGTTGTCAAGACGGAAGTTAATGTGTACATGATGCTCTGGTGGCCTGTGGACTTAACACAGACCAGCAGCATCCTTGAAATTTAGAGCAAAGGTTAAACCATGACACACCGACATAAGAAACCACCCGTGTTTACATGTGTCACGGATAAAAGATGGGGATCTGTCTGATATGTCTTGAAATCCCAGTTGCAAGTTAAACAAACGCACATAGCATATTGGCTTGTGCAGTATTTGGCACCCTCTCTAGTGTGTTTCTTTGGCTTTCTGACTGGTCTTGTGTTTTGTCATTGTGCAGTAATTGGAGTCATAAAAAAAGTTTATTGTAGTCAAATATTTCCATCCAGGTACTATGATCTGATTTAAAAATGTGGAGGCAAAGCAGATGATTTTACTCCCTGTAAGATTTGGGGCCGGGCCCTAAAATTGAAACTAGTTCTCTCGTCATTTGTGAATTGGCTGAAACAGACTCATGATGACCTATTTTGGGTGGCAGTAGCCCTTGTGTGACTTGGCACATATCAGCATGATTTATCTGTATTTCTGTTCTTCTCTCTTCTATGTGGCCCTGACAATAAATAAACATTCAACAGCACGGTAAGCACCTATCCTGTATATCTTTCTGCCTGTCTGTTGTCTGTTTTCTATCTGCGTATCTCTACATTTGTGACTGCCTGCTGGTTTATCTGTCTGCATGTCCACTGAGTGTGTATGGGTGAATGGCTCTCCAGCTTTTCATAATTGGATTCACAATACAGATTTTGCTATTAGGAATGCACATGGTCAGCATTGATATAGCTTTGTTCCACTATACAACCTGCTTTAGATAAATATTATCCAAACCATATAAAGTCAACGGTCCAAATGATAATTTGTGTCTCCACAGCATTTCTGGGGTCCAGTAGCAAACTGGGGTCTTCCTATCGCCGCCTTCACAGATATGAAGAAGAGCCCTGAGATTATCAGTGGCAGGATGACCTTCGGTAAGACACAGAGAGACACAGACACACGTACTGACAAACCCTGATGTACACATGCAGGGTGCACACGCACTACCCCCATTGTTTTCTAGTTAACTTTGTAAGGTTAGGGTTGTACATTGTACTTTATCTCAAGGTTAGCTAGAAAAAAGAGCTTCTTTAAAGTAAACCACAGCTGCAATTCTCGTTAGTCACTCATTTCCCTTTTTTTGTTACATTCTGAATTAGAGAGCTTGTACTTTGCCCTCAAAAGACACTAGAAGAAACAAAAGAGCCTGAGAGAAGAGTAAGACTTCTGCTGTTATAAACAATTGTCTGTGTGTTTCTTTTCTTCTTTCTCTCAGCTCTGTGCTGCTATTCACTGCTCTTCATGAGATTCGCCTACAAGGTGCAGCCTCGCAATTGGCTGTTGTTTGCTTGCCATTTGACCAACGAGTCAGCGCAGCTTGTCCAGGGAGGCCGTCTCATCAAATACAAGTAACCAATATTTGTTTCTCTGTTTGGTGTCATTATGAACATTTTTATCATGAAACACCGTAGAGCCTTTGCACGGCAGACTTTTAACTAGTCAAATCAGGAAAAGTACAAATGAAATGGCTGGCATTAATGACTGCAGCCTTCCATTTAGGTGAGCTCGTTCCATGCCTTCACTTGTGTGTTGTTTATGTAATGTCATCATTTGTGTTCTTGCATGTTATTTGTTAGGACAATAATGACCAAAATATTAGTTTCTGTCCATTTATTTTCTGCCTGGTTCTTAATTTGCCACCATGACTTTCGGCCCAGTTCAACATTGCATCAAGGACTAAACTGAAGAGTTTAATGTGAAACTAGAGTGACATATCTTCAGCGCTTAATACATTAGTGAGACTTCTTTGAGATTCAGGCCATGAAATAAAATATATTTGTTTATGCACCCTGACTGTTTCTGTGTTTTTTCAGATTGGAGAAGAAGACGGGATCTTAGTGGCCAAGTGAAGCCGATGCAGACACTCACTGCAGAATGGCCCCATGGTGCTCCAACAGACAAATCTGGACATCAAAGCCCATCCACCTAAACATGTTATTTAGTCATTGATAATGTGGCACTTACACAATTTTTAACCTGATTGATCATCCTCATGAAGTTTTAGTCACTTTTTACTAAACAGACAGAAAAAAGCAGAAGCTTTTCTCTAAGAAATTAGGTCAACTGCTATGATTTATTCTTGGATTTATGCAATACTCATCATTACACACGAAAATATAATGTGGGTGAATGTATGCCAGCCTGACAGTTAGATGCTTTGCACACTGAATCCACTGGCCGTTGCAAACAAGGCTGACACAATCACCAATCATCTCATTTCATATCAGTGATATTTCATAGAGAACCTAGCCTGCGGTCAGTTTGTGCAAATAGCACCCTTAATAACCGTTTGTCCGCACCACGGCAGGTTATGGCTGGCTAAGCATATAGATTCTCATTCATTAATCTTTGCTTGAACACAGATGACACAAGCTAAGCTTTGTTTGTTATGCCCCGGAGCCAGAAATAATGCTGTACAATGAAAACATTGTGTTTGAAGTTCTAATTTGGCATGTCGTTATTAAAGTATAATAAGTAATGATTGTTAAAACAATTGTTTAAATCATACAAAATAAACATATTTTATGTGGTGCAGCTGCCCACACTGTAAAGCTGTACATAGACTGTCCAGGTTATGAACCTCCATGACTGGGCAAGATAAGCTGCTTCTGTCAGTGCTGACCAAACATGTACTGTGTGTTGTTGTCATGCGTCATTCACATTAATTTATTGTCTGTGTATAATTCACATTATTTTTCCCTGATTATTAATTTGATTCTCTGGGTTTGTTATAATAAACAGGCTGTAACCAACTTGAACACAATTCAGCGAGTGAGTGATCTTTCATTTGTCAGGAAGTTGATATTTGTAATGGCAGGGTTTGTTTGATTCTTGTTTGTCTCAGAGTCCTGTTCCATGACCATTGTTTGGGATCAGGTGACCTTCAACAAGGTAAAGTCATGAAGGCCACTGCTCCTTGTTTACACTCAACACTTTGCAACCTAATGCCCATTTTAAATAGTCAGTAAAAATCTTTTCAGCAAATTCATGAGGTGCAAATGAAATTAACTGAAAATAAGCAAGTCATTACTTTTATCATACATTTAGTGTTTTAACGTATACAATCAAACCATTAAGCTGAGTGAATGTATTTATTAGTTTTGTATTTATTTATTTAACCTTGAAAAAATATTGCAATGGTGTTTATGCACAAAACGGTTAAACAACAAGACAAAATAAAGGATACAGGCTAAGAATGATCAGAAGTACAAACGGGGTAAAAACAATAAAGCAGATTAAAAATAAATGAATATAAGACTGAAAAACTAATACATTTACAGCAGCTAATAATGAGAAGCATTTACAATCAAATTAAACAAGATCAGCGATGAGGACTTCAAATAGCTTTAGTGGCAGTGAAAAGTTTAAGTTAAAGGCCCTTTGCAGATTATTCTATGTATCTGGTGCACTGTAAGGAAACGACATTTTGACCTAATTTTGTTCTGACTAATGGAATCTGGAGCAACAACCCCAGTAGCACAATTATGTGAGTTCAAAGTTAAAAGAGAATGTGAAATAAGGTGTAAGCAACTGTAATGAAGATTTGTAAACCGTTAGACATGTGTTAATTTCAGCACTACTTTATGCACAGTTACAAATAAATAATACGAAGCGATTCAACATCTTCGAAACCAGTGGTGCATTTATGATTCAGATCCTCAACTTGGTAAAAGTAGTTAAATTACGCAATAAAAAATAGATCAAAACATTAAATAAACGTCCTGCAACTACAGAAAGTCAAGTGCAAGTACTATACAACTTTTACTATTATTATTATTGCTGTTGTTGTTATTTCCGGGGGAACAGGCAGAGGTAACCAGCAGGTGGCAGTAATGCATTTTAATGGAGCCAGTTTCAGTTGAAGAAGAAGACCAACATGGCGTCCCTCAGCAGTGATGAGTGGAGAGCTATCTGCGACAAATTCACCAACGCCCAAAACCTTACTGATGTAGAATCACGAAAAGACCCAGACAACGACCCTTTCCGCTCCAAATACAAGGCCAGAGAGCTCCTCCGGGAGATTTACTGCTCACTGAAGAATTTCGAGGCCGGGGACGGCGAAGAGGACAGCGGCGGTGAGAGCGGCGACCAGCGGCCGACGGAGCCGCCTGTCGACGGGCAGAGGGAGGATGTGTTCGGGCAGGGCTTCAGCGGCGACTCGCCAGCCGGGCTGCGGGCCGCCAAACTCGGGGCTGTGGAGTATTATCTGGGCGTCAACCATGTCGACACAGAGGAGCTGTCAGCCGGCCAGGAGCATCTGATGAACTGCATGAAGCTGCTTGAGAGATGCAGAGTGTCCTCCGAGAACGTGTCTCTGTTCATCCATGTCAGGGTAATGTTGACGTTTGCTAGCTGTTAGCTCCAATAATGACATGAAGCTGATTGTCAGTCAGCTAGCTTCTTCTAGCCCCCTACATAAACTTCAGGTCAAATGGGTGAAGCTAGCGTAAGATGCAGCCAAGATGTATACTTTAATGATTGCAGCTTAGAGGCCCATGACAAACTAATTGACTCATGTTGTTACACCCTCAAAAAAAATTGGCAACGACATCATCAATAATGCCATTTCTGGTAACTGAGTGAGTTTTGTAGGCCTGTTTGTACCATCACTCCCCTTCTACAGTCAGTACAGCATACATACTATATATTTCTTACATATCAGACTGCCATAATTATTATCATGAATCAAGGTCTATCAGATTCATCAGGTTGATTATAAAACCTCACTTGCATAGCTAAGCATCCTACTGTGATATTAGATCATGATGTAATGCTGATCAGCTGCTTGCTTGTGTGCTCAGAACCAGTTGGGCATCCTTTGGGCAGGCCGGGATGAGACGGAGACGGCTCAGGGATTTCTCGAAACAGCAGAATCCATCTACCAGCGTTACATGAAGGAGGTGTGGTTGCTTTCCTGTGTGACTGTGAAGCTGCTGTAATATTGATTGATTGATTGATTGATTGATTGATTGATTGATTGATGACAGAACAGGAGAGATTGCAGCAGATGCAAACCATCACTGCTACGAACAGGGAGCAGACAAAGTATTTTTGGCCAATTGTCAATTTCCCTCAGTATCAGCAGGTGGAGTTGTCCCATAACTATAATCTACCTTTCTATCAAAAGACAGGACAGCATTGCAATGTTGTCATCTCTTTTTTTGAGGGTGCTACATTGTGTTTGAAATGTACCTTGAATGTCACATTCATATAAAATGTGAATACAGCGCACTATGTAGCAGATTTGTAAGTATTGGACGCAAGACTCTTTTGACACCAGCATTCAAAATATGTGGTGTATTGGTTTCAATGGTCAGCTTCCCTTCACCATCAGCCATGTGAGTGGTGTTTCCCCTTTCTTTCAGGATGGAAGTCCTCCCACTGACATGACAGAGTACTTTACTACTGAGGAGAAGCTGCTGACTCATCAGGAAAGGACCAAGAGGTAATGTGTCTCCACACACCTGTACATTTACATATTTCCTCCCTATTCATGTTAACAATTTTGTTCCAATGTCTGCATAATGGTGCTTATTCATGTAACAAATGCTGCTGGAGCTGGTGTTGCTTCTGATTCATTTGTAGTAATTTGCACAAGGAACCCGTCAAATCTGGTACATTATTACAAATATGAATATTTACATTAGGAATTGAATTAAATGGTTTCAGAGATGTGTGATTATAATCTCCCTGTGGAAAAGTGAATAGGATGTTGTGATTTTAACATTTAATTATTCAAATGTGAGAGCAAAGAAAACATTAATGGCAGATATAGGCCTGTGTATTTCTGCAAAGGAAAATAGAAACTTTCAAGGTACAAGGTGATTTTATTGACATTTTTAAAACAAGGGTCTAAAGAAAGAAATAAAAAGCGACCTCTGTGGTAATCCAGTTATAGATTCTCGAGTTTACGAGGTGCATTCCTGCCCTCCTCATATACCCATTGTCTTTTTCACGCTTTCTCCAACTTCCTCTCTTAGGTTTGAGTTGGCGTACACCCACACTATGTACTATCTTGCTCAAGTCTACAAAAACCTTGGTGAGTCCAATCTTTGTTCAGTCAAAGAGTCGAACAATAAACGAATTATTTCTCCAAAATCCATTAACAGTCATTTTAATCTGAACAGGAGTCTTCTGAAGTTACAGTATATGCATTGATTCATATTTATCCCAGCGATTGTAACGAAGCAAATCTTTATATGCTAATGTATGTATTTTTTTTTACTGATAGTTATAATAACAGTGTTTTGTCTCCCAGGTGAAACTGAGCGCGCTGCCACCTACTGCCACAGCACCCTGCAGAGACAGTTACAGTTGAATCAGTTCAGTCCAATGGAGTGGGCTCTGAATGCTGCTACACTTTCACAGTATTACATCACTAAGGTGGGGCTTAGAGGGATTTAAATAGATTGAAAGCAGTTGATTTAAATCAAAAAGGGATTTAGCATGTTACTTGAAAGTTTACTACGTATGTCAGACTTGGCAAATAGTTTGATCGTTATGCTTACATGGGAAGAATAGTGTTCATAGTAATCATGTATGTTTTGTAAGATCTGTTCTAGAGGTTCACTTGGGCTTTAGTAGTTTGTTTGTTTTTGGTAATGAGAGGTGTGTGTCTGTGTCTGTGGTTTCCAGGGTCGATATATGGAAGGCAGACACTGCCTGGCAGCAGCTACTGTCATATCAGGTTTGGCAGGAGAGGTTCCTTCTGAGGCCGCAGCACAAGAGAGTAAGTACCTATCCATTTGTTTTTAATTAGTATAAATATTTAAATAGCGTACCAATTGGCTTGTTCCCTTTGCACTCTGTAGCCCCAATAAATTACAGTGACAGGAAAGACTTGTCTAGCAAAGTCTTGCTAAAGTTGTGCAACAAATCCTACCTCCCTTCCTCAGTATTTCCCTCTATTCCTCTTACTGCCTCCTTCCCCTTCACTCCCTTTCCCTTAATCCAGATATATCGACCACTTATTCTGTCTCATGGCATATTTTGACATCTGCTTCTCCTCCCGTCTGACCCAGGCGAGACAGAGTGTGAACGCAGGGAACAGCTCAGACAGAAGAGAGCAGAGATCGCGAGATGTTGGATCAAATACGGCCTCAACCTCCTGCAGGATGCTAAGAAGCTGCTAGAGGTACTACATGGTTGTAGGTGTCTGGGCATGTTTGTCTGGCTTTTCAGTGTTTATACAGTCTTTATACTCAAGTACAAATAACGCCACTAAGTCCCAAGTGTGGAGGATCAAGTCCACAGCTCTCAAGGCTGAAGGAAACAGCGCCACCCACAAAAAAAAGTTGGCACCAAAAGTGTAGTACCAAACATATGCTGCTTAAATACAAGAATTTTAAGGAATACCACTTTAACTCTCTTGTTTTGCTAATGGCCAAACCTTGATGAGCATGTTCGTTCATGAAGAGTATCTGTACATCTGTGTGTTTACGTAACTAAGTTACTGTTTACCTGTCTGCGTGCTTGTGCGTATCTCAGTCTAGATAATTGTTTGTCTTTTTTTAAAAAATGCTTACGTGTGTTTGTCACCAGGACAACATTGGGGAGCTAGATAGTGATCGTCAAGAGGAGTTGAAGAGAGCGAGAAGACGCGAGGAGGAGGAGGAAGAGAAGGGCAGGAAGAGCGCTCTGCTGTTTGGCTCTGAAGACACGTTTGACTCCATTGCTAGCCTGGAAGAGAAGGTCTGCACGCTGTGTCTTAATTCTATACTTGTGCCACTAGTAAAGGTTTTTTCGATTTGATTATTTGTGTCACAGATCATGTTGGACTGCTATTTGTTATCAAAAATTACCATCATCTCTGTGTCAGTTGTAGCAGAAATTGTTTGCTGTTTTTATTATGTTTAACTAATACAAGATTCTGATGTGACAGTATTATTACTTCTATCAAAACAAAACTCAATGTAGGACAAATAGACACATATCAACAGAGGGCGCCATTCTCATAGATGACATCCAACATTTGCTTTCTGATTTCCAGGTGCCCTGTTTGTTGCCACTGGACTTCACTGAGGCCAGAGCCGTATTTCTGGTGGGACAGAATTACGTCACACAGGTACACACACACACGCACGCAGACAACTGAAACTAGGTTGATATAATCAACTTACACTCTTGTACAAGTAAACAGACAAATAACAGTTTGATAATCCTGTGTAGCTGAGTTTGAAGTCACCATTTCGGCAGATAAGTGAACATTAAAATCAGTTGAACAAGAAAAACAAATGTTCATATAAAACTCAGGCTATACCTTAATAGAAATACTTGGTATGCACTGGTATTTATGTTCTCTCCTCCTAGTGCAGTTTGTGGTCCATGACGTACATGGTGATAATGTGTGTGTACAAACAAACGTGACTGGAGCTGACACATTGATAATTAAACTAAGCAGATGGCTCAGGATGTTTTCAGCTACACTGGTGCCACTCAACAATCCAATTTACACTGGGATGATTTCAAGGATATGATGTTATCTGAAATATGGTGTTTAGCTGGTATTAATGGCAGAGATGATAATTTTGTTTGGAGAAATTGTGATAAGCGTACAAAAACAGGTTTTCTTAGCAGTGGATGAAGGAGAGGAGTCCGTCATTCTCTTCACAACCAAGTCGGGTATACATATGGGGAAAAAATCCTTGAACCCACAATATATAGTTTCAACTCCATAACACAGAAATCTTTCTCTCCTCCCTATCCTTTCCCTTACTCTTGCAGGCCAAAGAGTACTTTCAGATGGATGGTTATGTTACAGACCACATAGAGATTTTGCAGGATCACAGTTCTATGTTCCGGGGCCTGGCTTTCTTTGAAGAGGATCTGGAACGGCGCTGCAAAATGCACAAAAGAAGAGTTGACATGCTGGAGCCAATCTGCAACGGTACTGCTCTAACTTTTACCTTTATTTTTTTATATTGTCTCTGAATATTTCAGATGAGGGAAAAAAAGGTAACTGTCAGTGTTCAACCTGAATGTCCACATAAGGTGACATAATTGTTCAACCTTCCCTCTCTCTGTTTCTATAAAGACTTGAACTCCCAGTACTACCTAATGATCCGCAGACAGATGATGTTCGAGTTGGCTGAGACCTACAACGAAATGATGGACCTCAAACTGACACTGGCCAACAGACAAGCAGACACAGAGTCTCTGGATAACCACACCATTAAGAAATTCAACACTCTCTGCTCCGCCTCTGCCAAGTGAGTGTGTATGTGCGTGTGGACGACCCGTGTGTCCCTGCGCATCTACATTTATACAATCTAAATCGGTTTGCTGTCCTCTGCAGATACTTCCAGATGTTCCTCGACTCTCTGTGCTCTCCAGAGGGGAAGTCTCCAGAGCACCTGGAGGAGGAGGTGCTCAGACCGGCTCTGGTGGCCCGCTTCAGAGTGGCCCGACTCCACAGCCAGCTGATCTCCTCTATACCCGCTGTGCAGCTCGACAATCTCAACAGATCTCTGGAAAACTACAAGTATAAGATACATTTGTTAATTTATTGTGATGCATCCGAATACTTTCTGGGTGTGTGCTGACTGTCACTTTCTTCCTCCACCTGTTGTCTAGATATGTGGTGGAGTACTGTGATGCCCACCCTGAAGCAGTGGCCGCCGTGGAGACGGAGCTGGAGTTGAGCAGGGAGATGTCCGGCCTGCTCCCTCTCAAAATCAACCGCCTCAAAGCACGAATGGCTGAAAACAACTGAAGACAAAATGTAACACCTTACAGTCTATGGACACTCCCACCAATTGGAGAAACTGGATTATGGACTTGTCTTGCATATTTGCATTTGTTATGGCCTTTATTTTTGTTTTTTTGTGAAGTGGGCCTGCTGCTTTCACAAGACCTTTTAACAGATCACGTGCTGTAAATATGTTCTCTCGTCTGTGTGTACCTGTGTGGTCAATTTACACTTTAGTTCAGGTGATACATCAAATATACACTTATCAAAATTAATATGAAAATGTTTAATCTGATTCGTATTTGTTTTTTGTTTTTTTTGTTAACCATATTGGTTTTCATTTAATGTGTTTTTGCTTCAGCACACTAAAAAATTGGTGTCTTTAGCTACTTTATATCTCTGGTGGTAAACAATAGGCCGCCAGAGCCACAGATGGTACCCGTGTGAACTGTCAGAAACATCCGTTATCAAGTGGACTTAATATCTGCATGTTGCCAACTAAATCTAGTTGAACCTGTGTACTTTATTCCTGTCTAAGGAATTGCAGTGTCATCCTGTTTTGTCTACTGTAGATATTGTATGAAAGGATAATAAACTAAAGAAGTGATACACACTTTAGTCGATACCAATGTGTGCTTTTTTTTTTTTACTTGCATCAAGAAGCTGGGTGTAAAATGTCCATTTAACAGGAGTGCAGAGTTGATTTAATTGCTGTGAAATAAAAGGCTAAAATCACCTCAGTTTGTGGGCCATGAGTAGTTTTTTTTTTCCAGGCCACCAAATTCCGTGATGCAGAAAAATGTCTCTAACGAGGTCAGTTAAAACCAAATTACCCCTTAAACTGACCAACGGACTGTGTTCAGATGTTCCATAAAGGTTAAAGTACATCTGAGCGTACATCTTTTTTGTCAGTTATGTGTCTCTCCAACAGTTTCACTCTCCATTGCATACAGTGTTGCGTACATTAACCACAGTGTGTTGTTGAGTAAAAACAACAGATAAAGGAACATTTTATAAGAAAAGTCGTGAGCAAGAAACTCAATAGCTTTCCATGTTAGGTCCCTGATTTTTAAACTCTTGGATTTGAGTTTATTGAATTTTTTTTTTCTTTTTGTGATGTGGACAAGGATTTGCAACAGAGGTCAGATGTCTGAGCTGCTGCATGACCAATTTACCAACTAACCATGAGTTCATGCAACTTTGCCCGACTCCATGCTGCTTCCTCTCTGAGGGCATTATTGCGTTGTGGTTAAGCTGTACATCTGCAGGCCAAGTCTGGCGACACAATACTGACAGGATTAATCAACATCATAGTTGCCCAAGTGTCCTTAAAGGTGCACTATGTACGAGCAAATCAAACTCAGAAAATTCAGTATTTAGTGAATAAAACGAAAGAAGAATACATTTTTTAAAAGCATCCTCGAGGGCAATAAAAAAAACAAATTTTTTTGTAGTCATGGGAATTAAACAATGAAGATTTTTCTCTTCTTTTAGAATGTTTTCCCCAAAACTACACGGTGCAACTTAAATCAAAGTAAATCATTTGTCATGTAATGCCTACAGACAGAAGTCAAAGGATACTGAAACAACTGAAACAAAAAAAAATAGTTCAGATTCTTCTGTACGCACTCTGCAGTTTTTTACTTTAATTTGTCTTCATCTCCACCCCTGTGAGTGTTAATTAGTCCAAAGTCTGAAGCAGGTCATATCTCTTCATCTCATAAAGGCTTTATTACAGTAGTTTTTTCCAATAAGAAATGTGTAAAAGGTTCAATAATTAACACCTCCACCCCAACACACACACACACACAGGCTTGCCAGTCAAAATACTGATTGTGACGTTAATTGCTGTTATAAAACTTTTATGGCTTCTTCGTGTTATGGAAACAATTTCAGTGCATCAAAACCTGCAGTGCCTGCTTTCATTTCTGCTCCCACAAACTCTCTGATGCTTGTCAAAACGTGTACCTGCTCGGCACCAGACACTTGAAACTAGCATGCTGCGAGCTACGCCAGCAGAGTTAAGTGCAAATCCCACGCTTACACTGAATACACATACAGACGCACTGAGGTCGGGATTACATTCGTGTTCATTTTTGAGTATCTAGGCGGAATGTCAACAAAAACTTCCAGAAGATTTATTTAGATTTGAACTGTTTTTTCTTTTTGTCGAATGCCAAGAATAATTCAGGTGACTGTTTATCGTTACAATTCACATCAGACAGGCTATGAAAAAGCATTTAAAGCATGGAAATGGAGTGAGTTTAAATCTTGTCCCTAATCACATTCAACCTTTTAATACTGGGCCTTTTTGCGATTGTTTCTGATGCTCTTTGTATATGTTTATTGTATGTCATATCTCTGCACTTATTTCTTCTGCTGTAAAAACTTCCAAAAACGTCAATGGGTCTTGATGTGAATGAGATTACCTTATTAAACTTTCACGTCACTCAGTAGAGCACATACCTCCGCCTAGGCCCAACAGTTGCCTTTAATTAATAATGAAATCGTTTGGTTATTTTCACCAAGATCCACATATTCTTCCCCGAGAAATTGACAACAATTTTGAAAAAAGCTTTCAAGAAATTAAAGAAAGTGAGAAAATCTTTTTGGGGTCTGATTCTGGGCAGAGACCCCTCCCTTCATCCAAGTTTCATGGGAAATCCGTTCAGCAGTTTTAGTGTAATCCTGCTGACAAACCAACTAACCCAGCACACAAGTGAAAACAGAACCTCGTTGGTGGAGGTAATAATAGTAATGATGAAGATAATAATCTTCAGGTAGATGAAAATGCATATTCTGTTCACAGTTTCACATTTCGCAACACTTGAATCAGATGATGGAGGTATGTTGAAACTGTTACATCCTGATTCTGAGGTACAGCTAAAGCCACTCATAGTTGCTCAAATTTATCTGGTCTTACACATTATTCTAGAGAAAAACTGTAAGAAGAACTGAAACATCAGCTTATTATGGTTATAAGTCACTGCTCCACTTCCCCTCACAGTGGTCTTGTGTGCAGTTTGTTGCGATGATCCTGTTGTGTTTGCGTACATGTTAACGACTGTGTGTGAGAAGAGTGCTGCCTCCACCGCCATAAACTCTGGTTACCCAGACAATAGACTTGAATGTGACAGGGCGGGGATGGAAACCAAGTTGACTATAAAAGCTGACTTTTTATAGATGCAGTAGCACCCTGGTGAGAGAAACACAAATACTTATCACACATGATGTGTCAGATATAAGGGATTATATCGGCACTGTAGTGTTTTAAATCGCTTGAGTGCTGGAGGGGAGGGAGGGAGAGTGTTTACTGGAGACTCGTATGTGTAAGTGGGTAAATGTGCCTCATAAATGTGTCACTCACATAGTGTGTGTGTGTTTGTGTGGAGGCGAGGCTGGGCAGACTAGTGTGTCATTTCCTGCAGGAAAATGATAGCAACTGATGCTACCACTTCCCGCACGACGATACCAATGTGTCAGCTGAAACTAGCAGTCCTCTCTCTCTCTCTGCGGTTCTTCTACTCTTCTCGTCTGTCTAATGCACAGAAGACACAGGCATGAGTACACAGAGACCAGCTGCGGAAGTAACTAATTACAGCTACTCAGATTACTGTAGCTAAGTCATTCTTTTGGTCTACTTGTACTTTTATGAGTATTTTTTCCAATCTGTCATTTTACACGTATTTAAGTACGCATCACACCATCTAATCTGCTTAGTTGCTTTTAAAATCATGACTGAGCACTGAGTACTTTGAGTATTTGATTTAATATCCGAACCTTTCCTCTGCATTTTTGTAGCCACTAAGACTATCCGATCTCAAACGGGCCAATGAAAAAGCCAGACTGGAGTTTAAACTGAAGATTTAAGACACAAAAAACCCTTTGATTGAATGCTGAATTGTAGTACTTTGTACTCTTACTTAAGTATCATTTTACTTCCAGTTGCTTAACTTGTATTTGAGTAATATTTCAGTAATGTAACTGTGCTTGTACAGATTTTCAGTACTCCACTACTGACAGAGAGACAGTGGAAGAAGAAGATGACGAAGAAGATAGCAACAGTCAAAGCGAAGAATTTAGTTGTCTGTCGTACAAGAACTCAACAAATATTTGTCAGTAAAGTAACACAGTGACACACACACACACACACACACACACGCACACACACACACACACACACACAAATCACTGGGTCAGACGGAACCAAAAAAAGGTCAACCACACGTCATAAAACCACAGTTATACTCAGCGTATTGTGTATCGTGTGTGTGTGTGTGTGTGTGTGTGTGTGTGTGTGTGTGTGTGTGTGTGTGTGTGTGTGTGTGTGTGTGTGTGCGTGTGTGAGTACGTCTGCATACGTAAGCAGACCACACAAGGAAGGAGTTTAAAGAGCATTATGCAAGATAGGAAAACAAAGAAATGATGAATCCCAAATTCACTGATGATGAGAATCTGGTTTTGCTTATGTTTAACGCTTCTCTCTCTAAAAAAAAAACAAAAAAACAGCACTATCTGATTGTCAGTTTTGCTCACGTACCCTAAAGAACATGCTCTGCAGCATTTGATAAGCATTTAGGGTGGAGTGAGATGCCGTGATGTGATATATTAACCTGTGTGACACCAAACCACAGAATGTACCAGCACAGTTCTTCCCCTCATGAGAATGTGGAGCTCAAAAACATCTCTCGTAACTGACGATATCAGCGCTCGTTAGCAGCTCAGGAGTTGTAGCCTGCAGACCCTTCAGCAGGTAGATGTTGTGCAGACGAAATGCTGAAACAGAACTTTGTTGGGCAATCAAATCTAATTTGGACAACATTTTTTCAATTTGCTGTCGGTAAATACAGGAAGCTGAGGACGACATCACGTAAAGCAAATTCAATTTTGACCAACTGTCAGGGTCCATCTACAAAATTCGGTTTGATAATTTCATTTATTATAGAAGGGACGTTTTCAGTGAAGGGTTTAAAGAAGCAGATATAGAATATTTATAGTTATCCATCACAGTATACAAGCAGAGAGGACCTGTTTTCTAATGTAGGTACCAAAAAAATGCTGAGATTCAAGAGATGTTAAAGCTTCCTTTTACTACTTTTGAATCAACAGTTCCTTTTTTGTTTTCCTGTGTGTGTCCATTTTCACCTCCTCATGACATGAAATACCGCTGCTTATTAAGAATAACCTGGTTTTTCTTAAAGATAAACTCCTTGCTGCAGATATCTATCTGGTGCTCACTTGGTTCGCTTGAAAAAAAAAGAAAGAGAGGCTAAATTAAAATCATGCAGGGATGGAGTGTACTGATGCAATCGGTGCCTATGTTTTAAATATTGATCTCCTTTTCAACACCTGCATTTTTAACATGAGATGTTTTTATGTTTCTGGGGGACAGCTGCTTCTAATCCTAAAGGTTGATATCTAAGTCTCCTGATCGAGGAGGGAAACTGTGACAAAACACTGACTTCTTCTTATTCTACTCTATTATCCCCCTGTGACAGAAATCATTAAAACGTCCTAAATATCACATGCACATTGCATCGTATTGTTTTCAACAACTCTATATTTATGTTATCATGTCCTCTTTTTTTCCAACTCCTGAAAGCCCAGGTGCTTCTTGAGTCATATCTGAGTCATCATCAAGAGAGTTAATCTTATGAATACAATCATATGCCTGAGGCAGCGGGACACATCACATGATGACACCTGAAAAGTCTCAACTTGTGTTTACCGGGGCAGTCTGACATCACAGGAAGGAAAACAGACAGTAAGATGAACCCATTTTTATATAAAAGCCGTCTGATCGTGTACATGTAATTATTTGCTTTAATCATTCTTGTCGTACACTGTAAATGTGCCACGTAACCCTGCTTTAACAAATATGTATTTCAAAGCTGCACTGAGAAAACTGCATCTTCTCGAGCTGACAGGACCGGCTCTTTAAGGATTTCTCTGTCCTGATTGGATAAAAATGGACAGGGATACCAGAAAATGAGACTTCTCTTTTACCGCATGAGCAGAGAGAGGAAAGACACGGGTGACCAAACACTCTATAACATTGATTACTGTTACAGAATACAGAGCGATTTAACACGTATCTTATTAAGAAAATAACACTCACAGTAGCGTTAACTGTACATCTTGTTTGTAAAGCACTTTGTTAATATGTTTTATTAAGGTGCTTTTATTCAAATTTTTATTATTATTAAGTGAGTTAAGGAAGTACTTCAATCTTCTACTAAAGTAAAAGTAGTGATTCCACAGTGTAAATCCTGCACTGGACAGTTTACCTGAGTATAAGAACAGAATTATTAGCAGCAGTGATGGAATGTAACTAAGTATACTTACTAAAGTACTGTACCTGAGTACAATTTTTACGGTATTTGTGCTTTATTTGATTATTTCCACTTTCTGCTACTTTATACTTCTACTCCACTACATTTTGGAGAAAAATATTGTCCTTTTTACTCCACTACATCTATTTCTAGTATTGACTTTAGTTACCGGTTACTTTGCAGACCGCATCCTGCATAAGAGCCGAAGTAGAATGGCAATAATAATCAAAAAATGCTGAATTTCAGATCCAATATTGATATCATACTTTCACCTTTACCCAGTTCATATTTTAACATGTATAAACTTCCAATCAGATATGACATTTGAGTATGTTTTATAACATTGATTAGCAGCAACACGCACTTACAGTGTTACAATTAAATGACTCATTCTGATTCAGAGTGTGATATTCATCATTTTATAGTATTTGAATATATATCTGTTCAATCGGAAGAGTATTTAAATTTGCTAGGGAGCCAGTTTGAACTATTTACAAACTGCTTTGGTAATTCAATCTATCGAGTACATAATTAATATAAAATACAACACATTTTATTTAATAAGTTCTTTTTTTGGCAAAGTGAGTGATACTGAAGGCAAATAAACGAACAACTGTGGAATAACTGTTCACTGGGAAGTAACAAAAACAGCAAATTAAGTACAGAACTCGAGTAAATGTACTTGATTACATTCACCCGTGGGCAAAGCACGCATGCATGCATTCATAAATCTGCAGGACATGTGAAGACACATACAAGGCACGAATACACGCAATGAAAAACAAGTGCGGACACACACACACACACACACACACACACGATGATAGCTACACCCTGGCACACACCCATCCAAACATTTACACACACTTTGAGGAGAGGAGGCTTCATGGAGCTGTGCTGTTGGTATCTCAGGAGATGAGGCTGTTGCTGTGGAGTTAGTGCTGAAAGTATTTAAACAATATAAACCTGCAGGTACTTTCCCACACATGAAAACAGTTTATGTGTGTGTAACCATCTGAATCTGATGCTGTTAATTGCTGCTAAATGCTTGTTTTTCTCTCTCTGCTTCCTTTTTTTTTTGTCTGTTCTACCAGTGAGAGAAAACAAAGCAAATATAAGAAGGTGATACACAACCAACGCGTATAAAAAGCGTAAAAGACAGCTTAGGAGAGCAAACTCAATTGAATTCAAGTGAAAGCAGATGCTCTCACAGATATATCGTCCCCCTTATCGCGATACAAAAGGAGCCCGCAGCCAATTAAGACCAATTGTCGCTTCCTCTGGGTCGTTTATCAGAGAAGCTCATGTTGAATCTCCGGCTGCAATCTTCTGGTATTTCCTCAGTCCGAGCGCGCAGTTACGCAAAAGCTGATATCTGATATTTGAGGGCTTGCAAATGCAAAAGTTTCCACTGAGGATGTTAAGTCACTTTCGTATAGCAGAAAGAAAAAAAGAAGAAAAAAAAAACTTCAGGAAACCATGACGCAGTCGGAGGGCTGAGCTCCTCTCCAAGAGAAGGGAGTTTGCGTTTTTCTGACGGGGTTATTTCTTCAAGACGCAACAGAAGCGAGAGTCTGGAGAGCGGCGACTTTTACAGTGTGTTCTACTAAAGAAAAAAAAAAAAGACAAAGATGAGAGTGATCCTGTTCTTCGTTATCTCCTGCCTCGCCTTACATAACGGGAAGGGTGAGTCGACTGCTTTGCTGTCTTATCAGATACTTTGGGGCTCCTGGTGTGGAGATGGATGTCGTAGTAGATTTAATGTGGAGGTTAAAAACACAGGTTGTTGTAGAGACCAGTGAGATCATTGACTGGTGTACTGGAACATCCAGGTCAGAGTGGCCCAAACTGTGGTCTGAGGGTCCATCAGGGGTCATTTGACTGTCAGGGAAGTGACAGTGAGCTGATCCACCTAAGTTCTCTTGTCAGCGCAGTGTGATTACCGTCAGTGGCTGTGACTCACAGGTTTCTGTTTCTGCTCTCTCCTACACGTACAGCTGAAAATCACACATCTGTAATCTTACTGTTAAACACTCTGAGGTTCACTTTGAGGTGGGAAAAATATGTGGGAGTCCCTGTCTGGTTAGGGTTTGTTCATATTAAATCGGAAAGGGTAAAAGGAGTTTCAGTTTCCGAGTGAGGTTTCATGGCACTGTGAACACTCCAGGGGGCTTTTTGTGCGCTATAGTCGGTTCGGCGAAAAATAGAAAGGAAACTACGTGAGGGAAGTCCAACAAATGGGGAAAAAACACAACAATCTTTACATGTTTCTAGCTGCTCAATAATTCAAAATCAAATAGCAGTGTGATAGATTATATTTAAAGAGTTTTATTAACCATCAATATCAATCAATAAGTGTTACCAATAAATAATGTATAAAACATTAATAAATGTAAAACATATAATATAAACTATAATAGTCCACTCCACTTAAAGGACTCAAAGTTTTACTAACAGTCTTAATAGAACCTTTTAAATGACTAATATCTATCCTTTGATATGTTTTTTGTTGTTATTATATCTGTACTCAGTGATGGAATGTAACTAAGTAGTCTTAATGTGATGTTAATGTGTTTTAGTTGGAGTATTTCCATTTTCTGTTACAGAAGAACAGCGCTTGAGAACACTTTGGAGGCAAATATTGTACTTTTTACCCACTTCAGTCACTAGTTACATACAGCATTTAAATATATTTATTTATATCCAGCCGCGTTAAAAAAGATGAACAAACACAAAACACAGAACGCTGAATATCTGATCAGATCGTCATCAAGTTGGGAAATCGTTCTTTACAATATTATACCTACATATATCAAAATACATATATGGTTTACTTTTACATGTACTTTGATATTTGAGTACATTTAACTGTCAAAAGTGACATTTGATACTTTAATACATTTAATATCAGATACGTTAACCAGTGACTTAGTAGGGCTGACTTTCATTTTAACCAGAGTATAACTATGACTTTCCGGTACTTTTTACAACACTGGTAAAGAGATGATGCACAACCACCTCTCTGTTACACACACACACACACACACACACACACACACACACACACACACACACACACACACACACAAACACACACAGAGTGTAAAAAGGAGCGAAACAGAACAAACTCAACTGAACTGAGTTGACTTAGCGTGACAGCAGAAGCTCTCATAAACATGTCGCCTTCTTGTCGCAATACAAACAGCAAAAAGCACCCAAGACAGTTGGGATCTGCTTACAACACTGCTGCTTCTACAGGATCCGACATCAAATAGGTCTGGTAGTAGTACACATTCTAATTAAAGGTAGCCTAACCATCAGTATCTAAACTCCATTACTCCAGTGGTATGAATTGATAATACTTTTAGAGCACTAAAAAGACTTTGCCATCATTAATTTCCCAATTAATACATTGATGTCAACCCCACCTGGTGTTGTCATGATTTAATTTTGCACATGATCATAAGAAGAGCAGCTAAATCAGGAGTTTGATTAGTAGGACTGAGGATTAAAACAGAAAGAGTACAATTTCACCTTATTTTATTGTAGGTGTCACATAAAATGCCCAATATAAAATATATTTGACAGAAACCAATTAGGCCTTCTGCCTTCATAGCGCAGCTCTTTCTGCGTCACCGGAAGCCTAAATGGATACAACTGTCAGATATGAACGGTCTGTATGATAGATGGTGGCAGATTACCATCGATGTGATGCAGAAATATCACACCAACTTTTCAGAAGAAAAACATGGTCGATGCTTCATTCGTGGTTAGTGTTTTCCAAGAGCCATTAAACTTTTTATATGTTTGAACAATGCCCCCAGCTCAACACTGTAGTCAAAACAGGAAATAGGGAATTTTTTAGGGAATGATTTTTTTTTTTTTGTCATTGCAGCATTCAATGTATCCATAACAGAATCCTAACATCTATCACTTTAACCCCACGTTCAGGTGACTATCATGAATTTTGTTTTACATAGAGGGTGTAATCTTTGCTTTTTTTCTTTCTGTAAATGCGTTTAGCATCAGATAAGCTTGTGACCAGCTTCTGTGATGTGAGAAGAAAGGGCCGTGATGGTGTTACTTCCAGTTCTGACACATTATGGAAGAGAGCAAACCGCTCTGCAGCACGTTAGGCCAACCGTCACTTTACCCCGTTGCAGAATACTGTTGTAATCTGCTGTAGCACTCCAATTAAGGAACTAGTAAACCCTAATTGTCACACTGATCTGATCCAGATGAGCAACCAGATGTTGCCCAAGTAAAGACTTGACAGAAGAAGTGTTGAATAAAATGCTGCATGAGAAGCAAACAATGAAATGACTTTTCTTTCTGTCTCCAGGAGCGCCTAAAACTGCTGTGTATAAGTTTGTGAAATGTAACCCTGAGGGCGACCAGGCCAACTGTGTGACTCTACAAAGTCCACAAATGGAGTGGAGTCCAGAACTACCAGCCAAACTGCCCGCCTCAACGGCACAGTATCTGTAAGTACTCATGTGTGTCTCTGAGAGTGTGCAAGCTTTAAAGGTGGCGGTTTACTTGCTCAGAAGAAGGTGAGAGCATCTCTGTGATAACATAGTGTACCTCTGTCAGATAAATGCAGACTTTAAATATAGAAATGCTGATGCTGCATTGGATGTGTTACCTTGGTTAACACAGCTCAGCAACACAACCTCTGTATGTGTGTACTCACGTGTTGTTTATGTGTGTGTGTGTGTGTGTGTGTGTGAGTGAGTTCTTGGGAGTAAGTGTGAGGTTGGTGGCCAAGAAAAGCCAAGATGGAAGACAATGTGGAGGGATAAAGAAAGACAGAGTGAGGTCAGGGAGGTTAGAGCTGCAATAAGTAAGCACCTCGTGGTCTGTTTCATTTTGTCACAGAGCACTACAGGAGTTTGCACAACGTAGAGCCGTTGATTGAGTCATTATGGGTTATTTCACCTTAACGTCAACATGATTTTAAGGCGGATTCAGATTACAGTGGGGAAGATGGGATGATTGGAGGTGGCATGTCCCAAACAACATGGAAAACGTATTGTATCAAATGAGCTGTAAAGAGCAGTGCAATGGTAACTTACTTATGATAAATATCAACATATTGTCACAATATAGGCCCACGTGTTAATCTAATTCTGGTTTGTGTGTGTGTCGTGAAGAGACCGCTCAGCTCAAAGTGCTCATATTCTGCAGACTCCCATCCAGAGGGAGTGTAGTCAGCCCATGGCGCCTTGTTGACACTGTGGGTGCAGATCCACTAATTGCATGAGTGTGCTTTACTCCACTCTACGTTGTGAATGTACAGCATGTGTGCAGCTCTACTTCAGAAGATTATCTCCTAGATGGCTGAGCAGTGCATCGAATGATGGCATCTCTGGTTTCTCATTCGGTGCCATATGTCACCATGTCTTCTTTGCTGCCAACTTACTTAAAGAATGTGAAACAAAAACCAGAAGCCATGCTATTTTGGATTCCTGTCCGAGCTATCCATCTTGTTATTGTTCTACCTCAGCTCTACCCAGGGAGGCTAGACCTCTCTGTGCCATGAAACACAAATAATAGAGTGAAT
Organism: Diplodus puntazzo; assembly: GCA_963678695.2. Lineage (NCBI taxonomy): Eukaryota > Metazoa > Chordata > Actinopteri > Spariformes > Sparidae > Diplodus > Diplodus puntazzo. Next base: position 11,247,285 of record OZ023155.1, on the reverse strand, counting down.
TACCTGCAGATTTTACTTGTATCCCAAAGGGAAGCTGACCTCTAGTGTGAAAAGTCGATCGTTTTCATTTCCCTGTGACTTATTTTCAGTTTTCAGTTGTGAAAGTTTCAGAGTTGTGAATGAATTCTATTTTTAATAATTTGGTCATTGAAGGAATTCAAACCATCCTTTTTATTTAGACTCTCTGCACGGATTGATCCATTTAGTTTAACCTGAACTTCAGAGGTGTAGCTGCCTGGAGTCAATAAACAACAAACGGATCTCGCACGCATGTGTATGCGTGTACGTGTGTGTGATCGTGTGTGTGATCGTGTGTGTGATCGTGTGACATGGTTTAAGCCGTCGGTTTCCTCTTTAAGAGTTCCTCTTGACAGAAATTGATGGTATCATTTCAAATCTTTTTTGAAAAGGGAACTTTTCAGAAATCAAGACCACAAATCATCTATTAACCAGATGCAGTCCTCCTGAAATACTCTAGAAATCACACAGTGTATTTTGAATGGGTCTAATCCGCTGTAGCTACATTTAAAACTCTTGAGATGACCGTTAACTGGAAAAACCCACAGACCCACAGAATACATGAGGGAAAAAATCCGAAATGTAATGTCACAAAATGATTCGTATCACATCTTATTAGTATATTCTTGGATTTACAAAGAGACATAGAAAAAGGTGGATGACAGTTGCTTTCGCATCAGTAGACTGAATGCTTCTCCACTGAGCCACTTCCATCACGTTTATTTATAGCTGGTCTGATCAATAGAACCGGATACAAGTCCATCTGAGAATCCGATGACTCGATTGTGAAGCTCCTACTAACAATTCTATAAATGATCTGGTATCACAGAACGGCGACAATGAGGAAAAGGGAAACACGGCGTCTAGACGACAGAAGTCAAGTGGAAATGATGGTAGGAGACAGAACCAAAATGAAGATTATTCTCATGGAAGGTGTTAGTCGGAGTCTTATCTGGCCTCCTACATCATTTCAGCTTGCTTTCAAAATGCAGCAGCCTTCTCTTTTCACAGCTCGGCTCGAACAGGAAGCCAGTGGGAAGTGTTGAGAGGAAGTGGGCTGTGACGTTTGGTGGGCTGCTGTTTCTGGTCTATTGTTTTGTATGTGCATATGTGCCATACTAGTCTGATAGTCCCGTTTGTTTTGAGTACAAGATAACATGTGAAAAAGGATACAATAACTTAGTAACTCAGTTGAAGAGTGTGATTTCTTTCTTTTACCGATTTAATTGCAACAACCCTCGAAAGACAGTCCGTCCACAAAGCAGGATATTATGAACGAACGCACTAAAATCAAACCAGCATAAGTTCATGCTGTTCATAGGCCTCATCAGCAGTAACAGGTTAGGAGGTTGAGAGTGTTTTGTTGGCTGTTCGAAGTTCCAACAGGTGTTTTTTATACACTCAGGCTAATTAGACATCTGCCTGTTGGAGGCTGGAGTACACAAACTTCACGAACCAATAAAGAATGATAATGCTGTAATGTAATGCAGTCCGTACTGTTCTGAGCAAAATAACTGACATCACTTGCATAAGTCTTTAAGCCTGTGACATCATCTGCTCAACTGATGCACACCTGGTGCAGATTAGCTGCTCCACCTGCTCCTGATAATAGTTTTAAAAGTAAAAATCAAAAGCTAAAAAAAAAAGAGTGCTTTTAGAGAAATAGCTTCAACATAAACAAAGCAGACCCATATCCTGACCCAGTAAAACTCAGTAGAATGATACACGTATCTGCAGTACGGTGGCAACTAGTGATTAGTTATTAATATTCGATTAACCTATTGATTTTTTGGTATACTAAATATCAGAGAATACTGACAAAATGCCTGTTGTGATTTAACACAGCCTGAGGAGATGTATTCAGATGTCTTGTACAAATCATGTACGTCGACCTGAAGCATTAAAGACTCACAACTGAGAGGCTGGAATCAGTGAAATGATTATGAAATCAGACGAATTATCAAAACGGTCGACTGATAGTTGCTTTCTTGACCTTTTCTAGACAAAAAAAAAAACTGTTTGTAAATCCACCTGGTGGAGGGAATTGTGAGTTTAAGGCGCGTTCACATAAGGAACTTACACAAGTGTGATGAGGAAACTTGAAACCTCCATCTCACATTAACTGAGAATTGACAGCACAGGGAAGCAGACGACATCTTGCGCCTATAAGTTAAACTTCTGAAATGAAAAACATTTGCATACTAATAGATTCTGTGTTTAAAATGAGGGCAAAGAAGTGAATGATTGTCAGTAGTTCATTGAACATTTTGCGGCAAACACACAGATGAATTGTTATTTAAAGTATTTTTAAATGTCTAGACACATGTATTATCTGGGCGGATGGAGTGTCTAATGTGTAGTTGGTGAAGTTTGTTGTTGTTGCTGTGCAGTGGCAGCCACCAATGATGAGGTAACATGGACCAAAGTATTAATTACAGAAGTGAAGAAGTTGGACCGCCTTCTCAAAGGGACAGCTACAACCCACCGGACTCCATTAACAAGTTTCAATATTTGACTCTCCTTCTGTTCCCAGAGAGGCAGAGCCTGTGGAGGAGGAACGTCCAGACGGGGAGGAGGGAGAGGAGGAAGAACCGATGATGGGTCAAGAGGGAGAGTTGCCAGAGTACGACTATGGTTCTGGACAGTATGAGGGCTCTGGAGCTGAAGGGTGGCCCATGGCAGACATGGGCTTTGCAGCTGCTGAAAGTGAGACAGGCTCAGGCGAGTCCTGGACAGAGGAAGACATGACGTTGAACAAAGGTGATTATTTTGGGGAAAAACCTTGATTTGCATGGATTTAACAGTCTTCTAGCCTCTCTTTTTTCTGCTTCATATAGTCTAATCTGTTCTTATTTTTCTGCTTGCAGATGGGAACATGTTGAGGCGGTTGTTCCCGAGCAGGTCTCTGGTTGGTGAGGCAAAACCGGCAGAGCATGAGCTGAAAGAAGACGACCTTCTGCAGCTGTAGACTGCACAGCAACCCACTAACACACACACACACACACACACACACACACACACACACACACACGCAAACACACACACACACACACACACACACACACACAGTCGTAAACAAGGCTAGCATCTATTTTGTTTTCATCCTGTCTCTTCATATAGTAAAACAAACATTGCATCGCCACCTGGTGGTTGCTCTGAGATTGACAAGGGCCAAATATACAGTATATATTTGTATTTGCAGTGCTATTGATGGGAATTATTCTCTTCAGGTTTAAAAAGGGCAAGTGCAAACAATGCAAAAGTAGCTGCCAAAGTAAAAGAATGGTCTGCATACATGAGATGTAAACACACTTTAATTAAGTTTAAGTTGGCTGTGACTCGTACTTGTGCTTTCTTGTGGAAAGGATGTGTAAGTTGGACAATGCAAAAAATCTAAATATGCTGAAACCTGCCTTCAAAATTGTTGTAACACCAGTGCAATAAGATGATGCCACGCCGTGCTCACTCTGTGCAGCTGTGGTTCCAAAGCTGTTCTTGTTTATGGAGCCACGAGGCCTGTGTTCCTTTAAGACACGCAAAAGACTTATTTATATTATTCGATCCCTTTGTCTGTAAAATGTCATGACACTTTACACTTTCCTCAGGAGGGTTATGGGACCTATTTTGGGAACTTTTGGTCTGCTCACGTTTAAAGAAAAGAGCATCTCGCAAACCCAAATCCCTCAGGAATGGATTCATGCAATCCTAACCACTGTGAGCTGGAATATATTCAAAATATGGAATGTGCACATGGATGCACTTCACCGTGCTCTGCATTGTCTACTTTGCATTTGAAATACTTCTATCAATAAAGGATTTATAACAAGAGTGTTCTGTTTTGTGTTCATTCTGTTTTATAAAAACTGTTGTGTCAACTTTTCTATTTCCTCAGTCAGTCGGGAGCTCCTGCCTCACTGTTATACTTGCTGAGGGTGTACGAGGTTGTTGTGTGATGCTTTATAGCCATGTCATTTCTTAGAAAGAAATGTGTTTTTTGCACAGAATTTTAAACCTTAAACATAAAGAGAATGTGTGTGTGATGACCTACTTATCAAATAAATATTTAGCAGTGGTATGTCCATTATAAATTAATCTATTAGGGCTACAGCAGCAGAAAGCCAATACAACAAGTGCTGTCTAAGCTCCTGAGTTCAAACAATCTCTCACATCAGAAAATACAGTCAGTGCACCAAACAGAATGAGGCTGAGCATTGAACAAATGGGGAGAGGCAGTGTTGTCACTAGTTTGTCCACCAGAGAGCACTGATAAGCTTCATTTAAATGTGATGTACCCCACTCACAACATCTATTTGGTCACAGTTTTTGGTCACCCACCATACCATTTTTCCAGGCAAGATGCCGTCTATGTTGAATAAACAAGTTTAACAAGAACAGCAGGGAAATTTTAGCCTTCACATGTTTTCTTAAGAAATAAAGATCACATATTTTTGACCACAAACTGCAGGAATTCCTTTAAAGAAATGTCATGTTATGCATTTATGTTTACACAGACATATTGTGCACAGTTTTGAGGTTCACAATTTCATTTTGGATGACTAAGAATAGGTTTACATGTCTGGATGCTCAAAAAACACATCACTTATGTCATACTGATGTGGATGACATCACTATGACTCTTGTTCGCTCTTGTTTTAGCTCTTGTCTCCTTGAGGCCGCCCTTAGTCAGAATACCCAGTCTGCTCTGATTGGTCAGCTCACACACGCCTGAGCCAGCACTGCTTACCGTGTCTCCAGTTGGCTCCGTCATGTTCTCAGCTTCCAGTTAGCTTCATTTCTAGCCTGAATATAGGCAGATTTTATGCAACGATGTGACATGGTGAAGTAGTGTGACATCATGAAGTCAGGGAATTAAAGGCGGGGCCACTGACGAGGCGTTTCAGGGACAGTGTTTTCAGTGGGAGAGAGGAGCTCCCACTGGGCTTTTTAACTATCCATACCTTTTAAATGCACAAGAACATTTATGCTTTAACATATTGAAGGAAAGGGGAAAAATTTAAAAACCATAATAGGTAACCTTTAAAAAGAAAAAAATCATTTACCAATATCTATATTCTCAGTCATTGATTTTTAACGTAAGTCATTGTCATAAACTTTCTCTAGTTCTCAACTAAACTTATCTTGGATGTTTTAAGGAGAAATTAAGAGGGGGAAAAAATGGCAAGCAGTGTCCCATGTCAGCCTGCTGCCTCCGCCCACAGACACACACATGACCCGGGTCACATGACGGAGAGCCTTGATACTACCTCCTGGTTCACACCAACAGACTGGCTACACGGAGCGAGGCTAGCTGTTAGCTTCAACTGTCTAGACGGCCGAGATGGTGAGTGCAAAAACAAGCATCATCTGTTCGGGCTACACTGAAATGAACCGGGACACTTATTGATAAAAGGGCAGCAATAACACGGACCAGCAGTTTAACTTACAGCTGCTGTTTAATAGTTAAACCCGACAGGAGAGCTAGCTGGGCTGGTCGAGTTAGCATGAGTACGAGGCCGCCTGTGCTCTCTCTCTGATGTTTTGGCTAGCCAGCGGCCCAGCAGCTACTGTTAATGAAGACAGGAGCTAAAAGTGTTTATCAATAATTGAATTAATTTTAGCTGGTCATGTTTTGGGTGACTGGAGCTGCGAGAGTGCTGAGGGAAACGTCAAAGTTAGCTAACGTTGCTGGTTAGCACGATGTCATGTGAAGTTGTATCCTGTCTTGTCACATACATGTCTTCACATTCCGTTTACATTTCTATGTTTAAAGGACATTATGCTTGGAAAAAGCTTTGATCACTTGTTGAATAAATTAGTTAGGACACAATAGCATTAATTAGATGTTGAATCCCACTGACTTTGATGCACTGTTGCTCTGTTTTCCATGTCATTTGCTCCAATGTAGCACATTATATTGATTAATAGGAGTTTCCTGTATTAAACACGCAACCATGTACGGGATCATATGACTGAAAGCATCCCACTCGCTTCCAGACAGTGATCATTGGTCTCTCCTGACATCTTGGTGATTGGGCTGATCCCTCCAGAGTTGCTGCTCCTGCATGCTGAAGCATGTGTGTGTGACTTTGTGCCAGCTCAGACGAAAATAATGTGGGTGGGCAGCCGGTGATAAGTGACTGAGTTAGTATGGACGTAAAATAGGGAGTTGCTGCATGGATTTACCTTCAGACACCCGGCAGTCCCATTTGTTTGCACACACTTATTCTCATGTACAGATGTTGAATAGTTATTGCAGACAGTTAGATCCCGTTGTCAGTCACAAGTCCATACAGATGTTGTGTGAACAAAATTTACGAATCCACATAGTTGTAGTTTCAAAGTGCCCTGAGATTAAGAAGGCTGATAATAGATTTCCCACTTTCTTACTTTGCCTGATATCTCAGTTTGTTTTGTTACGTCCAGTTTTACATTTGTTCTTGACCGTGATCTTGAGTTGTCGCCAACATGAATTACAGAAAGGTTCAACTTTGTGAACCTGAAAGGACCATTATGTGGTTTTGAGAAATACATTAAAACCCAGAAAGATAATATAAACTATATTCAGAAGGTAATTCAGGGATATTTATCTGACAAATTAATGTAAAACGGTATGCAATTGTGTTTTACTTTGAAGACAGATTATTTATTCAGTTTATGAAGTAATGAAAATTCATCAATGAAGATTCTTCTTTTCAGGTTAAAAGTTCTTCCACAAAACTGCGTCTTTTAAATGATAAAGAAGTAAAGAGATGACAGCTGTCATCTGCTTAAAGAGTGTTCAGGTCTTCAGGATTAATACAGCAAAGAGCTTTCTGTCTGGAATTGCATCCTATTGTTCTGTCAATAAAGATTTAATCAATGTATTATTCAGACATCTTTGCCAAACTGACTCATGAAAAGTCTGTTCCTTCCTGTGTGTAATGCTCTGTTTTCTGTGGTGTCCTTCAGAGTTTCCTAGGAGGTTTGTTTGGGCCAGTATGTGAGATAGACGTGCTGCTGAACGATGCAGAGAACAGAAAGACAGCCGAGTTGAAGACAGAAGAGGGGAAGGTGGAGAAGCACTACCTGTTCTACGACGGAGAGTCTGTGTCTGGCAAGGTAAACTGACTTTACATTATTGATAAAGTGGGATGCAGCCGGAGCTCCACAAGGGAGCCCTACACACCTGAAGCCTTGATTAAAAAATTGCTGTCATTTCATTTCAGTAGTTAGCAGTACTCAGTAAGCAGGTAATGGACTTCTCGGCCATACCTATTTTATATCTATTTTGGGACGCTCTCTTTAACTGAGCCCAGTGGGAAATTAAAGTTCTTCTGATGTGTGCGCAAGATTTGTTCTAGGAAAAAGTGAAGCATCTATGTTTAGGGTCTATGAATGTATCAGCTGATATATCTGCTTTATTAAGTCATAAAGGAGTCTTCCTAATATTAAATTCATTTAACAATTTTTTTATATAACTGCAGACAGTGACAGCAGATTTGTAATAAAAAGACATGGCTTGTGTCTGGGATATTTTATCTGTTGTATGAAGAGAAGATTTTGCAGTTTTCCCTGTGGGAGGGAAAATATGTTATAAATTGGTAGTATCAACTGTGACAACATGATTTTTGCCTCATGATACTTGATCTCATCGCCTGTCCTCCTCAAGGTGAATCTAAATGTGAAGCAGGGAGGAAAGCGACTGGAGCATCAGGGCATCCGCATCGAGTTTGTTGGACAGATAGGTGAGCATTCATCACTGTTACCACTCTGTGTTCCTGTCTCTTGCAAAACATATAGAACGTATGAGAACTAATAGTTATTTATAATGAAATTATACAATTAACTCTTCCTTTGCGCTGATGATAGTATAACGGTGCTGATGAATTTTACTATTAAAACCTGTAAATTGCCTTATGCAAAAGATATTCACACTGTCAACTGAGTGCATTGGGCTTTTTAGCTGGAGAACTACTTGTCCACAGTCGGCTGTTGGCTTTCTCATGTGGCTAAAGGGTTTAATGGAGCATGTGGTCATCATGTGCAGCCTGCCATAGTGGAGCTAAACCCTCCTCCAGCTGGATGTGCAGTAGGAGGAGGGTAGCAGTGAGCAGTGTGTTGAAAGAGCATGGGATCCCGATATAAAATGTTTTCTAGTGTTGTTTAACTTGCACTCTTAATCTTTATTTCAGAGCTGTTCTCTGATAAGAGCAACACCCATGAGTTTGTGGACCTGGTGAAAGAGTTGGCTCTGCCAGGAGAACTCACCCAGAACAGGAGCTACGACTTTGAGTTCATGCAGGTGGAGAAGCCCTATGAGTCCTATACTGGAGCCAATGTCAGGCTAAGGTATATTTAATACACAGCTCAACAATAGGCAAACTGTAAGTTCTACTATCATATCAGTTGCATTGGTCCCATTTGAAGTGTTTGATGATATGTGTGCGTCGGCATCAAGTGTCCACATTAAATCTTAAGATGCTGTTCCCCTACTGGAGGGGGACAGTGAGAGATATTCCCTACAGAGACCAATAACATATTGCCGACATAACTAGTGGTTTATTATTTTTGTTATTATTTGATGTGTTTATTTGCAGGGAATAATTTGAATAGATGATTATTTATTTTATCAAGTACAAATCTCAAACATTTTGCTGGCTGATGGTTTACTAGTGTAAATATTTTTCGGATAATCTTCTTATTTTTCTTTTGGTTTTTTTGAGTGTTTGTCTAACAGCATGTCCCATTTTGACTTTGTGGTTATATTGTGTCAAAAAGGATCAGTCAGTTAATCAAATTTTACCTTATTATTGGTTAATTAAAGTAATTTTAAGGAGCAGCCCTATGTTATTGATAATATATCTTAGAATCATCACAATACTGACTAAATCTGAATGAAGAGGATATGAGAATTTCACTTACTAGTAAAAATGTGATTTAAAAACACATTTTAGGTTGTTTGAGTTCAGTATGTTCACACGTGATGGAGAAAATAAAAAGATTTTCTGTGGTTGTCACAGTGGGACATTTTGAATGGCAGCGTGTTCGACACTGTTTTCACACTCTTTCTCCGTCTTGCAGGTATTTCCTCAGGGTGACAATAGTTCGTCGTCTTTCTGACTTAGTGAAGGAATACGAGCTGATTGTCCACCAGTTAGCCACCTACCCAGACGTCAACAACTCAATCAAGATGGAGGTTGGCATAGAAGACTGTCTGCACATCGAGTTTGAGTACAACAAATCCAAGTAAGATCAATTTTGGTATATCTTTTCTTTTGAGGTCTTTATTTTTTCTGCAGCCACTTTGAGCTGCTTGTCATGATGTGTCTCTTTGTTAGATACCACCTTAAGGACGTGATTGTTGGGAAGATCTACTTCCTGCTGGTCAGGATCAAGATCCAACACATGGAACTACAGCTCATCAAGAAGGAGATAACAGGCATAGGTGAGAATCTAGGCCAGCCATGTTTACAATGTATGTCACTTAGATCCAACACCTATACGGTAAGCAGTATGACTCAGCGCTAACTTTATAGTTCATCACCTTTGAGGTTTCTCTAGCTGTAAAATGCAATCGCTGGTTTACTTTTCTGTGAAGTGATGAGGTCCCAAAAGATTTTAAAAACTTCTTTGAGCTCTGCTCCACTTTACTGTAGTTTATCCTACTCACTTAATGTAATCGTTGTCGTCCTCTTTCAGGTCCCAGTACCACCACGGAGACAGAAACGGTCGCAAAGTATGAGATCATGGATGGAGCCCCAGTTAAAGGAGAATCAATCCCCATCAGACTGTTTCTGGCAGGTAACTTCACTCTCACCTCTTTCCTCCTCTCCTCTCCTCTAATAATTGACATAATGTAATGGAAAATATCTATATAAAAAAAGGTTAATATTATGTAATAAACTTATGTATATTTTACTTAAAGTATGAGATGCAACTTATCACATCTCCTGTTTCCTCACAGGATATGACTTGACAGCCACCATGAGGGATGTCAACAAGAAGTTCTCTGTACGCTACTTCCTTAATCTGGTGCTGGTGGACGAAGAGGACAGAAGATACTTTAAACAACAGGTAACAAACACAATGAGCAGCGATAGTATTAGACGTTAGTGAGCTTATATCTGTAACTGGACCTGACATAAATGAGTGTGATCCCAGTTGTGTTCTTTTTTTTGTGATAAACACTGAATGTAACTTTTATGTGTATAATTAAACTCCACAGGGCAACTTTAAACACCAGTCTGTCTCAAAAACCTCTCATTGCCAGCAGAAAGTTTACGAATTGTCTTGCAGTGAAAAAGATCTGTAACCTATTGTGTATTTTAGTTTTTAAAGATAGTTGCATTGCAAGGCTGACAGTCTTTTTGTATGCATTAAATCATTTACCTCAGTATTTTTAAGTGGGATTGCTGTTTTGGAAGTTTTCATATATTCCCTCCTGTACCTCTGTGTTTAGGAGATTGTTTTGTGGAGAAAAGCGCCAGAGAAGCTGAGGAAAAGAAACTTCCACCAGCGCTACGAGTCGCCCGAGCCCCGAACCCAGCCAGTTAGCGCAGAGCAGCCGGAGATGTGAGGACGCCGCTATGAACTGAAAAATACACACAGACACACCCCAACTCTTCACTGCTGAACAGCCAGAGTTGTGAGGACTGCCCCACTATCTGCCTGGACTGAGAAATGTCTGTATACATGAATACACATAACATACCCCCTGACATCCTCCCCCCTCCGCACCACTTCACAGCCTCCCACGTGAGCTGTCCAACCACAGTCACGCCCCCCCGACTGAAACATCATACTCCCATACAGACGCACGAGTGTACAACCCAAGTAGGCTGATGCTAAATGTTGAGGCAAGTCAAATGCAATTCAGAGCCACCAGAGTAAGGAGCAGTGAGGCAGTCTGTTTGATATCGGTGTCTCAGACTGAAAACACACACACACAAGTGAAGCCATACAGTCTGAATGCATATTAAAACAGAAGCAACGACGGAGGAAAAAACGACGGCTGCAGACGACCACCACAACATTTATCCATTTCCTCTGCAGCAGGAGCTTCTTTTCTTTGCGTCTTTGGACAGCGCTCACCATGGACTTTCTCTGGCATCCTCCCTCCCACAACCCCTTCAGAATGACGCTATCTGGAGTCTCGCCAGTGATTGAAAGTATTCAAGACATGTGGGGATCAGCCTGAACGAAGGACGCGAGAGGCTAAGCTATGAGTCCACGCACACACGCGCTCTGTCTGTTCAAAACACTTGAGTTAGAGCCATCATGATGTCACTGTGCTCTTGGTCATCCATCTCAAAAGTATGATACAAAAGTCCACAAACTGCTCTTTATATGCAAAGTCTGCTTAATTAGTAAATTAAGAGTTTAGTGCAACAAATGTCCATCTGAACATAAATCTAGTCTTATAATTCATCCTCTTATATGGCTGTTTTGTTGAAATGGAAACTGTTACATGACTCCAGCTCAAGAGCACGTCTCATTTCATGTAAGAATATTTTTGATTCGAGATGGACATTATCATTTCAATATCATGTATCTCACACAACTGTCGAACTAAAGATCTTTTAGAGCTGCAACTAGTCGTTATTTTCGTTTACAGTTCATCTGCAGATTCTCAATTAATTGATTCATCATTTAAATATCAGATTACAATTAATTCATCACAATTTTCTATCTACAAAGTTTTTTTTTTTTGTCAGACCAGCAGTCTTAATTCCCAAAATATTAAATGTACATTTGCATAGAGAAAGTAAACGGTCACACTGGAGCGGCTAGATTCTTTCTGAGAATGACTGAAATAAGAAACCCACTTTCAAAATAGTTGACAATTAGTTTTGTAGTCAGTTGACTAATCAATAAACGGCTAATGGTTGCAGCTCTAAAGGCATCATACGATGAAATCTTCTGCTTGTTAAAGATTCAGAGGTTTCAGTCTCTCGTTAGGGTGAATATTTGATGCTGTTTTCACTGGTGAGGTCTGTATGAGTGCTACAGCATCGCTTCTGAATTTATCTTAAGGGTTCCATCTGTTTATGTTTCTCTGGCATGCGAGATTTAGTTTAATCTGTAAAGTGCCATTTATTTATGACTAATCTTTGAGAAAAAAGAAAAGATTTTTGTTGTTCGTCTTTCAGAGTAATTTAAGAGTCGGTTCACCCACAAAAGAAACTACTCCAAGCCAGACATGTGGATCATCAAGATTAACGGAGAATTTCATTTCGCTACTTTGAGCACCACAAATGGAATTCTATTGACCTCCATTTTATCCGAGTGGAGGAAGAAATATCCGAGAGGGACATCTCAAAACTAGGACGCATTAAATCAATAATTCACTTTCCTTTTGTCAGGTGCAGTGTTTTTTGAGCCAGTCCGTTCAGCATCAGTAAAATACGTATGTTAATATATGGCTCATGTATGCTATTGTAAGCACTGGAAAGGATGCAGTATCAATACACTGTAAAAATCCAATAATATTCCACTGTGATGTTCAGACCTGCAGTTAAGGTCCTGCTTTAAAGAACCAGACATACAGTTTGGCGATGTTACAGCTCTTGTGTGTAAGCTGAAAATTGTCCTTAAGCTCTGATCTGTGGCCAGTTTTGCATTTTCCCCTCCAATACTTAACTTTGCTTTAAAAAAAAAGGGGGGGGGGGGGCATGGAAGCTGAAGCTAAACATCACTCAAGGACGACTTCACCTCAGAGATCTCCTGCGTCTCTAATGCAAATGATTCTGTTGTTTATATATCACTACTTGTTTTGATTGGACTTAAGTACAATACAATATTTTACTGCTTTATGTCTCTTTCGTGTGCAAGTCACGCTGTTCACATTTCATTTCATGAACCTCTGAACAGACATCTATGGTTCTACATGTGTTTGTTCCTCAACACCAGTTTTGGCTTTCCAAATCTGCGTTTCTCTTGTTTGGAAACTAATTTATTTGCAAGTGAGGGTTTCTTTCTTTCTTTCTGAACACTGTACAGGTAAGGTCTGTTTGGCATACTTAAAATACCTTCAGAGGTAATGAAGAGACACGTAATGCCAAAACTCTCTGCCCCTGTCTTATCTACTGCATGTCAATCTTTACACTATGTCTTATCATGCCATCAAAGTGTGTGTGCGTGTGTGTATGATATGTGTATATACACCAAACCCAAATATATAGCAAAAATGAATCGTGAATAAAGCAAATTTATACTGAATATCTTTTGAATAGCACTGTTTCTTTAAAAGATCATTACAAAACATAAAGTTAAAAGAGTTGTGCATGTAAAATGCCAGGTTGTTTCAGATCTTTAAAGAAGTCCATTTACATTTGTCTGCATCCAGATTTTACCCGGACAACCATCGGTGAAAAGTGTATTGGAGGAACTTTCTTTCTTTCTTTCTACAGATGCATATAGTGTTGTCAAGACTTGAATTATAAAAATAAAGCCAGTTCTTTGTCAAGCTCTCTTCAGACACTCTTGTTTTGGTACCCAGAGAAAGCAATAGAACAGCTTTAACACTGTCATACCATCTATAAGATTAAATGAGAAATGGATGAGAAAAAACACAATTTTATAAATTGATAAAAACATTAAGGTACGTTTATTAAAAAGGTACATTTAAATTATATTTTTGGTGGCTAGTCAAACAATTGTGTGTGATCAGAATCAGGGTCTGTTTCATTAGCCAAGTATGCAAGAATAGACTGACTGTATTTAGGCACTTGCTATACAAATGTAGCAACAAAAACACTGATAAATAACAAAGATAGATGGGAATAAAATTTGAATATATTTCAGACAGTAAATGGGGTTGTAGTGAACTTAGGGTTATGATGTCAATATTTGTACAAATATTATTCATTTATTTATTGAAATACCTCAACATCTATCTTTATTTAATTATAATAGAGTGAAATATATTGACAGGTTGACACTTACTTCCATCATGGCTGAATTTACATGAATAAAATAGGCCTACAAATCTTCATTCTATGCATTTATTTTTGGAGTAGAAAGTCTCATGATGTATCTATAGCAGATGGTCCTAGAGACTGAGTTATGTCATCTGTTTCATATACGATCTTCGGCTTCAGCTATAGAGGTGTCCTTCGCTTTGCCTGTTCATTTATTTTGCACTCTTTGCAACATAATATTCTGAAGACAATACTTTAAAGTCACATTCCATTGTCTAACAAAAGCTAGCTCGTGTACACTTATAGCTCTCATTGTTTTGTGAATATTAGTCATTTTATCCTTTAATACAAACAGGCACTTTTGTGGGCAGCTACATGGCGACCGGTCCTGTCCCACGTTGTGACAGCAGGAAGAGAGCAGTGTTGACCGTCCTCTGGTGATGTGAATGGTGTGTAATCTACACATCTACACCTGTCGAACAACATGGAGCGATAGTAGCGATAGTTTTTTTTCTTACCCCGCAGAAGAAGCCAATACCCGGGGTATAAACGAGTCGCAGTGATGTCGCTAAACCGGTGCATGTATTTGTTTTCTCGGCTTCAACGCCACATTAGCCCTCGGACTGCCAGGATCACCGCTGGTAGCTGTCATGTGCCTTCTGGTGTTTTACATAAACAGCACCAGGCTGGTTCTGGTGTTTGTAGCAGACATGTTTCGTCAAACAGCTCTTCTTCAAAACCCCCGGACACCTCTCTGTTTGTCCCCGTCCCTCTGAAGACCGACCCCGCGGTGGACGGGAGTGTGGGAGCAGAGCTAACCCAGCCTCTCGATAAGAGTGAGTACGACCCCCTGAGCTGGTCTCAATGATCAGTGACGTTGAGCAGAATAGAGATGATAATTGATTAAAGCCGAGGCGATCTGAGATGTCAGATGTACAGTAGTTTCTGCGTTTTCTCATTTCTGTCTTTACATTTTTGTCTGTAATTCAGATCAGCTGCTGAAAATGCTGAACAAGTTTTATAAGAGGAAAGAGATGCAGAAGCTGGCAGCAGACCATGGCCTGGATGGTGAGAAATGAATTAGCATCATGTTACAGCTGTTCACACATTGTTGTTGTTGTTGTTGTTGTTGTTGTTGTTGTCTTTTATTTAACAATTAAAAAAACACCAACCCAGATTTAATGCCAATGTGCCAATGCCAATTCCCATTAATAATAAATAGATAATAATCTGTGCGATATAAAGGAATAAAATCTGTTGCGCTTATAACGCAGAACAGCTGCTCCTGTGTGGAGTCACGCAATGTGGATGTGAACCAAACATGTCGTCACTGGTGTGACGAGAAGAACGCAGCACGAGGGGAGAAGTCTCCAAGTTTAGCCATAAAGTCTTATCACAGCTGTGGAATATCAAATAAACCATCTTTGCTGACTTCGTCTCAGCCTTTCTTACACTCAGGTGTGCATGAAAAAGCATAAAAATATTGGTTTCTATAATAAGTTATTTTGTCAGTATCAAGATGCAGTTGTGTCATCATGCCATTAGTCAGGCTTAACATCAGTCTTTTATCATCGACAGGAGAACTTTTGTTCTGTTGACAGAATTAACTTTCCTCTTACAGTTAAACGGTGAAACAAAACCATTTCAATGAAAGAGAAAGTGAAGGGAAGGCTCTTAGATCATTGTGCACTGAGGTCCTGCTGTGGCAGCTGGTTCTGAAATATGCAGCTTCCTTTATCTTGTAGAAATCGTTGATGCTGCAGTCAGAATGACGTCAGGTTCATAACCATCACACTTTCCATGGTGAGCTTCATTGTAACCGTGTCCTTTTTGTATGCGCAGCTCGTCTGTTCCACCAGGCCTTCATTAGCTTCAGGAAGTACGTCCTGGAAATGACAGCACTCCCTGCTGACCTGCACATCATCCTCAGTGACATCTGCTTTGGAGCAGGTTTGTCAGTTTTTAGTTGACCCTCAAGATGGAGTCGTGTAAAAAGATAGAATGATTCAATCAAAGTAAAATTTTAATTAAGCTGAATGTCTGTTGTTTTCCAGGTCATGTAGATGACATCTACCCATACTTCATGCGTCATGCCAAGCAGGTCTTTCCTATGCTGGACTGTATGGACGACCTGAGAAAGATCTCCGACCTCAGACACCCTGCTAACTGGTATGTATTATATAACAGAGGATAATCCAGGAGTGTCAGGCATGAGTACTGTATGTGCTGCTTATATATCTGATATCACAGTGGGATCCACCTTTACTTCTACTGTAATGTTGTAGGTTTTCCTCTGTATACATGTGTAAATATTTGTGTGTATGTGGTCATCAGGTATCCCGAGGCTCGTGCCATCCAGAGGAAGGTGATTTTCCATGCTGGTCCCACTAACAGTGGTAAAACCTACCACGCCATCCAGCGCTTCCTGGCTGCCAAGTCTGGAGTCTACTGCGGCCCCCTGAAGCTGCTGGCCCACGAGATCTTTGAGAAGACCAACACAGCTGTACGTCTCTAACTTCTTGATGAGTTGATAAATTAGTGGAGAACTTTGTCTTCAGATTCTAGTTTGTTTATCGTAGTAATGCCTTTATCCCACAATGTCCATCCAGTCTTTTTTGTTTCCCATCTCAGGGGTCTTTTCTAAGATGTCATCTTCTATCTCCTACTCACCATACTGCAGTGTTGACTGATGTCCTGTGTGTATATTTGTGTGCATATTCACAGGGTGTGAGATGTGACTTGGTTACTGGAGAGGAAAGGACATTCATGGACCCCGAGGGTCGAGCAGCTGGTCATGTAGCCTGTACAATTGAGATGTGCAGCGTCAACACACCTTGTAAGTTAACACAACGCACACGAACATTTCTACTGATTAGCATCAATATAACAACATCACTGTGTTTGACATCAGGAAATGTGTCAGTTAAACCAAAGAAGAATGGTCGACTGCTGTCTCGTTTCAAACTGATCCCAAGAAAGAGGAAGTCTCTTCCCTTCTGATTACACAAAAATAAGATGAAATGAATCTTGACTTTTGAATACGGCAGGTGTTTGAGTTGTGATTAGCAACCTTGCTCATAAATTGAAGTAGTAATGTTGATAAAGTAGTTTGTTTTTTACAAACAGTTCTTTTACTTCTTCCATAAATGTTTCTCATGCTCTGAAAAACTGAAAAAACCAAATGGTTTCTCCTGTGAGATCATGTAGAAATGGAGGCACTGGTGGACATTTTGTTTGTGTGTATTCATTAACGAGGCGATGGCGGGTCTGTGTGTTTTTAGATGAGGTGGCTGTGATCGATGAAATTCAGATGATCAGAGATCTGTCCAGAGGCTGGGCCTGGACCAGAGCACTGCTGGGTTGGTAACACACACTGAAAAACAGACAGGCAACACACACATACACGCACGAGGCCTCTTGCACTGTTTTTGTCTCTGTTCGTTCATTCCATTAATTTGACCTCAGGCCAGATGATCAGCTCTCTGTAGTAACATTCATGGTAATCAAGTGACGATAATGCACATTTTCTGAATGTGTTGCTGTGTTTTAAGGCCCCTCCCTTATAAGCACACATGTTTTCCTTTGTCCTTGTGATTGTGTCATTTATTTCAAACTTCAACACTTGTCATTTCTTGTAGGTCTGTGTGCGGAGGAGATCCATGTGTGTGGGGAACCTGCAGCCATCGACTTCATCAGAGAGTTGATGTTCACCACTGGAGAGGAAGTGGAGGTGAGGCTGTGATAGCATATGTCGGACAGCAGTTGTTATAATGTGTTTTTTTGAAATAACCACTTTCTCCATCTCTCTCTCTGAAGGTTCACAACTATGAGCGTTTAACTCCTTTCACAATCCTGGACCAGGCTGTGGAGTCATTAGACAACCTGAGACCTGGAGATTGCATCGTCTGCTTCAGCAAAAACGACATCTACTCCATCAGCAGACAGATTGAGGCCAGAGGACTAGAATGTGCCGTCATTTACGGGAGCTTACCTCCAGGTGAGTTTGTGACTTTGGTCCTTGGAACCACTGAAGGCTAAAGGCAAATATAAAGAAAAATGCTCTCCTACCCCTCTATGAATTTTTGTTTCCAGAGTTTGCATTGAAGTAAGAAGTTGTCACATTGAAGCAAAATCTTCCAAATCAACCAGATCATAGTGGGCTCCATTTGTAAAAATGTTCTTTTGTTCAAGCTTAAACTTCGCTTGTGTCCGAAAAACATTACAAAGATCTTACAAAAGTCACACTTCAGTTATTCGTCATATTTTGCCAACCGTCATTTCAGATGTTTGTCTGATTCCAGGCTTGATTGTGTGATTTACAGGCACCAAGTTGTCACAAGCCAAGAAGTTTAATGACCCCGATGACGCCTGCAAGATACTGGTGGCTACAGATGCTATCGGGATGGGCCTGAACCTGTAAATACCGTCTTACTGTGTGCTGTCTTTAATTCTTTGATTTCAGCGAGGTCATTACATGTCCTCACTGAAAGCATATTTTCCCCCCAAGAAGAAGTACCGTAATTTCCGGACTATAAGGCGCACCTGAATATAAGCCGCACCAGCCAATTTTAGGGAAAAACACAAATGTGTACATATACAAGCCGCACCCGATTATAAGCCGCAGGTGTTTTAACGTTTAATTACCATATGTAAAGGCTCGTGCACAGAGGAGATTGTCAGGAAAGAGACTGCTGTTTGGGGAAGCTTCCATTTTATTAACATTTCAACAAACAAGTTGCATATTTGCACAACCTATGACCACGCAAACGTCAACACGCAAGAGTCAGAGACGCACAAACAGACGCACAAAGCTGCGGACTGGTTCGCACGGACAGTTAAAGACAACATGAATGTCATTTAATTCAACTAACAGCGAAGTAAAGTGAGAAACTTCTCGGTCAGACTGACAGACAGCTGTTAGCTCCGTTAGCACCGCCACCTGTCTGACTATGTGTTGTTAGCATAACAAACCTGAATCACTGACGTTGATGACGTCCACCGACAGAACAACGCGTTCCCTCGACACAGAACTCCGAATGCTCAATGATGGTGTAGGGTCGACGACATAGCTACGCTGTCGCCGCGACGCAGAAGCGTAATAATAAACCAGGCGTTAAAGGTGGGGGACGTAACCTGTACAATCCATAGATTGAGGAGGTCCCCTAGTGGCCGTTAGCTGTAAAAATCCATAAAATAGCCGCACCGTTGTATAGGCCGCAGGGTTCAAAGCATGGGGAAGAAGTAGCGGCTTATAGTCCGGAAAGTACGGTATGTATTATATGTATCGTCGGGGTCTTGTCAAGTAAAACCCTCATTGTGTTTGCCCCTTTTCCATTGGGTTGTTATATCAACCACCATATTATCCCTCATCATGTTTATCTTAAAATTTGATTTGATAACTTTACAGTTGTTTATTTTTATGGTATTTAATACCTTTTTGCTGGCATGTTCAGCACACACCACTAGGGGTCGCAAACAATCTGAGATTCTTACCTATCGGGACTTTTACAAGACTCCAATCTTCCAGCTGTAGCTTCAGAGAAAATGGTCACATTGTTACAAAAATGTAATCATTTCAGCCCAGATCTCTCCACTTACCTGCCTTTCTCCCCCTCTCTCCCTCTCCAGGAGCATAAAACGTATCATCTTCAACAGTCTGATAAAGCCTAACATTAATGAGAAAGGGGAGAAGCAGATGGACACCATCAGCACATCACAAGCCCTGCAGATAGCCGGCCGTGCAGGGAGGTCAGCCTCATTTGTACTTCTGTTATCCCCATTCATGAGCCGTTAAAGGTATACGCAAGTCATTTTCTCCTCTGTCACCCCTCCCAGGTTCTCCTCCAAGTTTAAAGAGGGAGAGGTTACCACCATGCACAGAGACGATCTGGCTGTTCTGAAGGAAATACTCAGCCAATCCGTGGACCCGATAGAGGTGATCATTTAGACACAGGCACACGCTCAAACACACACTCGTAGGTTAACCCTGAAAAGCCTCCAGCAGGGTCACTGTATGTTTATCGCTCCTCTTTTTCCTCAGACTGCAGGTCTGCATCCTACAGCAGAGCAGATCGAGATGTTCGCTTATCATCTGCCTGATGCTACACTGTCAAACCTTGTTGTGAGTATAGAGATCTATTCATTCGTCCTCCTGCCTCTGTTCAATCTGTAAGCAACAGTGTGTGAAATGTTATCACACTGACAGGTAGGACAATTTAATAGCAAGGACTGTACCAATGCATGCACTCATCAGTTTGATTTATCACACTCTTGCCATAACCTCATCCTCTGACACACTTCGTGACTTATCTCTCTCTCTCAGGACATATTCGTCAGCCTCTCTCAGGTGGACGGTGTGTATTTTGTCTGCAACATTGACGACTTCAAGTTCCTGGCTGATATGATTCAGCACATCCCGCTGAACCTGAGGTCGCGCTACGTCTTCTGCACCGCTCCCATCAACAAGAAACAACCGTTTGTCTGCACTTCGTTCCTCAAGGTTAGTATGAGTTGAGCTGGGAGGTGGGCATGAGGTGAATGAGGTAAACGGAGGGAGACAGTTACAACGCTGAGGAGGGAAGTGTAAGTGATCGGTTAATGGTAACAGTAGTGGCTGGGTTCACAGGAAAGACCAGAAAAAAACATTTGATCAGTAATTATTATCACACACTTTCTCTGTGTGATTTCAGGACGTCACAGATTAGATCGACTGGATCATTCCGACACCAATGTTTTTTTCTGTTTCTCAGGAACTGATTCATCGACTGTGTTGTAAAAAGATAAATAACAGCACCTGAATTCTTTTTATTGGCGTCATAGTATTTGCTCTCTCATTTTATGGTTATATTATCATACTCATAAAACAAGGGTCAGCTCCAGAATTAAATGATTGTCAAGTAACCTTTGAGACACAAGGTCAAGTTGTGTCTCACAGGATTGGTATGTGTGTAAAGGAAAAGCTTGCTTTCTTGTGGGGTTGTCAGAAAGCATATATTTTTTCACAAGTTTAAATGCAGTCATAATATAGTTATCATCATCAGTTATCAACATTAATACTATGATACTACTCAACACACTCCCTTCCATTTGCTTACCTGCTAATCTTTGCATACTGTCCTGCACTCGCTGCTTTTATTTGCACTGTTTTGAATCTTGTTTCTCTTCCAGTTTGCCCGTCAGTTCAGTCGAGACGAGCCTCTGACATTTGACTGGGTCTGTCGCCATATCAGCTGGCCTCTGGCTCTACCCAAAAACATAAAAGACCTGGTTTACTTGGAAGCTGTCCACGATGTGTTAGATCTTTATCTTTGGTTAAGGTAACGTAATGTTTCTGCCTCTCTTACCTGACATTTCGAGCAGTTGCTACTTAATGTAATTGTCTTTTGTTTGTATGAGTATACCGTTATATTCCAAATAGTCATTGCCTGCCCACTGACGTTGCTGTCGATCTCTCTGTCTGTCTCTGCAGCTACCGTTTCATGGACATGTTTCCAGACACGGCCATGGTTAGGAAAATCCAGCAAGAACTTGATGACACCATCCAAGAAGGTGTGCTGAATATCACCCGTCTCATCAGAGCCACTGACTCAACCATCACTGACCCCCTGCAGACACAGGGCAGCATGCACGGTAATGTTGGAACATCCAGCAGTAATAATGTGACTGGAAGCAAAGGTCAGAGGGGACAAAGGGGCTCAGGAGTGGTGATTGACAGCTCTCTGGCTAGTCGCCTGGTGAGAGACGGGCTCCTGACGCCCGATTTGCTCCGACAGCTGCAGAGGGAGTGGTCTAAAGATACAGACGATAAAAATAATGACAACAAAGGGAAAAGGAAAAAGAAGAAATGAAGAGGAGCATTATTATGTGTTGATTGTTATGATCAACATGTTCCCATGGAGATCGACAACTGATTCAAACCTCGGATAATCTGGTGGTTTAAAATTGGAAAAAGGGGGATCTATGCACAGTTGAAGCACTAAAGCTAAAATATAAACATCAAAATGGGTCTGCTAAAATCTCACACCGGTTAATGTACGTAACTATCCCTCCTGTAAACTACTGGCTGCTCTGTTGCCCTGCTGACAGATCCTGGGTATGTTAGGACGGGTTGTCCTGTTTCAGTGTGAGCATAAAATGACTTCCAGTTACAATCACGGTGGAGAGTTAAAACTGTCTGGTTGTTGCATGTGAAGCTGCCCAGCAACAAAACTTTACTGACTGGAGAGACACACATTACTGTCAGATCTGGCCCGATCTGCAGCTGGTCTTACAAACTGACAATGTGCACAATGTTTCAGTGAAGAGTCACACTGTCGTAAATGCTGTTTAAGAAGCATTGTGATCATGAAACACAGTGAAATGCGCCGTACATGTGTGTTTTGCAGGTCTAGAATCATTTTGCTTTCATTGTGCTCCGTATAGTCCAAAGCGAAAGAATAACATGTTTATACTTTGGCAGTTAAACTACTCGGAAATGAATTTCAGTTTTAATTTTGAACATTTTGAATAGATTGAAGCCCTGTTAGTGTCTCTAAACAGATATGCCGTATTTTTTCTTATTTGTATATTTACTGTGATGACATGAGTCAAATAAAAATCTGCTATGTTTGAACTATCTTGATTTCATGTTTATGTATTTTATCATGCAGCTAACAGTTAAGAGTAACTACATCATGCGAACACTTGATGAAACTAAGGACTCTTAATGGTGGGTCACATTGTTACATTTTCAATTTGCATAATTTCATCAAACCTATCAGGAACACGGCAAGTTTCATTGAGCCATCAAGTAGATTAACCCTCCTGTTGTCTTTGGGTCAAAAAACTGACCATAAACTAACAGTCTTAAATGTTGTTTTTTCAACTTGAAATTTTATTACTTTTCCTACAACATTAGAACAAGGGAAATATTGCCTTTATTCATATTTCCATGGAATCTGTACACCACTTGGGTACAAAGATTGTCAACGGGTAATTTTTGACCCGACAGTTAAAATCACACAGTCAGTTACAGACTACAAAACACACACACACAGTGCTGATTGATCTCAGACAGAACTAAAACTTTCTCGTGCAGGTGCACCGTCACCTTTCCACGACCCCAGACACAACTTTCAAAGATCAAAGATCAATCAGTTTCAGACAGAAACATCAAGGCCCTGTTTACTAACACTTCTATATTCAGAGTGTAAACGTGCTGCAGGTGACAGAACCCTCAGTTCTCTCTGCGCTGCAGAACACAGGTCTGGGATCAGAGAGTGACGCAGCTGCTTGTTCTCCTGTAGTGGTCGTGGTCGCCCTCTCAGATTGCCTTGTTGGTTTATGTTGTTCACATTTGACTATTACTGGAAGGACTTTCAGTGAATTGCATTCAAAACTACTTTCTGCACATTTGTGATTTTTTATTGGGCCATATAAGTAATATCTCTTGAAAGAAAATATATATATATATTGTTTACTACCTTTGCAGTACCTTAAGAAATAATAATAAAAACCTACTGTAGTAAAGAAAACAGTGTCATACATATTCTTTATCAGTATGCTCCAAAGCTTCAGTGAAGAAGCTGTCTGACGTTCAAATGGCTGCACCATTTAATCAGATGGAACTCTTCTAGATGTGTGTAATTGTATTTATATTCCCACAAAATTAATCCTCAGTTGATAAAATTAGGTTTTCTGCAGAACTTCAGTAAAGGTTGAGTGTAATACACCAGAGGGAATTAATTAATGACAAATTAATAAACCTTTAACCTTTTACAGTAGATGGGGTTGGGCAGTAAGATGGAAAGATTGGAGGAAATGATGGGAGAAAGGGGTTTGGCTTGTTGTTAATCATTGAGTGATTGTGGAGGTTGATCCCTCCTCAGTGGACTCAGCGAGGACGGCGGGGAAGAACCAGACGTTCTGTGTCTTAACATGTGTTCACTCTGAATGTGTCTCTCATCCACATTTGATTGGAGATTGTGCTCTTGTGTGGTGCACTGACAGAGAAAGTTACTATAAAAAACCCACTGGAAGTTTTCATGTTGGTGTGTGTTGCGCATCAAGATGTTTGCCGTTCATCTCGTTTCATTCTTCTTCTCCAAACTCCAGGAGGACCCCACCAAGAAGGTAAGAGCTGCTCCACGGTGCTGAATGTGACTTTAACAAAGGTTACTTTAACTTTACCTTTATTCCGGTAACATTTACTCCCAGCATTAAAAATAAAATGAGGCCATGAATAGACTTGTTTACTAAAGTAGTTTTTGGAGCATCAAATGATTATGTTATATTTTCCACAGACATTAATGTGATGTCATATTGCAAATGACATGTTTATTAATACTGACAGAATAAATTATATAAACAACAACATTTAATATATCCAGTGCAATTTATACTTGCAAAAGAAAACAAACAGTACCAAATAAATGAATTGATGGAGCGCTCCAAGTATTGCTTGGATCAAAATAAAAGTATTTGAAACAAGGTTTATGCTGACACCACTGTCTTTATCCAGGAGATAACACAGGAGCCAGCGCTGTACTTAGACAGTCGAGGTGCCGTGATCATAAGTTACTGTGTCACCATGTGTCTGAGCAATGATTAACAACACTCCTCCTCTCTTAGTCCTGATGGGATCAACACACCATCCCAGGGCACAAACTGTCGACGCTCCCATAAGAAGACACACACTACATGCACTCACACTCTAACACAAATACAGGCTGACACCCAGCCAGCCAGAGGGACCTTGTCCCCTGATCATGTCACCACAGGGATGATTCGATATACAGGGTGGGACTGAGCATGGGAAGGCTTTTTGATACGTTCTCACCCTGTTACTAATTCATAGAGAGGATCAGCAGGCTTTCTCTGCTGTTAAGTTTCTTGTTTGCATCTCTTTCCTTCAGCCCCCACAGTCTGAGTCTTAGAATTAAACTACCCTCCCATGATTGCGGTACTGTTGCTTTCTATATAGTCAGAGTTAAATGCGAGTTCAGGACATGTTGCAGCAGCTTTTGTGGCAATTTAAATGTTTGACACACGTAAAACTTCAGGAAAATACCATTAGCATTATGTAATCTATGATCAAATATGATTACTGATGATAGTATTATATAATGTGGAGTTTATACAGGAAATCCCCCAAAATGAGTGGATGGAGGTGTTTGTGGCCCGGTCCAGAAATGTTCTATACTTTTATTTCTTTGTCTGTGGAAGACAGTTCTTTGGATGTAGAGGATGGAGAGAAGGGTCTTGAAGAAAAATAAGAAGAGGAGGCAAAGAGATGTATAACTCCTCTTCTGTACACACTACCTGTCTCTCTCTCTTATCACAGTCTGCCTCTCTCCGTCTCTATCCTCTCATAAAAGTCCATCAGCGGGAAGATAAATCCGTACGGCTCATCAATCTTTGCCTCTGTGTTTGCTTTCCATTTTCTGTCCTCTTCTTTTTATTTATCTTTTTTATTTTTTCAGGTGGACAGGTTTCTGTACGCCATGCGTCTCCATGACGACCAGCTGAAAGACATCTCGGCCCGTTTCCAGGCTGAGATGAAGAAGGGCCTCTCAGCAGAGAGTAACGCTGCAGCAGCAGTAAAGATGCTGCCCACACATGTCCGCTCCACTCCTGATGGAACAGGTCACTCACACTAATGGTTTTCTAACTTTTTTAGGATGCTTTTCAAGAAATACGTAACACACATATATATTTATGGATACAGTGCAAAACAGATGATGTATTTGTGTCTCTCTCTCCTGCACAGAGAAAGGACAGTTCCTGGCGTTGGATCTTGGAGGCTCCAAGTTTAAGGTGCTCCAAGTTAAAGTGAGAGAGGGCATGGGGATTCAGAGGGGAGGAGTCGAGATGGAGGAGAAGATTTACCCGATGCCGAAGGAGCTACTCAGTGGGAGAGGAACAGAGGTGAGGACAAGGGGGGGGAGGCACAGGAGACATGGACAGGGAAATCAGCGGAGGAGGTGGAATAGTAAAGGGTTACCATCTGTTTCTTCATTGTCTCTCTGCAGCTATTTGACCATGTGTCAGAGTCTCTGAAGGACTTCTTGCACGAGAAAAACATCAGCCTGGAGAAGAAACATCCTCTGGCCTTCACTTTCTCTTTTCCCTGTGAACAGTCCAAACTGGATCAGGTAATGACGCTCTTCACACTCTACATGACCTGCACCTGCAGTACATTTGTCCCTCTGTGCATCTCCTTGTTCTTTTCTCTCTTCCTCTTTAGGGATTATTGGTAAACTGGAGTAAAAACTACCGGGTTCGAGGCCTTCAGGGTAAAGATGTGGTCAAAACCCTTAGAGAAGCTGTTGACAGGACTGGGGTAATTTACTTCATTATAAGCTAACTTGACTTGTTTCACACAGAAACTATTTTTCATTCATCAGTCAGGTTGGTGAAGGAGCTCTTGGCCAAAGAAAAGTTTATCATCACTTAAAGCTGACTGCACATTCAGTACACAAACTCTTCTGTCTTTGAAGTTACCTTAACCTCACAACCTCACTATGTAACTCTGCAGGATATGAACGTAGAGGTGTTAGCCATGGTCAACGACACTGTAGCCACCATGATGACCTGCGGGTTTGATGACCAGTTCTGTGACGTGGGACTCATCATTGGTGAGTGCATCATTTAGTTAAGCTCCTGCTCCCTGTAGACGGTGCACCGTCTTAATTCATGTGTGTGAGGAGGTGTTTGTGTGTTGTGTGCATGGAATTGTTCTGCACCCTCTGGTCTCTTTAAGGCTCTGCTCCCCCTTATAGCCCAGTCTGCTGTGATTGGTCAGCTCTCGCAGGCCTGAGCAGGCATTGGCCATCGTGCTTCCTCATCAGCGCTGCCGCTGTTTTCGTGTCAACAGCTGTGCTGGGGGACGTGGCTCAGGGCGGTGACTGCAAAGTTGTGTCATCACAATTTCTGATGCGTTTGTGTTTGTGTTTAGGTACTGGTACCAACGCGTGCTACATGGAGGGCCTGCGTAACGTTGACTTGGTGGAGGGAGACGAGGGCAGGATGTGTATAAACACTGAGTGGGGGGGCTTTGGAGACGATGGAGCTCTGAATGATTACATCACTGAGTTTGATAGAGAAGTGGACGCAGCTTCCAACAACCCTGGAAAGCAAATGTGAGGAAAGCAGCTTTTTCTCAAGATTCGACATACATGGCACAACATGTCAACTTTAACTCCAGCTGTTTCTGTCTTTCCTCATGTGTTTCCTACCTGCAGCTTTGAGAAGATGGTCAGTGGGATGTATCTAGGAGAGTTAGTGAGGCTGGTTGTGTTAAAGATGGCTAAACGTGGGAAACTGTTTGATGGGCAGGTGTCTAAAGCCCTGAGGACTACAGGGAAGATTACCACTGCACATGTTGCAGCCATGGAGCAGTGAGTTGTCTGTCTATTTGTCCGTCCATCTGTCTGTGTCACACTCCCTCTGTGTAACAACAAGTGATCCTATAGATGTCTGTTGTTTTCAGGTACAAAACTGGTCTCAAGAACACCAGAGACATCCTCACAGAGCTTGACTTGAACCCGTCACCCGACGACTGCATTGCCGTTCAACACATCAGCACCATAGTGTCCTTCAGGTCCTCAAATCTGGTGGCTGCAGGACTGGCGGCCATCTTGAGTCGAATTAAGCAGAACCGTAACTTGAGGGCGTTGAGGATCACGGTGGGCGTGGATGGAACTGTGTACAAGACGCACCCACAGTAGGTTGTCATGGAAATATTCACCAAAAATTATATTGATACACCAACTGTGCATTTCTTCTTCATGGCAGACATTTTGACATGTCGCAGTGGAAAAAGCACAGATGTGAGGAATTAATGGTGGCTGAATTCCATTTAGCTGCTTCAGTTTCAGGGTCCTGATATTGTGTATGATGTCTATAATAATC
This sequence comes from Diplodus puntazzo, assembly GCA_963678695.2. Taxonomy (NCBI): domain Eukaryota; kingdom Metazoa; phylum Chordata; class Actinopteri; order Spariformes; family Sparidae; genus Diplodus; species Diplodus puntazzo. The sequence continues at coordinate 11,219,479 of OZ023155.1, read as the reverse complement.
TATGATAAAACAGCTTAATGCAAAATACAGAAACATATTTGGAGATAAAGTATCACATTGTGATGACAATTTTAAAGACATTTATAGGTATATAGACTGAAAATTAATTATGGATTTTTATCATTGTAAAAACAACACCGTGCTGGACTTCTTGAAGTTAAATCTTACACTCCTTGCATTTCAGGTATCCTAAACGTCTCCATAAAGTCGTGCGCCGGTTGCTTCCTGAGTGCCATGTAAGGTTTGTCCTGTCGGACAGCGGCAGCAGCAAAGGAGCAGCTTTGGTGACAGCAGTCGCCCAACGACTGGCATCACTAAGACGACAGGTTAGGATGCTGTGTGTGTGTGTGTGTTTCTGTGCTGTATATAATATGTGTCATCACAACATGTTTTCCTCATCAATGTCGCCAAATCTGGTATTATCTCACTTGTATCCCAGGTGGATGAGACGCTGTGTCCGTTCAAACTGAGTCAGGAGCAGCTGCAGCTGGTCAAGGCCAGGATGAGAGCGGGGCTCGAGGCTGGGCTGAAGACTAAAGGCTCCTCTGCCATCAAGATGCTGCCTTCTTTCGTGTACCGTACACCTGATGGCACAGGTCAGAAGCTAAAATGAAACACACAATGAACAAATTAATTGTCAGAAACTCTTCCAGCTACAACTTCTTTATTATCCTCTTTATCTTTGTCTAATTTTTTGAATGTTTTTTTCCAGAGCATGGAAAGTACCTTGCTTTGGATCTGGGAGGAACAAACTTCAGAGCGATGATGGTGAACTTTAAAAGACAGAATGCTCGACTTTACCATAAGATCTACACAATACCTCTGGAAATAATGCAGGGAACTGGAGAAGAGGTAGGACATTTTGTCAGATAGTTAGTACTAAGTGATACAGATGAAAATACAAGTAGTGGAAAGCAGATTAATGAAACTAGGACTTTTTTTATGAAAAGTATTTTAATTACTGGGCAAGGAATCACAGTAGATCCAATGTTGTCATCAACAAAAAAGTGTATTTCAGGCTTTTTTTCTCCATCTTTCTGTGTGTCCCTAGTTGTTTGATCATATAGCACAGTGTGTTAGTGACTTCCTGGACTACATGGGGATGAAGAACGCTCATCTTCCTGCAGGCTTCACCTTCTCTTTCCCCTGCGAGCAGACCGCTATTGACACGGTGAGTATGGACATCAAAGTCCTGTGGGGTTGGAGTTGGACAGACAATCAACGATCAATCGCTGAACATATTCATAACCTTTAAAGGAGATGTGTCAATTTTGTCGACCAATTCTAACCTTTACTGTTCTGTAGGGCACATTGGTGAGCTGGACGAAAGGCTACAAGGCCACAGACTGTGAGGGACATGATGTTGTTAGCATGCTGAGGGAGGCCATCAAGAGACGCAACGTGAGTCAAAAGTTTCATAAAGATGACATAGATATTTCTTTAGATGAGGTGAAGAATAATGCTGCAGTCCTCCCTGTTTGTAAGCAAAAAACTGTGTGTTCATACCTGAAGGAGTTTGACTTGGACATAGTGGCAGTTGTCAATGACACAGTTGGGACTATGATGAGCTGTGCCTATGAGGACCCTCAGTGTGAAATTGGACTGATTGCCGGTATGTGACATTTTGGCTTGTCGCTCCATTGTGTGCTTTTTCTCACAAGTACTTTCTTATGTATGTCGTGGCCGTAACTGTTCAATACAAACTTGTTCCCAGGAACACTGGATTTTGTCTCTGAACACAAGACTCTGAGTTTGACATATTTCAGGCGCCTTGTATTTGTAATGTTTTACGTCACACACTGAAATCGACCTTGTGACTCTGCTTCACAGGAACTGGCACTAATGTTTGTTACATGGAGGAAGTGAAGAACATTGAGAAGGCTAAAGAAATCATTGGAAAGCCTGACAAAGAAGAAGGAGAGGAGGATAAGGTAGAAGAAGTCTCAAGAAATGCTCTTAGTGTTTACTTTTGTCAGCGAATGATTTTGACAATAACTCATATTCTTACATTTTTGTCTGGAGGCCGATGCTGAGCTATCAAAGATGTGCATAAACACAGAGTGGGGAGGTCTGGGTGATGACGGCTCTCTGGATGACATCATCACACCGTATGACACGGAGGTGAACCAAAACTCGGTCAATCCCGGAAGACAAAGGTTAGAAACACACACACATATTTGGATACTGTCATACCTGCACATGCCTTTATAACATGTGTGTAACTATGTAGTTGTGCTCTCGTGTATTTAGGCTACATATTAACTGCTCACACACACTGTTAGAGGATTTCAGAAATGATACGTGTCTTTGTGCAGGTTTGAAAAGCTGACCAGTGGGATGTACTTAGGAGAAATTGTCCGTCAGGTGTTGTTGGATTTGACCAGAAGAGGTTTGCTGTTCAGAGGCCACGTCACTGAAACCTTAAAAACGCCTGGAATATTCGAAACGAAATACCTGTCACAAATAGAGAGGTGGGAGAAACTGTGTGTGTCTGTACGTGAGACTGTGTGTCTCCTTTCGATAAACGATTCCTCCATTGTGTGTGACAGAAAATGTGTGGCTGTATTTTCCTGTAATGTGTGTGACTGTGCTGTCTCCCCCTAGTGACCGGCTGGCTCTACTGCAGGTCAGATCTATTCTCCAACAGCTGGGGCTGGAAGGCACCTGTGACGACAGCATCATTGTCAAAGAGGTAGACATTAGTCTTCACTCCTGTTTCCTCATTAATCCATACTAATGAGCCAGGCTCTCTGAATACCACACCTGAATGCAATGTTATTTATTACCCCTATGCTGTTCCTGTGCCATTATCAAGCTGAATTAGTCAATTACAGTAGTATTTAGATGATAATGAGTCAAACTCAAAACTTTTGAACCTCAAATAGCATAATACTGCAACACTTTTACCTTTTTCTAGTCTCAAATTCTTCTAAAAAAATGCCAGGGAGAGGTTAAGAGTTTAGATTTTGAAACGCTACAATGCCCAGAAGATCTTGTTCTCTGTCGAAACCTCGCTTTGAGATTCAAGGTTTTTTTTTTGTGTGTTGGCTGAGGGGTGATATGATATTTTGTGGCTCAGCAAACTGTGGCACCAACAGTTTGTTAAGTGTTGCAATCATGATAATGGATTTCATTGTAATGCAGGTATGTGGGGCAGTGTCGCGGCGTGCAGCTCAGCTGTGTGGGGCAGGAATGGCGGCCGTGGTTGATAAGATCAGAGAGAACCGAGGACTGGACCATCTGAACATCACTGTAGGGGTGGACGGGGCTCTCTACAAACTGCATCCACAGTGAGTCATTATTAAATTTAGTCATAGTGAAACAAGGTGTCAGTCCAGTTAAATGTTTTTGGCTGGATTCAGGAGTTACTTTTACTAAACAACCCTTTAATTTCACTTTATAAAAACTCATTTGTTTCTTCTTCTTTTGCTGCTTCTGTCTAGTTTCTCTCGAGCGCTCAAAGACACTACCAGAGCTTTGGCTCCTCAGTGTAACGTGACCTTCCTGCCATCAGAGGAAGGCAGTGGGAAGGGTGCTGCCCTCATCTCAGCTGTAGCCAGACAGATGCATGGCTGAAAAAGATGATTTACCTTTGTTCATGTTCACTTTCCTCAAGATTTGGAATTGCAACTTTTGGTCCTGGAAGAGCTGCAGACCACCATGTGTCACCTCAGAGACAAATGGAGTCACCAATAGCTCCTTCACCTGACAACATGGAGCTTCACCTAAATGGAATTCCAAATACACATTTACAGTTTACACCCGTTTTTACTGCATGATCCCCAGCAGGCTTCCCACCCATGAACACAGCCATGTGTGTGACTGCTACCAAGGGATTCATTTCTGGTTTCCAATAACATTGTAGAACTGGATTCCAATTAATTGAACGCTTGTCAAAATTCTTCTACTCTGTTTGTCCTGGGAAAAGCCTTTCTTTTATTATTGGCTCTGTATTAGAGACGACTTTCAAAATCTATAGATAAATGCCTAGCAAAAATATTTTTCTTCTTGACCCAGTTTTGATTTTTGTGGGTCTTTCAAAATCAAAGCCTTTTCAATAATTACTGACTTTGTTGTAGGAAGAAGTGTTACACCCACAGCTGCACCAGTGTTAGCCGTGCACTGATTACACTATCTGCTCTTGATATCAGTGCTGAGCTGTTGGTTCTGGGAAAAAAGAAGAAAAGAAAAAAAAAAGAACACTACAAACTGCACAAGGTCAGCACTTCATGTGAAACTGAACACGAAGGCTGTTCTAACTGTTCAATCCAGTTCAGATGTCAGACAGTGATTACATTGTACATGATGCTGTACATGATGATGATGATGAGGATGATAGTGATGATGATGATAAGAACGGAACAGTCCCTTCTGCTCAAGCATGGCTCCTTTGTGATCCCATTCGCTGACTTTTGTTTTAATTATGTTTCATGCTTTTTTGTTTTTGCAATGTTTACAAAATGGTCCAGATGGATGTAAATTTCTAGGTAGTCTAATTATTAAAGGTAAAAGTTGCACATTTGTAAATCTTTATCATTCTGTGTTTGTAATTTGGTTGATAAGTTCTTCAGTTATTTGAAAATGCAATGTGTGTGTGTGTGTGTGTGTGTGTGCTTGTGTGTGTGTGTGTGTGTGTGTGTGTGTGTGTGTGTGTGTGTGTGTGTGTGTGTGTGTGTGTGTATGTGTGTGTGTGTGTCTTTTAGTCAGCAGTATCTCAGTATTGATGAAGGGCAGGAGGAGGACTGGAATGCCGCTGACCACGTTTCCCGACAATAACAACAACCGCCGCTCTGTTCTGTCATTCTGGACTGACTCTGTCCTCGTGATGGTCTGTCTGTCTCTCTGTCTGTCTGTCTGAGTAACTGTCTGTCCGTACATCTGTGCCATTTTGGTCATCCTGTCTGTCGACTTTATCTGTCTTGCTGGATCCTCGCCCGTTCGCCTGTGTCTTTGTCCGTCTGTCTGCACAGAACGTACTGAAATAACATAACACAGGGAGAAACATGGACCAAAAGCTTTGATATTAACATTTGATCCAACAAGAACATGTGCTTTAGTAATGATTGTCATGTTTCGACTTTTTATATTTCCTTTTAGGCAAAAAATGACAATTAATGTGTGTTTACAAGTTGCATTACAATTCCCAACTACTGATATGACTGTGCTGCACAGGGAAAGAGCAGTGCAATGGTCAGCGTGCTTATGCTAATCAGGTCGTGACAGATTAGACGATGCGTTGATGAAGATGAAGGCAGGCTGCGCTGGGAATACAGAAAATAAATGCAGATCAAAAAAAGCAAGGCATCGGGGTGGAAAGAGTGACGGAGGGAAACACATTAGAAAAAGGATTATAGAAAGGAAGGAAGGAAATGTAAAGAGGGAGACAAAGACGGTGTGCTAACAGGACTGAAACAGTAGCTAATCTGTCAGGGATTAACATGTTAGAATGCTACCAGCTGAAGGCTACGTCACACACACACCACACACACACACACACACACACACACAGAGCATGGTAATTCCACACTGTCCTAGTAGTGACCTAGTAGTAGTTAAATCACATACACACACACACAGCTGGGCTGCTGAATCTGCGGCACAGTCAAGTGACTGATACAGAGGCTGGCGTGCCTTCTTTCCCCTCTCACATTCTGTCATTCCGTTTCCTTTAATGTCTCTTTCTGTCTCCCTTCTTCCAACATCTACTTCTTCCCCTCTGTTTTGCACTTTAAACACTTTTACCATACATCCCCTTTTTTCTAGATTTCCAGTTTTTAATCTAGTTCGTATAACCTCAAATGATCTTTCACAGTCTTCCTGAATGGACATTCCTCAGGGAGCAAGGTGTGTGAGTCTTATTATACACTCACTTTCTTTTTGTGTGTGTGTGTGTGTGTGTTGTGTGTGTGTGTGTGTGTGTGTGTGTGTGTGTGTGTGTGTGTGTGTGTGTGTGTGTTGTGTGTGTGTGTGAGTCTTTGTCTCCCCTGTAAACCAACAATAAGAGCTTTGATACACACACATGCACACACAAACACATAAACGGTCACCAGTAGATGGGCAGAGTTGAGACGCTGGTTCTTTAGGACCTACAAAGGTTCGAGCTCCTGCCCTTTTCTGGTAGGATTGTGTAGGATAGTTTTCACAAGAGCACAAGCTTTCATATTTATTCATTTCTTTTTACAATGAATAGAAGTTTGAAGCCTGGATGTGAGCCTCTATATGGAGTGGACAGTGGAAAAATGAGACCCCACTGTGTCTCAAAACATCACTGTGAAGACAACTGTAGGATGCCGGCTCCACTTGATCATGGGAAAACTCTGTCAATGAAGGTAATTTAATTATCAGGATTGAATAATAATCTGGAGGAGCTAACACTGGGATTATCTGTAATAGTGCAACTGCTGGTTCAGTGGTGAAGATGTGGCATAAGCTAGTTGTGATGCTGATACAGAGCACAAGCGTGTTTATAACTGTCATGTTGTTGAGATCCATTGTACTTGTTGGCAGCTAGTTTTGCGTAGCCTACTCTGTTGGCTAGTGGCTAAGTTAGCCTGCAGCAGGAGCAGGATGGCTAATGATAGCTTGTGTATCTTGATTTGTGGTATCAATTTAGCTGCCAGCCAGCACAGCTAACAATGTGGTCACTTTCCAGTGCGCTTTACGATGGTCAGAAATCCTAACAGGTGGCTAATTGTTATAGCTCTATAATTCAGAAAGACTCAAGAGCTGCTGGTCAGGTCAGATTGACATGACCTGTGCTGGATATAGTTATCTTGTTGACACAGTAAAGCAATTATGTTCCTTAGACAAAACTAGTTCTCAGAATTTCGTAATAACATTAAAACTTTAATGAAGGGACTGTAGCAAAAATGTTTCAATGACAAGACTGAAAGGACTCCAGTGACCTAAATTCGTCCTTTCAAAGACGTCATTTGTAAGATGTGGCCAGAAGTTTACTAGAAATAATGAAAAAAAAAGCATTATTAAGTAACTGTAGCGAACAGTATTGACATTATGTCAAAGGCATCTACAGACTGATGTTAGCAGGCTAATCAGCTAGCCATGGCCTGTCCTGTCTCTTAATACCACTTTGAACCTCAATTAAATTAAATTAAATTAAATTAAAAAAAACTTTTTTTGTCCCCAGTGGCCAATTAAAGGCATGTGGCGTATTCAGGAGATGATCGTCCCTTCTAGTTTAAACTGGGAGTATACAAGCCACCGCTTGATCAATACGTTTCATGGGCTCTTAGCATTTAGAGCACATCGTGTCAAGATTGTAAATATTCTATTCCTCTTTCTCGTTCACCTATTTAGCTCATAGAGCCATTTAGCTGCACGGCTAACTGAGCTAGCTAGTTAGTGGCAGCAAAAAAAAAACAGGTGGGTGATGAACTGAAGGGAGGTGATGGTTTTCTAATTTACCGTGGGTACGTGAGCAATTGTAGATGTCTTTTTTATTCGTTTATTTCCAGTTCAGATTCAATTTCATAAAGGAAACTCTTGTTAATGCTCTTAAACATCAGCCTCAACAGACCCACTGTCAATGCACACAGAACAGTTTGTGCTTCGTTGTATGGCAGAACAAATCTCACTGCTGCTCGCTGCACACATGATCGCAACATGTCCAGGCAGGCTGGCAGGGACGATGTTGAACTGCACCCTCAGGAAGGAAGAAATCACAAGCAGAACAGGCAGATGGGTGCAATGATCCTGTTAAAGATAAAGTGAAACACCACAGATGCTGTGGCGTAAAATGGTCTGAGCATATTAACAGTACAGAATGAGGGATCTGTGCTGTATTCTGTAACAAAACAAAGAATGAGCTGCCTTATTTAGCAATCAGACATTATACATCTGGATGTGACGTTTAACTTTGTACATTGTAAACTGTGACATATTTAAGTTAGGAGCTGTTCAAATAGTTGACAAAATATATATTTTAAGCTTAAATAAAGTTTTCTTGAAGAAACCAAACTAATACACCCTTAAGGTTTCCATCTGAATGGACTATTTTCTTTTCCATAATGAATTCAGTTAAAAATCAGAGTCAGTCATGGGAAATGGAAATGGAAAATCTGATTAAAACATCTTGGAGGACATTTGGAGAGTTTGGTTTTGCTTTTGCAACTCACTTTGCCGCACTGCTGCCTTTTTAGAATAGGTATTAAGGTGGAATTAACCTCCCAGGCCACATATTGAGTGTATGAAGGATTACAGTCTCTCTGTGACGGTGGTTGTTCTCTGAAGAGGCCAGACAACACACAGCTGCTGTTGTTGTGATGATGATGTCACTGTCTGACTGAGAGGACTGTGCAGAGAGAGAGACAGTGCCCGTCCTGATGGATTGACTCTCAGGGTGGTGGAGAAAGTGGCTGAGTGACTGAGTGGTTTTCTTTCCATATGAACTACATAAAGGCAGGTGGAGTGGAAGAGGTAAAAAGACAGATGAAATGCAGTCGGAGCATCTGCGTACTCATCTCTGTCGCGAACATCTCAGCTTTTCAGTCACACAAACCCACACAGAGTCTCACCCGCAGGTCATATATTTTTAATTAGCACACCTGGGGTCCTAAAAGACAGAAGCCTCTTGAGGGTCCAACACACTCTGAAATATGACAAAACGTTATGAGTATTATTCATGTATTATTTCCATGATTGTTAATGTTTATCTGTCAAAACACACGTGTGTACACGCAGAGAGACATAGATGTGTAAACCTAAACAAGTTCCATAAATGAAATCAGGTACAAAACTGTGATAAATAACTGAATCATCCATTGTCAACCGACATGGGCACTTAAAAAAAAAAAACTAAATGTGTTTGATTATTTTCATTATTTAATAATCTGCAAAATATTTTTCTTGAAAATGGTTTGAAAATGGTGAAAAATATATCCATATTTCTTGGATTGTCTGTCCAACAGTCAAAAATCCAAATATATTGAACTAGTGGACCGTTCCAGGTGAGTCACCAAAAACTTTATATAAGTGAAACACATATGCTACAACAAATGTCATGTATCAAATCAGTCTGACTGTTGTTTAGACTGCCACCTACCAATTAACAAACACAAGATGAACTATGAAAAGATGAACATGGCTAACCACAACAAAATATTCCCCTGGAGGAACTTTAACTTGATTTGAACTTGATACACTTCATGTGTGAGCCATGTGACCAGTTTGCCTGTGGGTTAGGGTTAAAAAAAATCAGCCCCGTACTTACATCTCATTCATCATATTTCTACATCTCTGCCCTGATGTTAACCGTGGCACTAATGCTCGCTGACCTCCTGTTCCTGAACATTCTCCAGGCTCTGAAGCAAAAGCCTGCTGCTTTCCCTCCCCTTCCCCCTCTTCTAAGCTAAAACACTATTCAATGGAAGCAAAAGAGTGCTTTAACTATTACGACTTAACTGTGTGAGTCATTTTCTTACTCACGACTTCCGTGTAACTTTACAGCTTCCTTGAAACAGTAAAGCCCAAATTCCCTTCCTCTCCGTATGTCTCTCTATCACTCCCCCGTTCCTCCTACCTCATCCTCTGTAATTAGGCGGGCCCCCGTCTCTCCCTCTTTTTACCTCCTCCATCACTGAGTTTGCCTCCAAGGCGTCAGCAGACCAGCCAATGGCAGGAAAGAGGATGTGGCATTCACCCCCCCCTCCCTCAATGGCCACTCACACCCTGTAACCAATGAGCTGAGAGAGTGGGCAGGGCTCATGCTCTGCCTCCTGCAGCTAAACTTGCTGTCTCACTCATGCTTCCTGGCTTCACTCACATGTTCAGAGAGGGAAGAGCCGTAGAGTCTTAGAAGCAGCTCTGTCTATTTTAAACCTCACCAGATTGGATTCAGGATATTCTTATATCTCTTGCGGCGTGTACATAGTAGAGTCAGAGCAGAGGTTGATATCTTTCCTTTCTTTTTTTTTGCCATTGTACTGTGGATTTTTGTCCATCTGTAGGTGAGCGTGCGTTACACAGAGACAGAGAGTGTGTGTGTGTGTGGATTTCTGTGAGTCTGCATGTGTGTGTGAAGGAGAAAGAGGACCAGGATGATTGCGGCCCAGCTACTAGCATATTACTTCACTGAGCTCAAGGATGACCAGGTTAAAAAGGTGAGTCGTTTCTGTTTTCTTCTACCCCCCCAATTGTTTTAAAGATTTTGTTTGTACTAGTGAGAGAGAGAGACTGATGTGAAGACAAAGCAGAGGTTGAGAAGAGAGAAGATGACAGTGGAGAAGCATGTGTTGCTGTAGAGGTCACTGAGTTTACTCATACTATCATCATCATAACTTTGCTGTGAGACAGAAGTTTTCCTGTACAGCACATGTTATGTGACACATTTCTTTTCAGGAAGTAGACAGAGTGCATGTTTTAAGAGGGAAGTGTTAGAAACATGTGTTCATTTCCCGGCTGCGCAAATGTTTTTATAGTAAGTTTTAATTTGAGGTGGCTCAGTGAGACGTGACAAATGGCACAGGGGTGTGTTGACGTAGTGAGATGGCTAAGGAAGGATGACACATGGGTGTGCGTGGTTGGTGCCGTGATGCAAGTTTTGAGAGGTGTGGTGAAGAGGAGGATAGAGGAAGTGAGAGGCAATAATGAAAGGACAGGCGAACAGAGGGATGAGGAGCTAGCACTTGACATGAGAGCACAGAATTTATTTAGGGGTCACCGACTTTCTTTTACGGCCTGGTTAAAATGATACTCACACTTTCATTGCTCTCACACAACAACACATTAAAAACAGGAAGAAGAGCAGAGAAGCCTTTTGAAAAGATCAGAAGTTTTGAGCCTTGTATCATTTTGCAACAAATCCTAACAGCTGCCAGAAGAAAACGTTGGCAATGCATGTCTCTGCAATTACAGAGATACGTTAGAGCTTTACCTTACACATGTTGAAACTTGAATCTCTTCACGTTGCAAGCTTGTATCTGGTATCTCTGTATGTACACTGGGCTCATGGTCTGCTAAGGTTTAGGCGCAACAAAGTCTTGGTTATCAAAAGATCATGTTTTGACCTACTTTATTCTGTTGCCACAAACGCAAAAATGTCACGACATCTTGTTAAAAATATCCAGTGGTTTCATCCTTAGAAATGTTGAAACACAGTCTCGAACAGTTGTCTCTGTCTTGGCAGTTGTTTCATCACCAGCCCCTCCTTCTCCTGACATAAAATCAGCTAATATACATATAATCCCAATGTGATGTGAAACTTATTGTTGAATTTTTTGTATGATTACATATAGAACATACAAATTTAACATAACCGTGGTTCCAACATTTCATTCAGGTGTTTTGTCCAGCACATCCTTTGACACTTTGATATCCCTAAGAATGGGCTGTCATAATTTTTCCCCAAAAAAAGGAGAAAAATCAAGAATGAAAATTGGCAATGTACATGGTGTATCCCCCTCTTCTCTATATCTGCCCCTACACAGCATTCATATGAGTTGTGTCTTATTAAACATCTGTCCTCTGTTAGCATTAGCGTGTTTCAGCTGAAAGAATGAGGAAGTAATTGATATGAGTGCAATTGAGGAAAAAAAAACAACCAGAAAGCTGCTACTTTAGCGTCTTTAAGTGAGTTTTAAACCATGATGGAAGATCAAGATGTTTCGCTGAAAGAAGAGAAGAGTGACTGGAGGAGAACACTATGAATGCGGGTCTTTCATAATTTCTCAGCCATGTAGCCCGCTGCATAAATCTCACTGGACCGGTCTGTGTAGCCCTTCGGGCAGCGTGTGTGTGTGTGTGTGTGTGCGTGTGTGCGTGTGTGTGTGTGTGTGTGTGTGTGTGTGTGTGTGTGTGTGTGTTTTGAAGGATCTTTTCCAGTCAGTCCAGTCAGACCCCAACAGTTTCCAGTGCTTCCTTGCTTGAGTGTGCCTTAAAATAATGTTGCCAGGCAACAAACACCGTCCTGCAATCTAATATAGTCCCACAAGATAAAACTGATTCATACACTCAGACCCATTTTTTTTCATGTGATTTATGATTCACATGTGGCTCAGGGTCGCTCCCTGATGATGTCACACGTCATCTCTGCAGACTCTGCATAAAAATGCTGGTCTTTTTCCTGTTTGAATGGAAAAAGTTCACAGCTCTCACACTTCCTTCCTCTATTCTCCCCTCTCGCTTTCTCAGCCCAGTTAAATTGAGCAGTCTATTATTCACGATACACAAAGCTGTCCTCCTCCCCAGGTGTGCCTGTGTCTGTAAAGGTAAAAGACATTTCTCAGCAGGCAGGATCGGATGTAACGCGGCACACCTCCCTCCCTCTCCCTTTACTCCTGCTCTCTTCCTCTCCCTGCCTCCCTAAAATAGGCCAGCTTTGAGCCATGTGACCATAGGTGACAGGAGGAGAAGGCTTACACACAGCTACACCCACACACGCATACTGTACACTATGCCAGGTGTGTAGCTGTTGTGTAGCTTTTCAAATAGCAGTGTTCGTCCTGGCCCTCCGCACAGCTTCTCTTGTAGTGAAATTGTGCAACCTACAGCACGGGATTACGCAACCAGAAGTGAAAGTATCCAAATAATCTCATCACTTGTGCGTTTTTTAGATGAGCTTTGTGTCCCCGCAGCAAAGCGCTTCAATCAGCCGAGTGCGTCTCCGCTTCACTCAATCCACTGCAGTGTCCTTGACTGTACTCTTTGAACACTGAGGGCTGTTAGCGGGCATCCAGAGCAGCATTTAAGTGTGTGTGTGTGTGGAAGAAGGGAAGGTGCAGGAGAGGGCAGCACAGAGGACAGTATTTTTCCACATGGCGGGGTGTCTGTGTGTGCGCACGACGTCGTGCACATGTCCATACACAATGGAGTCAGGTTTCAGAGCTTCCCTCGAACCACCTCGCTGTGACAAGGAGAACAAGGCATTGTTGAGAGGAGGAATGCAAACAGACTGGAGAGGGCAAAGGAGAAAGGGGGAAGAAAAGGGAGGAAAGGAGAGGCAGAGTGTGTGTGTGTGTGTGTGTGTGTGTGTGTGTGTGTGTGTGTGTGTGTGTGTGTGTGTGTGTGTGTGTGTGTGTGTGTGTGTGTGTGTGTGTGTGTGTGTGTGTGTGTGTGTGTGTGTGTGTGTGTGTGTGTGTGTGTGTGTGTGTGTGAGAGAGAGAGATCTCCCTGTAACTTAAACCCAGCTCCGGGTGGTGTTCAGAGAAAGTTGTGTGTCAGAGGTGTGTTGAGGGTAAAACATGGCCTTTTACAGACTCTTGTCACTTCCACAGGGAAAGGCCGGTGCTCAACATCAGTGGAAAAAAACATACAGACTCCGTGTTTGGTCATAAAAATTGACTTCTTAACTGAGAATGATGATGATGAATCACAATCACTGTGCACAGCGCCCATAGTAGATATATTTACCTTTGCTGTGTGAGATCAGATGATGCCCTGCCACTGTATTTATTTTAAAAAAAAAAAAAAAAAAAAAAGTGCTTAGGCATGGTTTCTAGCTGCAGAGTGCTGAGTCATAGTACAGTGATGCTAATGTCTTCCCTGCGGCAGGAGCCGATTCAGTTCTTGGTTGAGAGGGTTTCTCTCGGTTTGATGCAGAGAAATGTGGACAATACCTCCTTTTTAATCCTTCTCTTTTGTCACCCAAGATCGAGCTGGTCAGCTGGGTCACATTGCTATTTAAGTAGACAATGCAATTAACTGATTAGGAACACATTCTTATTTTAACCAGGTCATTTGAAAAACAATCCAAGTTGGTTAACCCAACCGAGCACATTTGTTCTGCGTATATAAGCTGGTGACTGGTTACTTAGAACAGCCTGACAGTTATGTATGAATTGTTTTATAGTCCTGTTGTAATCGGCTGTACTGGTTGGTGATTTGAGGGAATGTAACCATTTAGAGCAACGAGCAGGGAGCAGCAGCACTGGCAGGTTAGGTAGCAGCGGTGTGTAGCTGTTGGCATGAGCAGAATGGGTGAGCAGCTTAAACAGATCATCATGTTGGATCTGTTTACATCAGCTGACAGCTTGAGCGGTGCACGTGGCCGGCACTGTCTTCATTCACAGGGATAAAAACTATGAGTCTAAAGAAGTGTGACACAAAGTAGATTCTAAAAGCTGTGATAGGTGATGTTAACGTTTGTGAGCCATCGCAGATGTATCAGTGGATATGTTGTCCGGTTTGAAAACTTCAGTTTTTGTTTTTGCAGAACATGATACAGAAGGTTAATTTAGATTTATTAATTCCCAATGAAGTTTACTGTTTCGGTGCACTCATGTTATGTTGTACAATGAATTTTATTGTTAAGCTGTAAAATATTCTATCTCCAATACATACGTAGCTCAAGTGTTTGATAACCACATCACTGATTTAACGATATTGGAACTGATTTAGTCCTTAATATCTGTATCAGCATTGGCCCTATAAATCCAGTATTGGTTAAACACATTTTTTGGAAATGTTGGACATGTGCACATGTTAGCACATACTTGGCTAAAGTTACTTAAGAGTACACCACTAATCTAGTCATTCACTGTGTGAGTCACAAGTTGCTAAAATGATGAACTCTGTTGCAATCTCAGATCCAGGTGTGTTGTGCAAATAGCAGCTAATTTTATCTCACTTTGTCTTAACTCCATACCCTCTGATTTTTTTCAATATGCAGTTTGTTCTAATCAGAAGAGAAAGATCTTCTTTTACTTTTTTTTATGTCTAAACAAACTATCTTTGTTTTCATGACTGAATAAATAAACTGACTTTTAAAGGACAACAAACTTTCAAACTGTTTTATTTTGTCCATATGTGGCGGACCCTGCCACCTTTCTAGCTTCTAGTGGCCTTTTTTCCCTCTGACAACAGCTTGTTTATTCAGTAATGCAAAACATTTATATTTTTGAGTTTGTATAATTAAATCATTGTTATTATGAATGTTGAAATTCTAAGTTTGAGTTTCTTCTCCAAAAATGACATAATGCCCCTTTAACATCATCTTGAATGGAAGGTAGATTTTAAGGTTTATATTTGCGTGTACACACTGGCAATTGCACACTTCATCAATAAAAAGTGCAATTTACTCTTTTAATGATTATTCACATGCTGTAATATTGAGATTTGATGTATTGTTTGACAGGCAAAAAACTGTTGAGCCTCTCAGACAGACATTGCGGCCTCACAGAGCGGTTGGTTGCAGACTGGAGTATTGATTCTCAATAGAATCCCCAGCTCTCGCATTTGTTTCACATTACAGGAATCATTTGTTCCACTGTATCACAAATATTGATGATTGGATCTTTAGGTGTGATTTAAATTGACAGGCAGATGTGTCAGTACACCACCATGCCAAGTTTGGAGAAGCCTGGGATTTATACTCCTTACGCAGCCATCAAATCTAATTTTACACTCTACACAAGATGAAACTGCACGTAATTGTTACCCAACAGCTCTGGCTCAGCTCACCTCTCATTTTCTCAAGTTGGCAGCTGACTTGGCTCAAACAGACCACATGCAAAAATCACCAACTAATGCAAAGGGGCCACCTCTCTCTGTGCATTTCCAACCTGTTGGTGCCAGTTAGGACAAATCACAAAGATGTCATTGCCAAGGTGCCTTTCAAACACTCAGTAGGCAAGTCACGTCAAAGTTGTTATAGCCCAATATCACAAAGTACACATCAAAGACACTTCAGAACATGAACTAAATAATAACGCAACATTAGCTAAATATATAAGTGTATAAAGTGAGAAAAACTATGTATAAAAAGTTATAAACAACATTATTCTAATGTTTAAAAATGTATTAATAGGAAGGTGAAATACAGTAATAGACTATATGCACAAATGACTCCTGTGTATATACCTGGATACAGGTGAAAACACCTTAAATGCACATATTCATAAATAGTGTAACCATGTGCACTTGAAACTAAATACAAGCTGGAAAACCTGAGTTTAGTGTCGATAAGAGACTTATTACTAGTGTCCAAATGTGCTTGTGACGGGTAGAAGGTGCAGAATCTCTGTGTAGAGCTGCTGTGCTTCTTTGTGTGTTTATGGTGGAGCCTAACCTAAATAACAGAAGCTGCTGAGGTCAAATTAGAGTGTCATCAGGGCCGGGCGCTGTCAAAACACCACCAAAAGTCACTGCAGTGAAAACATCTCTTGCCGTGACCTGTTTGTGGTGCGGTCCTGCAGGTTCCCAGTGTGAATGTGTTTTCCTGAGGGCTCCTGTGTGACAAGAGCATGTGCTAATGAGCTTTCATCCTGGAGACAGACTCCACATTTAGACAGTATATACAGAATGTCACACCTACAAGTACTTAACAGTTGCTGCTCTCATGTATGTGACTCTTCATCAGTGTTGACTCACAACTTGTTTAAATGTACGCTACTGAATGTTTAAACAGCAGATCGCTAATGTTTGCAAAGATTCAGAAGCCAAACTGAGAACAAAAGTCTCGTTACACTCTTTAATCACACACAGCATATGGTTGTAACATAAAAACCTGTGTGTATAACCATTGTGTGCTTATTATGTGACATAAAAATCCAATTGGCTTACATGTACAATAAGGTATAAGTCAGGTGATTGTGAATTTTATGTGAAAACACTGCATTAGTCCTTTTAAGTGTAATTTCTTCAGTATAAAATCCGTTCCTCTGGCTGGCAGATGTAAATTGATTCCTGTAAATACCCTCACACCCAAGCTGGAATGTTCCTGAACAAGTTACCAAAGACCCCGAGCCATTAAGGAAATACAGTTTATGTGTGACTCCTGAAACAGGAAGTTAGAATTACAATGAGTGAGTAAACTATCACAATTCTCGGTACGTAAAAGCATTGTTTGTTAGTGAATGCTGAATCATGTTGCTGTGTTTGTGTGAACTGGGGCTGATCCTGTCAGTATTTTATATATATCTTATGTATTCTGGTAATCCTGTTATGGGTTCTTCTGACAACTCAGAGTTAATCCCACTCCATGTTACTGTCATTTCACGGAGCAAGTCATAACAAACAGTGGAGGTGGATGTACTCAGATCCCTTTACTGAAGTTGAAGTATCAGTACCACACAACAGAAATACCCTGTTACAAGTACAAGAAAAGTCCCACATTGAAATCGTTATTATGTATATTCAGGAAAATGTAATATTTGAAATATTAAATGGAAAAGTAAATGGTTTGAACGACTATCGCATGAGTTGCACACTTTGATGTAAATTGACTACTTTATTATTTAGCTAATGTTGCAGGCGTACTTGTGTGTTTTTATACAATTTTCAATTTCTAACAAAAATCCAATTTTTTCTGTTATTTGTATGTTATGTATGAAAAAAAAATTGTAAAGTAACCATCCATTGAAGCTGTAGTGATGGTAAAAGTACAATATCTCCTTTAAATTTTGCTGGAGTAGAAGTACCTCCAATTTGTACTTGAGAACATACATAACTTGTGTAGATGGTTACCCCCCCCCTGCTGATGGTGACCATGACACAACCAGAGTCACGATGATCTGTAGTGGTCTTGCAAGGTCTCACAGTGTGTGATGCAACAATGGATTTCACCAGGATTGTTTAACTTCCTGTTCCTGAAAGGGCAGACAGCTCAGGCTTTTGTGTGGTCCATCTGCAACAGTTTACACAAGGGGCAGTTTCAACCAGTCAGTATGTCCAGACACGCTGATTATACACTAGCTTTAAGGCACACCTAGCTGTGCTTTATAAGTGGATCTGGTAACACTGCTACCTTTATGGTGACCTGACCTGAGATTCTACTACTTACAGTAGCCTCATCACTGTGATGCCCATCATAAAGTCAGAGGAAACACCCATCTGTGCAGTATTACCTTCATAACCGCTCTGGGTGACCGCCCTGTACTTCCTTGTCACGTTTTGTGTCACACTGATGATGCTTCTGATTAGATTTTGACTGTACAATATGACCACAGTATGATGTGGTGAGTTGTTTCGCAATAATAAACAGAGTTATTTTGTTTTTTATCTGTGACTCATATTCTTTTCTGGTTTAGGCAGTGCAGGAAGTGGATTAATCAGTGGGGAGTTATCTTATTTACCACATCAACATGCCGATGTAAAATAAAGGCTTTGTCATCAAGAAATCCAATAAAACTTAGTCACTGTCTCAGAGGATAGTGGTGTGTGTGTATATGCATACATGGATGATAAAGGGAGTTCACTCAAATTCTAACATACATCTGAAAAGTACATCAGCGGCGTCTCTTTTCATATATCTTGATCCCGCTCATCAAGGCAATGCACCCACCTTGTTGTGAGCAGTTTTTATGTAGAAATTTCTTTCTGTATCACTGTGTAGAAGGAAGCGTGCATCTGTTCTTGCATGGCTGTGGTGACATGCACCCGTGGTTGAGTCTGATGTAAAGATAATAGGAAAGCTAACTAAGATAGCTAAGCTAATGTTACAGCTCAGCCGAGGAAGAAGCCATTAATGTTTTCATCTTACATGAGTAGGGATGCACCGATCCACATTTTTTCACTTCTGACCCAATCCAAATACCTGAATTTGGATATCTACCGATACGATACTATTCCAATACCAGAGCTCTGTTTGCTTTAATATTATTATTATCATTATTATTGATTTTATATGAGGCTGGAATAAACTCCTCTCTACAGGCAAGTATGATATGTACGTATGTATGCAAGCATGTCCCAAAAAGCAACTTGAGGTAAGCATAAGGTCAGAAAATCAGGAAATCCTGTTAACAGGAAAAATCCCATCCTGAAAACAAATATGCAACTGTAAGGTTTTCAAATTGAAACAAAAAATACCTGTCATATTAATAGAAATACTTCATACAAATCAAGTAGACACTCCTGAAATACAAAGGGCTGCTGATCAAATTAAGTACACTGGCTCTTGTAGCATCAACAAATCCAAGTTTTCAAATGTCAAATATTTGAAATAAAAGAAAAGTGCAATAAGTGTTCATTTCCTGAACGGGGGCGTGTCTCATAACTCTGTCTCATTGAGCCACGCCTCTGTTCAGGAAATCCATTCCACAGTTTGCAGCCAGCTAGCAGACTAGCCGGCAGGAATCACTTGTGGAGTCATTTCAGCAGACAACGTTAAAGCACAGACATGGCTCATCGATCGGAAATCTCCGCAGGTTGGATTTGAAATTACATTGGTATCGGACCCGATACCGATACTGGATGGGATCGGCCCCATCCCTATCCATGAATAGATGCACGTTTCCTTCCGTGCTGTAATACGATGGCATGTAGCCTGGTCAAAAGGAAATGGTCGCATCAAATTGCTCACAATAAGGGCTCGAGATTATCTTAAGTAACTGGGTCATATGTTATGGAAAGAGCATGTTGCTGTTGAGGTATTTTTGGGCCATTTGAGCTCCACTTGCTTGTGCTGTGTCACCTAGTTCCAGTATATCCAGTTAGGCCTGACTTAACCTTTAGGGCTGATATCTCCAAAATGCGGCAACTCACACCAAAACAGCCTTGATGGATAAATAGCAATAAAGGTAAAAGGAAAGAAAACGTATGTTTGATTTCAAGTCAAACTGCCCCTTTAAAGGCCTTTTTATGGTTACAGATTAAAAATGAAGAGTCAAGATTAAGAAGATTAACCCTTAACTCTGGTTTGTTTCCAGATCGATAAGTACCTGTACTCCATGCGTTTCTCTGATGAGACGTTACTGGACATCATGCAGCAGTTTCGGAGGGAGCTGGCCAAAGGATTGGGTCGGGACACGAACCCCACCGCTGCACTGAAGATGTTGCCAACATTTGTGCGGTCAATCCCCGATGGCTCAGGTTAGTACCTCTAAAACTTGTTTCTCTGGTTGGATCATCTGAACCCAGGCTGTGTATAGTTGCACTCAAAATCTTTAACAATACACTTCATTAAAACTGAGTCATGCAGTCACCAGGACAGTGTATTGTAATGAAGAAATTCAAAAGGTCAGTTTATGTATTTTTCATGGTTGCTGGGTCCCGTCCCAGCTTTCAGAGGACAGTGCAACATCTGCAGCAGGAAGTGTTATGAGGACTCTGCATGTCTTTGGCATGTAGGAGGAAACCAGATATGACAGTCACATAGAGCGAAGACCTTTACAGACAGTTCTGGTGCTGGAAGTATGTGCTAAATACTTTCGGCTTGTGCTGTCAGAGTAGCTTCAGAACCACGTGTGACGGCTGCTGATGATAAAAATGTAAGTTGTGTATCTGACTTGAGAACACTAAATCGAGACTGACAAAACCTTGCTGAGGGATGATTGTGTAATGAAAATGAATGTTTATCTTGTAAGAGATGGTTTACAAAAAGTACCATACTGTACAGTTATACTTATTATCTGGCACCGCCCCCATTGCCCACCCTTGGTCACATTTATCTGAAATTAAAATAGTGACACACTCTGCACCTAAATACTGCCGTCCCCTCTCTCTCCCCGTCATTATGTCATTGCCTGCCGCATGCTCTCTAATCCTGATTTATTGCAGTCATTCTGCCCTTGTAACTCACATGAATGTGAGTCAGAAGCTGTTCACATAATGTACATGCTGTACTTTTGGGAGGACGGTGTCCGTCCACTTCAAATGAAATACATATTTTATCACCTTTGCAGCTGCATATTTATTGGAAGCAAAGCTCTCTTTTTCATTCACTCTCTCACATACATGCAAACACAGATAGGAACAAAATGAATCTTAAATCTACTTTAGTGTACGATGTGAGAGCTGCACCTCCAGAGACACACACACATCAGAGGTCAGCACTAATCCTGTTGCCACTGACAGATGTCAGTGACAATGACAGTCTGAATCCTAAAGTTAGAAATAATTGAACACAGTACAGTAGTCTGAATTATTGGATTATTAATCTGTATGGTTAGAGAGGGCAAGACTTATTTCATTATGTGCTACACTGTCAGATGTGCAACGATAACTCTGAACAACCATGAAAATATAGATTATAGTGTCACTGTATGGCTCTTGTCTTTGTTCCCGCTGACCAACAGCGACTTTGGTAGCATTTCAAAGTTACACTGCCAATTTTTTTTTTATGCATGCTGTATTTACATTCATTCGTCGGTCAGCTCTATGGCCTAGAACTCAAAAATGTTATTAAAACTTCACTCAGATACAACATAACGTGCCATTTTTTTTTTTACATTTTCAACCTTCGTGCTAATAATTTTAGAAAGGCCTGTAATCAGTCTGTAAAGTAGTCTGCTCTAAACTCTTTGTCCTCTGCAGCAGTAACTTTCTGATCTGTAGCACATCTTGTCAGTACGTTATAATTGCAGCGTGAAGAGTTAGTTAGATCTGTTTGCACTGTGTTGCTAAGGAAAAAGACTGTAAATGTGAAGAGTTGCGCGGGGGGGGGGGTCTTGCCGGGTTTATGTCATCTTATCAGTACACTCATGAAGTCCTAGTACTAATGAAGTAAGATAAGCAGAGCAGAAGCCAATTATGTTTCAAATTCAGGCAGAAAGAATAACTGCAATCATTGCTTGCAATCAAGTGACCGTAAACCTAATGTATAACAGGGAAAATACTTGCAGTCCAGTACTCTTAAACACACAGCACGCTTTCTCCACACACTCATATATTATCAAGCGTGTGTGTTTATTTACTTTACCAGACAAAACAACTGCTTGAACAACCGTGTAAGTTAGAACAAAATGAAACGGTGGTGTCGCTGCAACTTTTCAGGTTTGCTGCTCTCTTCTTAGATGTAACACGACAGTTTCATTTACCCACATAAAACCATTTCTGATAAGCCTTTGACCAGGTGATATGGCTACCATAACGTCTCTGGTGTCAATTATTAACAAATAACTGTACAGGAAATTCATCTGGTAGAACTAATTTAGGCAAAGCACACATGCCAGCATGCACAGAAATGAAGACCCACATAATCCATGCATATAAAGTACACAGATACATTGCAATACTTTTGTTGCTATGCATTTATTTACCTGCTTACTGATATATTGTTTTTAGATGAGTTGCAAGCGATCTGAAATTCACCATCTCTTCCCCATGTTGCTTCGAGACCACACACTGTGTGACATAAGAGTAATTATGAGAGCTGTACTTGTTTGCTAAGAGCTAACAGAAGCAAGCCATACTGATATTGCATGTCTCCCAGTTTGGTACTGTAATGTCCCAGTCGAGTCCTGTAATCAGATGTGTGTTCCTTAATAAGTAATGTCAACAAGACTTTTATTACGAAGAAAACTAACCGTCTTCCATCTAAAGAAAGAAATCCATCTGTTATTAATAATAGCGTTAAGGTATCTAATTGCAAATTGACATTTCTACCCCTCCCCCTCCTGCCTCCCCCGTCCTGCCACCCTTTCTGTCTCGACAGAGAAGGGAGACTTCATCGCGTTGGATCTGGGAGGCAGTAACTTCAGGATCCTACGCGTCAAAGTGAGCCATGAGAAGAAACAGACCGTTCAGATGGAGAGTCAGATCTACGACACGCCAGAGGACATCATTCACGGCAGTGGAACAAGAGTAGGTTTATACTGAGACACACACACACACACACACACACACACACACACTCCTCAGCTCACCCTCTCCTTCCTTCCATCTCTGCTCCAGCTGTTCGACCATGTGGCAGAGTGTCTCGGTGACTTCATGGAAAAACAGAACATCAAAGACAAGAAGCTTCCGGTGGGATTCACCTTCTCCTTCCCCTGTCAGCAGACCAAACTGGATGAGGTAAAACAAACTTCAAGCTTCTAAACAAGGTTCTCGAGCATTAAAGGGGCTGGGAAATATCTTGTTTCCTTGTACGGTTCGATATGTGGTTGACTTTCTTTGTGACACTTTTCCATTTACTGTCTCGTCTGTTTGTGTGCAGGGCTTTCTGATAACATGGACGAAGCGTTTCAAGGCCGGTGGAGTGGAGGGAATGGACGTCGTCAAGCTCCTCAACAAAGCTATAAAGAAACGAGGAGTGAGTCTTTTTCTTCTGTCCTCCTTCTTCATCCTAATGCATCTGGTTTGATTCAGACTTGGATGCAGAATGGCCCAGGTGTGAGATAGCTGTCAACAAATTTTTTTTACATGGGCCTGCTTTCGTTCATTTCAGGACTACGATGCTGACATCATGGCAGTCGTGAATGACACCGTGGGAACGATGATGACCTGTGGTTTTGATGACCAGCGCTGTGAAGTCGGCATCATCATCGGTACTATAACAACGGGATGGTCAAGAGAATAAATAAATTCAAGAGTGGATACAGAAAATATACAATTAATAAAGGGCGAGGAATGACTTCAGTTGTCAGTTAAATGGACAAATCTGCTAAGTCGAAGGGAAAAGAGATTAAACTTAAACCAAGGATGTGTGTTTCTCTGTGTTCAGGTACAGGCACCAACGCGTGCTACATGGAGGAGCTGCGTAACATCGACCTGGTGGAGGGGGACGAGGGCAGGATGTGTGTGAACACTGAGTGGGGAGCCTTCGGAGACGACGGCAGGCTGGAGGACATCCGGACAGAGTTTGACAGAGAGATAGACCGAGGCTCCATCAACCCCGGCAAACAGCTGTACGTCAGACTAAAACCCATCACGATCCGCCTCTTTCAACCCTCACATGATGTATTTGAGGCACTTTTTAAGTTGTGAGGGAACTACAGGATCAGCTGACGATGATGATTTATATTAACACACAACACAATTAATATATACTGGAAACGGTTCCTTCAACCCTACTGTTGTATGATGCTGCGCTTTCAGATTAGTTATCCTTCATGTTTATAGAAGTGATCACAATATACCCGCTTCTCTGTTAATATGACTTAACATCACTATACCATACTTATTATCTGTGCGTTTTGTTTTTCCACCTCATCATGTGGTAGATTTGAGAAGATGGTCAGTGGTATGTACATGGGGGAGCTGGTGCGACTCATCCTGGTGAAGATGGCCAGAGAAGGCCTGGTGTTCGAGGGAAGGATCACCCCTGAGCTGCTCACCAAGGGAAAGTTTGAGACCAAACACATCTCAGCCATAGAGAAGTAAGTCACAGTGTGTCTAATTACAAATGATTTCATTTTTTAAAACTGAGTTGATACTAGATCAAATAACTTGAAATTCTATATATTTCTAGTCCATCATAGTTTTCTCTGTCTCTGCCTCTCCTGTTCAGGAGTAAGGAGGGGCTGTCCAAGGCCCGAGAGATTTTAACCAGACTCGGTGTGGAACCCTCAACTGACGACTGCATCGCTGTGCAGCATGTAAGTTGCCTGAGAAACAGTATAAGGTCAAAAAGTAGATTCAAGTATTGAATGTGATACTTAGTAGGAAGAATATACAATTAAGATTCTTCAGTAGTATTAGAAGATTGTGGTATTTTATTTTGGTGCACTTGAAAAATGAAAACATTGATCATGTAAATGTACACTATGTACTTTTTCCCAAACGTATCCTATATTGGAGGGTTTTTTATACTTTAAATTGAATAAAAAGAGCTTTGATTGTCTTCCTTCAGCTCATGAAGTTTTTCTCGTCCTTCAGGTTTGCACCGTTGTGTCTTTCCGCTCTGCCAACCTGATAGCTGCCGCTCTGGCAGGCATCCTGTTGAGGCTAAAGGAGAACAAAGGCGTGGCACGACTCCGAACCACCGTGGGCATCGATGGATCGCTGTACAAGATGCACCCGCAGTGAGTGACGATCAGATTAAAGTCCCCCCTCCAGTCAAATACGTGGTTTTCTCTTCTTGTTCATACAGTTGGATGTTTGAGCTTCACTGTGTAGAATGATTTGTGTACAGTTTAACACCAAAAGCTGTTTTCAGATTCTTTTGCTGAAAGTGTAAAGTTTTCACAGAAATTTGAACTTTTGGTGCCATTTTACTTTTTCTTTCTTGGATGGAGGGAATCTCTAAAGATAAGATGAAAAATAAAATGCATTCTTATATCTATTTCAGGTATGCCCGTCGTCTTCACAAGGCCGTGCGTCGTCTGGTCCCGGACAGTGATGTTCGGTTCCTCCTATCAGAGAGCGGCAGTGGGAAGGGAGCAGCCATGGTGACGGCCGTGGCCTACAGACTCGCCGAACACTCACGACAAATTGCCCAAACTCTGTCTGAATTCCGCCTGACGACTGAACAGCTGCTCGAGGTGAGGAAATTAAGTGTGTGTGTGTGTGTGTGTGTGTGTGTGTGTGTGTGTGTGTGTGTGTGTGTGTGTGTGTGTGTGTGTGTGTGTGTGTGTGTGTGTGTGTGTGTGTGTGTGTGTGTGTGTGTGTGTGTTTCTTTCCCTTTTTGTTATGTCACTACTTAACACCATCTTAATGTCTCCAGGTAAAGAAGCGAATGAGGATAGAGATCCAAAATGGCCTTTCAGAGAGCACTCAGGACTCTGCCACTGTCAAAATGCTGCCAACCTTTGTACAAAGCACTCCTGATGGATCGGGTGAGACATACACACACACACACACACACACACATATATACACACACACACACACGCACACGCACACAGACACATGCAAAAACATACATATTCAAGCAGGATCTCTTGGTCCTTTTAAAATCTGTGCATGCATTTCTTCATTTATCACAGAAATTTGTTTTAATAGAATACAAATGTGTCCAACAAGAACATTCTGTATGTAGACTAAGCACAGACACAATGGTTGAACAACGGTCACTAAAATGCAGCTGCCGATGAAACGTCTGAATGATGAGAAATGTGTCCAAAATGCAGATAAATAATTTGGACTATCACACAGAACTCCTACAGCTATTGTTCTAGAGCACTGAACATCCCACATATCTGAGGGCTGTATGTGTGACACGATTACCGTTTTCTGTTTATTCATCTCTTTATCTGTTCTTCTGCCTGTTTTTGCCTCCAGAGAACGGTGACTTCCTGGCCTTGGATTTAGGAGGAACCAACTTCAGAGTTCTGTTGGTCAAGATCCGTTCTGGCAAGCGGAGAACAGTGGAGATGCACAACAAGATCTACGCCATTCCTCTAGAAGTGATGCAGGGCACAGGAGAGGAGGTGAGACCCGGCAGTTATTTGAACCATTCATCTTAAAACAGTGCGTTTGAGTCAAGACATAGTGTTGGATGAGAAACTTTTGAACTTCACCTCCTGTTACCTCAGTGGTTCTGTGAAGATTATGACAGTTGGGGAGGTCAGGATGTGACGGTGACTGTGGGATAAAAGCAGGGAAGGAGGTCGATAGGTTAGCCTTAGACGGAGAGGTGGATTGGCTGAGATGAGCATTGATTTGACAGTCTTAAAACAAAGATTTAAATTTAACTCTAATCTCGCTCTAGCTAATCCCGTTTGTCTGTCACCCCTTGGCCTTTTCATCCTGTTAATCTTCAAAAGAAATGTCACCATTTATTTTGACTCTACCCACTCTCCACTGGCACATCTTGCGCCTTTTTATCTGTTTTATTTAGTATGTGTAGTTGGTGATATTGCTCATTTTCCAACACTGTATTACATGGGAGCAAAACATGTTTTTATTAAAGTTATGTTCTTCTTCAGATTTCCTTTTTGAATATATTTGCACTAGAAATACTTTCTCTATTTGTACTCAAACTTTATGTTTTTTTAATGTTAATGCTCCTCTGGCCACAATCAGTTATCTTCTTACATAAATTTTCAGCTGTCCAGCACAAAATATCAGCTGTGACACAACTGATGGGGCTGCAATCTGAAGTACAATATGCTGTAAAGGGTCAATCCATTCTGATCAGCTTATCTTCACTTTTCTTACCGATGTGATTCAGCCATGATTTAAGCTCTTACTGGTCAACATGAAAGGACCGTTGTGTCTGTTATAACAACTCCGCCTGCAGACCATTGCTGGGAATAAGAATTAGTTTGCCTGGTTTGGTACATCACACACATGAACATCAGATTGTAACAAATTCCACCTCACTCTGTCACCAAATTATGTAACAGTTCTGTTTAATCAAGGCTCTAAAACATATAAATGATAAGGCTGCACCCACAGTGATGTAATGCTTGATGAATGTGTTCTATAAAATCCAGTGATAATCCATCAGGGATGACTTTTTTGCCTCTCTGTGGTAGAATTATGTTTGCTAATACTGACAGACAGAATATGGATCTCACGAGGCCGCGCCGCTCGACTGTATTCTCACATGTTGTCGTATGTTCCTTCTTCCAGTTGTTCGATCACATCGTGCAGTGCATCAGTGACTTCCTGGACTACATGGGGATGAAGAACACTCGCCTTCCTCTGGGCTTCACCTTCTCGTTCCCCTGCCGACAGACCAGCCTGGATGCTGTGAGTGCACAACTCGTCCTGTATCATCTCTCACTTTCACGTGAATCTTAACTCTGCTGCATCTCAGAACGGAACCAGAAGAGTTTGAAACTGGGTCCGCTGATGACACACACTTATAACCAGCTGCAGGAGAAAACCCCAAATATTTACAACTACTTCTTTAGGAACCGACCAGACAACGAAATTCTCACATCCTCTTCAAATCATGACCGTTTTCTATTGTGTCTGTATATGTGTAGGGCATCCTGGTGACGTGGACCAAGGGCTTCAAGGCGACAGACTGCGAGGGAGAGGATGTGGTGGGACTGCTGAGGGAGGCCATTAAGAGGAGAGAGGTAGGATGTGAGGAGCATGTCACTCAGTTTAACACGACACTGCTGTGTGCAAAGCTGCAGACTGTGATGTTGCATCATGTTTTATGTCTTAAGGAGTTTGACCTGGATGTAGTGGCCATAGTGAATGACACAGTGGGAACCATGATGACCTGTGCCTATGAAGAACCCACCTGCGAGATCGGACTCATCGCCGGTTAGTTTCCTGTACACTGTCTCTGTTTTTGATCCAGTTTTCTGCTCTCTATCCGTCTAACATGTTTGTGTGATTGTAGGCACCGGCAGTAACGCATGTTACATGGAGGAGATGAGGAACATCGAGATGATCGAGGGAGACGAGGGACGGATGTGTGTCAACATGGAGTGGGGGGCTTTCGGGGACAATGGGTGCCTTGATGACATTAGGACAGAGTACGACCGCGCTGTGGACGACTTCTCCCTCAATCCAGGCAAACAAAGGTTACAATCCTGCACACTCACACCTTTTATGTCTGGTGACAAATGATTTCCAAAATGTGCGGATGCATGTCTACATCCGTTTACGTGTCTATTTTGTGCTTGCGTGTGTTTTTACAGATATGAGAAAATGTGCAGCGGCATGTATCTTGGCGAAATTGTGCGGAACATCCTGATAGACATGACCAAGAAAGGATTCCTGTTCAGGGGACAGATTTCAGAAACACTGAAGACCAGAGGCATCTTCGAAACAAAGTTCCTTTCACAGATAGAGAGGTAAGGGGGGAAAAAATGTGTTTAAGTAGCTCAAGGACGTGAGAAAGCAAAATGATCTCTGCTTATTTCACTGTTAGGCTGTTGATGTGCTTATCCTTTGAAATTGTTCTTGAATTTTTTGGTTGCATTTATTTTCCTTGTTCTAACAGCTCAGTGTGTCTGTCTTTTGTGTTTCTCCAGTGACAGATTGGCTTTGCTTCAGGTGAGATCCATCCTGCAACACTTAGGCCTGGACAGCACCTGTGATGACAGTATCATAGTCAAAGAGGTAAGCGAAAGAGAGATGCTAACCCAGGCTCACGCTCAAAACCCTTGATGACACATCCAAGTCCCTTTTTACAGCCCAGATGATGTTTGTGGAGAAAAAACATTCATTTGCCAGTTTATTAGATCCATCTCGTATAAACAATTGATTCGACTGTAAAGCCTTATACAGACAGGGGTTTCTATTATTTTGTCCAATCCATTTAAATCAACATGTGCAAGCCAAATAGCAGTAAGATATCTGTGTATGATGCAATGTTAGTGGACACCGTCATAGAATCTGAGCCTCACAATACATTATCACGCTTGTCTTGTGAAATAGGCAGGCATATGTGACTGAACAAAAGGCATGTTAAGTCAGATTTGTTCTCAGCGATTGTGTAGTGATACGATGTTTTTCTGGCTCAACTGTGGCACCAACAGTTTGTTAAGTGTTGCAACAATGATAACGGTTTTCATTGTAATGCAGGTGTGTGGAGCAGTGTCACATCGTGCAGCTCAGCTGTGTGGGGCAGGAATGGCGGCCGTGGTCGATAAGATCAGAGAGAACCGAGGACTGGACCATCTGAACATCACCGTAGGGGTGGACGGGACTCTCTACAAACTCCATCCACAGTGAGTTGAACTTAATGACTGACTGTATAACAACAGTTTACCGTCCACTGACGCACCACAGAGATTTTTAAAGTCTGACATTGTGGGATCCCGTTACGCAAAGGCTCCCCCTCGCCCTCGCCTTAGTTTACTTGCTTAAATTCGCTGAATTCCTGGAAGCCTACAGTATCATCATTATGTTATCTGATCCTATAGACACTCATTAGTTGAGCCAAGATAACCTAATATTACTGTTTGACATATCTTCAGAGGGCACCAAATAAAAACGTAATGGACTCTCTGAGAAAATGTGACAAACAGTAAAATTCCCCCAAATTTCTGCATCTCTGAGCTATCTCTTTAGCTGATCACACACATCTAGGCTATTCAACTTGATCTCCTTTTAATGCGAAATGGAATGACAAAATATTAGTGGCGGCTGTGGCTCAGTGGGTAGAGTGGGTCATCTCGGGTCACTGGTTCGAATCCCGGCTCCCCCTAGCTGCATGTCGAAGTGTCCTTGAGCAAGATACTGAACCCCAAATTGCTCCTGATGAGCAGTTGGCGCCTTGCATGGTGTGTGTGTGTGTGTGTGTGAGTGAGTGAAAGGAAGAGAGCAGTTTTTTCTTCCATGATCAATGATATATTCCTAGTCCAAACAGTGACACTTTTCTCAATAAGAAGAACAGTCACTTGACTTTTACCATCATTCTTGCACGCAGAACATGTTGAGTGATGTTTCATAGGAGCTAATTATGTACTGGGTGTGTTAATACGAGAGAAGTACTTGTGTATAAAGGAAATCTCTCACTCTACTCATCATGTTTGTTTTCCCACTCTTCATATCCACATTGTCTGATTCTCTCCTCTCACAATGACTGGCAATATTGCTCATGCTAAGCTGAAATAACCAGAAGAGCCTGTGCATTATTCAAACAGCTCCTACTGGCTTTGTGGGACCAACAAACACAAATTGTGGTTTAACTTTATTAACCAGTAACCACCAAGATCACCCATTGTAGTTTTTCTGTTTTTCTATTTGGCCGAATCTTTGCCACTTCACTTGTTAACATGATGTCAAATGTTTTTGTCTCTGTCCAGTTTCTCCGGGATCATGCACCAGACAGTAAATGAACTGGCTCCAAAGTGTAACGTCAACTTCCTGCTGTCAGAGGACGGCAGTGGGAAAGGAGCAGCGCTCATCACAGCAGTGGGCTGTCGGCTGAGGCAGGAGCTGAACAATAAATAGAAAGTATCTCTCCTCCACCTCTCTAGGTTCCCCTCCCCTCTGTTCTGCCCCCTTGTCTCCATTTCTCCTGAATCAAACCAATCCAGTCGACGTATCACGCTCCAGTAGCTGCTTTAGTCTGTCTCCATGACAGAGAGAGGGGGTAGCTTTTCTCTGCTGTAGCAGAGAGTCAGGCACTATGTTGTAGTTAGAACATGTTTGATTAACAAATGTAACAACGCCCAGACTCTTAAGGGTTTTGTGATTTCTGAGGTTAAACTTATCGTAGAGATAAAACATGCACATTCACCTCCTGTAAGTATGTGCAGGGCAGAAACAGAGTCCACATGTTAACGCTCCCATGAGCTGAACATCATCGCCACCTGGAGGATCTCTCTGTTACAACATAACAGGTGCAACAGTTGTTCTGCAAAGAAAAAAAACTTGGCGAGATGTTCAGTTGATGGAGGGATATAAAAAAAAACACTGTTTTAAAACCAAAGTCACAAAAGTGTGTCTGCTGTCTGCTGTAGGTTACTGACTGTCTGTGCAACAAGACTGAAAGGGATACGAGGTGATGTACAAATGTGTGATGACATGAAAGGGAAATATTTTTTTCGTCTTTAAAGGTTTTTAATATCTTACCCAGATATAATACAATATGTTATAAATACATTGTTGCTATTTATTTTATTTTTATATTGGGAGATGGTGAAAAAATTGTTACTGCTGCAATGACGAGGCACAAAGAGGAAGCCATCGATAAAGAAGTCCCCTCAGACGGTTGTCTGTCCCATTGTAAGGCAGGATTCAATGAACCGTGTCGGGGCAGACGCGTGACAAGAGAGGGACTTCTACTGTGCTTGATCTGCAGGGAAAGCCAGGCCACATGCTTACTGAATGTGCTCTAATATATGACAACAATCCTATTCTACTCCAATGTACTCTACTGTAAAATATGTCCAAAGAGCACTTGTATTTTACTAAGTAGAAATCCTTGTTGTTGGTACTGATCACGGTTGTTTTTTGTCTTAAGAAGTGCTGGCTATCCTCATCATCGTAATGAGACTCACCAGTGACTTACATAACGGGAATGTGGTGCTAACATGGATGCCAGTGGAACAACAATGGCCAAACTGTGTTTTAAGGAGAACGTGACTGTAGCTGAAGCTTTAAGATTTTTCTCAATTACTCACTGTGCTAAATATGCTCCTAACGGCTCAGGAGTGGTGTTTTAAATGAACTACTGTTTGGCTCATTCAAGTAACACGAATCATGCATCATGATTTCGATTAATGATACTCACCCAAAGACTGATGGATGTGCTGACTGGCGTTTTTATCATTACAGAGGCTGGCCTTTGTTTTTTTAGATTATAAAGAGACAAAAGTTTTTAAAATCACTGGCAGTTGGCATTTGTTGTCTAAGGATGGATTATTGAGATTATAAAGTACATTTGACTGCCATCTTTGTTAACCACAATTGAAGTCCTGGCTTGTGGGGACAGATTAGCACAACCTGAAAGCTAAACTGCCGGGAGCACGAGGGCCAGCCTCTTCCGCAGGTCCAAAGATGACCTGATTTTTAAATTGTCAACAAAGTAATGATTCTGAATGCCAGCCTCACATCACACACATGCTTTAATCTCTTTGTTTTCTGATCACACCAAACCCAGACTGTACCTGTCCAACACTGTCAATCAATCAATCAGTCACTAAATAAAGACAAACCTGTCGAGCTCACTTTGTAGTTTTTTTGACGTATAGATTCTGTTTGTGTTGTCAGTGACCAATAAGCTGAAGCCCTCGTGCCCGTCTGCATCCGTCTGAAGTGCCCTTTAGCGTGAATCTGTGCCAGCTCTTGAGCTGCAGCAATGGTGTCTGTCTGACATGTTGGGGGGAAACTAAATAAAAAGGGGAACCAGCATGCAAGGAAACAGTGATTTAAATTAACTTATTTCTTTATGTGAGTCAGATTAAAAGAACTACTACACGTCTGTCGTAAAAAGGAACTATTACAAGGTTCAAGGTTCATTTATGTATCATTCCTCAACACAGGTTTTGTTCGATGCAATGCAAGTCGGCACCATTGATGCTACTTACAAACGAAAATGATATACATGGATGAAGTAGAAAAATGCAACTACTTATTTACGGTTAAATGCAAAGATGACTTCAGGAGCTTATAGTCTAGTGGTACAGCAGCATATACTTGTGTATGTCTTGCCAGATGCAGCAGGGTGAACAGACTTGGCTGGGTTGGGTGTTGTTGTCTTTCAGTGTCCTTTGTCCAACTACAACTGAATGAGCACTGCACACACATATGTTCTGTCACATTTATTAAACATATTATCTTTTATTTAGGCCACAAACAACCAACCTGCTGTTTTGCATCGACAACAAATACAGATGTTTCACCGTTTTTTTTAAATGTTGGCACGGGGAATGAAAAACATTCTGAAATGTGAATGAGCTACAGTATTTATAACATCATGACCTGACTGTAAGTGGACAACAAGCCCCACATTTACATTCCCACTAACATCAATATTCTCAGTAGATGGCAGCGTTTACATTTCACATCAGATTCTTCAAGCAGCACCTTGATTTTTTTTTTTTTTCATCTGGACTCTACAGTAGACTGACCATACAAAAGCTACAGTCATATAAAGCAGTGAAATCACAATTTATGAGCAACATACCGTATAAATGCACATATGTTAAAGAATAGTGCTGTACAGTAACGGATACATGCTAACTTAATAGCTAATAATGAAGGTTATCCAGCAAAATACTGTGTAATCAGATCAATTCGAGACTGATTTTCCTTTTAAAAGATAATAACAACAACAATAATCAGTTAACATCAGAGTTGAAGTTGATACAGGAGGCAGCCTCCTCACTGCTTCTCAAACTGTGTTGATTGCTGGTAAATATAGATTGTTTTAAGAAAATGATGATATCTTTACTCCAGTTGGTCCATATTAGCCTTGCTGCTCCACATGCACAGTCATAAGTGTGAAACATCCCGTGTTACAGTATAAGTCTTTCTGCTAACTTCATGTGTGCAGCAAGTTGGACAGCAGTCGAAGGTAGTCGCTTTTAACAGTGGTGACAGTTAAACAAGAAAATCTCTTAAATGCTGAGTTTATTCTACAGAGCTTCTCAGACATAAGTGCATTAACTGATCTGCTTCACTGCAGACATGACACCTCGGGAAAAGTCTTTTATTATATTTTCAATCTCCCACACACTATTGGTGCTAACCTGCAGTTCTGTGCTCATTTTGAATGCCGGTGACTTTAAAAATACACACACAAGTTACCAATGAAACACTTTGTCACTTTGCGCAGGAGAAAAAGAAATGAATTAGCTTAACTTCCTTTTTACAAAAAGCCCTGAAGATGATGAAGTCCAATGTTCAGGCAGTAAGAAGAGGAAAATCCACATACGATCAACAATATTAAGGCTTGGTGCTGATGCCAGTGGACTGATCATATGTTATATGCTCTGAAAAATCCAGCAACCACAGCTACAACTTGTTACACAGTTACACAAACGTATCTACAGTTCACAGCCTTACACCAAAGGAGAAGAGAAAGAAGAGATAACAAATGTCAGCGATGGAGGAAGGAATGTAGAAGGTGGAAGATAAAAGAAATGATTGATTCCCACACACAGCGAACACTAATAATGCATGAATAAGCCTCCCTTGTTGTCCAGTCCGCAGGCGAAGTTCCATTTATAAATATGTTTTCACATGCTTATATTTGGCATCAGTTTGATAGTCACATTCATTCAGAAACTGCACGTCTTCAACAGAAAGGGTTAATGGTCCAAAGTCCAATGAACAATTCTTCAAGGTTTCCGTGTGTGTGTGAGTGTGTGTGTGTGTGTGTGTGTGCGTGTGTGTGTGTGTGAACGTCACCACACTTCATCTGCAGTTGGCTCTCTTGTGTCTTTATTGTCTTCTTATCATCAGCTCTGGTGCTGCTGCAGACAAACCCCTGCTGCCCTCCTCATGTTGATTTGCTGCAGCAGTCAGTGGCCGTGCTGCATGAGTTTGGCAGCTGAGGATTTTGTATCATCCGGCCTGTTCACAGCATGTGTGTTGTGCCCACCGTGTGTTTTTGGCGTCCCTTTTCTCTTCGTGCTCAGCTCCATGCTTTCAGCCATATTCGCGTCGATCGTCGTGTGGTTTGTTTTGATGGAGGTGTGGGCGTACGAGCTGTCCTTGCGATGGCTGCGAGTCATGGTGACTCTGAAGGTGTGCGTGTGCTGCAGTTCCATCTTGTCCTCCTCCGACACTTTGATGAAGGGACACCAGGCGAACGCATGACGGAAACCAGCACGAAACCTGCAGGTAGAAAAGAGATCTGTTTGGTTTCTTTGCTTCGAGTTTTAGGATTGTGGAACTTTTGTGAATGCTGCCTTTTACCTTTGGTTTAGGCAGCAGTAAATAATTGGGTTGTACATGGTTGAACTCATCGCTAACCAGAATATGGCCAGGTACACCTGAGGAGGAAAGAAAATACATGATGCCCGATAAACGACGAAATCAGACAAAAAAGAATTAATAACAGGCAGAAAGGCAGCTGCTAACCTGTTGAATGTAATGCTGTTTATAAATGTCCCTGTTAAATGATCCCAGTATGAAATAGATGTGATAGGGCAACCAGCAGAGGGCAAAGGTCACCACCACGACAACCATCATCTTCACCACCTATGATCAGTCACAGAGAGAGAACTCACAGTTCAGCTAAGTTGTTATCTGAATATGTCGATCAAAGTTAGAATGCAACACACAAAAAAAAAAAAAGGTCAGCTACCTTTCTCTTGGCCGTAATCTGGCTGTGGTAATGTTCCGTCGCCTCCCCGGGGATGTGTCCACCCCACAGCGTCCGACCAACTAAGCTGTAGGTCACCAGCATCACCAGCAGAGGGAGCAAGTAGATCAGCAGTATCACTGCAAACTGGTAACTTGAGGGAGAGAAGGAGAGAGTCAAGAACTGGCCACTACAATAACAATATTTGAATATATGGCATACTTAGACGGGGTTTACAAACGTGAACGATTGATAAATTGATTCTATAATGGTTTCAGATATTGAGCTGGTTGATATAGTTCATCATCTGCCAACATGGATTCATTTACTTTTGAACCAATCTCATTTACTGACATTAAAACGTGAAGACACGATCATAGACCTTTATTAACAACATCAAGCCTGTAATTACAAGTGTCAGTACATCATCAGTACATATTGATAGATGTTTCCTGTACATAAGCTGTCAAACGGTCCTTGAAAAGAATTGACAACCTGTTGCTTGATATAATTGTCTGTGTTGTAACTCTCACTGTCTGTCATTCGATCTCAGTTTTTTTTATTGATTTTGTTATTTCACGTCAGCCAGTGATGGAATGTGACTGAGTATATTTACTCAAGTATTGTGCTTAAGTGCAATTTTGAGGTATTTGTACTTTATTTACTTTACTTGAGTATTTCTATTTTACTGTACTTTATAGTTCCACTCCACTCTTTAGCTTTTTAGAAGCAAATATTGTACTTTTTTACTCTTATGCTACATTTATTTGATCACTTTAGTAGCTTGTTCCTTTGCAGACTACATCAAAGCCAAAAGAGCAAATACTTTCAATAAATTAATTCTAACAGCAGTCAGATTATATAAAAATCCAATCCATTAACATTTCATTTATCTGCAGAAAATTACTTTTTATACTTAAGTACATTTAATATCAGATACTTTTACCATAGCAACACTTCGACTTCAAGAATGTTTTTGGAGTACTTTTTACAACACTGACCTTAGCTGATGTTTTCCTCCGTAGTCGTCAGGCCAGTCGACCATGCATACGGTCCTGGGGTAGTAAAATCTGGTCACACTGTAGTAGCACTGAGGGAAAGCCAGGCAGATGGCCACTATCCAAATCAGGGCAATCATAACCTTTGTAGAGGTGGAGGAGAGGCGGGGCTTCAGAGGGTGGATGATGGCCATGTACCTGAAAGAGGACAAAAACGTTTTGTTCATTCATATCTGATGTTGATCTCACAGAAACATACAGAAACCTGGGTGACTCGATAAAAGCTCTTCCCTGTGTGGGAGTCTGTGTTCTTTTATCATGAAAAAATAAACACATTGCATTTGTCCCGGACTGTGTGACAGAAAATTCAAAGTGCTTTATAATATAATGATATATATATATATATATATATATATATATATATATGTGTGTGTGTGTGTGTGTGTGTGTGTGTGTATATTATATAATAATAAGTATAATGATTGCGGACATACGTCAAAAATATCTTACATACATTTGGTGAATTAACTTTCAGAAATGACTGAATCATAAAAGAGATCCATTAACTGCATTGAATTTGTGTGTGAATATATACCATATCAATGATCACTGATAACCTTTATTAATGAGAGAGAGATGTAAAGTGTATCATACTATGAACTATATAAGAAACAGTTCCCCACTGGTGAGTCACTCAGTTGATGGCAGCTGTGACTGACATAAATAAATTGTTTTCAATTAAGGTTAAATAATATTAACAAGTATCAGTAATCATGGTGACCATGGCAATCTGCCGAGACTCTTACGCAATCTACATATACTCATTTGCTTTACAATCACTAAAATTACATCACTATAGTCAAATGATTCAACCCTGAGAATGAATGATTCATTTGAGTTATTCAGGGCCAACAGCGAGAATGTACTCCGTTTCATGGACAATGTGTCTGTGTGATCTCGCAGGGAATGATTTGTGTTACAGAAGAATTCATTTCTAATATTTTTTGTATTTGTTGTGTTGTATTCTAGCCTCAAATTAAGGGTAGTGGAACAAGAAAGGTGATATTTTGAATGAATGAAAAATGCATCAAATGTAAATAAGATAAGATTGTTGTGTATCAGTAATTCTGGTTCTGTCGTATAAAGTAAATTATTTTCTTTCTTGCTTGACTATCAGTTCTCATCCTAATCCTCTTTAACCTGTTAGAACGAGTCACACCTGGCCCACCTCTCAAAGGTGGATAGAACTTTTAGGCTTGTTTCTGCAATAAAAAAAAAACAAAAACAATCATACGTGTTGCTTGCTGCTTGCTGCTTGCTGCAGCGGGTGATGACACCAAAGAAAGCCACACAAACTGATGATTCTACAAACTAGAGACTAATGAGGAAGAATTATTGAGCTATCAACAGATTTACACCTGGTCATATCTCAGCATATGGCTTATTCATCACTACATCTGTCTTGAGCCATACAGTTATATGATGTATGTCATACATACACATGACAGCGCAATGAAACGCTCCGGTGACTCTCCCCTCTGGAACAGCTGCAATGCAGTGTACATACAGTTTGAGTTTACTGGGTGCGCCTCTGCCATCAAATCCAGCAGTGCATCCTATCTTTATGAAATTTATAATGTTCAGTTTGTGCTGACATGGTCTTCTTGAGACCATAATTAGTTAGATGCTGTAGCACAATGAGTTCTATTTACATTCTGCCCACCTCATGTATGTAAATGGAGGCAGATAAAACCTTTGAGGCATCTGTGTATCTAATGCAGCTCAATACAAACTCTAACCACAGCCGCAAAAATGAAGATTCATTAATAGCAGCGGTAAATTCTACTTTCTACAGTACTATAGTAGAAAGTTACTTCCCACCTCTGGTATAAGCATCAAAATATTCTCTTATAAGTATAAATATAAAGCACCAAAAGTACTAATTTCAGAGTCATAGTTATGGAGCTGGTTTGATTGCGATACCCACCACTCAATAGATGATATGATTTCACCAAAGGGTCAATAAAGTTTTATCTTTATCCATAATAATACCAAATAATTAATTTGTTGCACAATATCTCCCTCCGAAATACGGTGAAGTAGAAGTAGAAATACTTATAAAAACTCAAAATACTCAGGTACAAGTACCTCAAAATTGTATATAGTGCTGTTGTATTTTACTGCAGTACACTGTAACTCAGTACATATCTCATACTGTGTGTTAAGTACAGTTTGAGACTTAGAGCAGCCTGGCCACTTGTGCTCCGGTGAGCATTAATGATGACATCTGTATCTCTGCTGCCTGTTGACTCACATCTCCTTCGTGCAGCTTGTTCCCTCTGTATTGACTGAACAGTGGCTGCAGCTGACATCAAGTGATTGATCTCAATAAGCAGTAATTTCACAGAGAGTCACTGTTCAGCCTCAAACAACAGCAAACCCCTGACTGACGGAGAGGCTCTGAGTGTGATCAGCGACGAATTGTGATGAAGAACATTGTGTTAGACCAGCTGTTATCTGAAGTGACAAGATATTTTAACCACATTAATGCACCATCATTAAAATCACACAGAAATATACATTAATATAGCACATATAGTGAAGTGAGTAGCAGTTAAGAGGTTTATTTGCTAATACAAGGTGGTCTCCGTACTGCTGAGTTGACAGACTCAGTAAGTAGTGGTCCATCCTGTTTTGAGTGCATAATGCAGCTCCTAAATGGGTGTTGCAGGAGACGAGGATCAGTCATCCCATTAGTGTCTAATTGCTTCTACACAACAGTTTCACACGTGCTGACTTATTCATCTTGGACAAGAGGCTCAGCCTTACTGTACTGTGATTCCACTTTAAAGGAACATTCAATTAAACTTCAAGAATAACGGTCTGTGAGAGAGCTTTCTCACCTGTCCACCGCGATGGCAGCCATCGAGTATATTGACGAGAACATGGCCGTGATGGGGAAGAAGTTCTGGAATCTGCAGTAGCCCAGGCCAAAGTACCAGTCATTGTGAAGTGCGTACACAAAGTTAAAGAGAGTGTTGAAGGACGCCATGGAGACGTCAGAGAAGGCAAGGTTAACAATGAAGTAGTTCGTTACAGTCCTCATGCGTCTGTGAGCGAGAATAATCCAGATCACCGTGACATTCCCAGTGATGGACACCAGGATGATGAGGGAGTAGGCTATAGCCCACAGAGCCACCTGAGAGAGGAGGAGGAAAGGAGAGGAGAGGAGAGGAGAGGAGAAGAGAGGAGAGGAAGAGGAGAGGAGGGGGAAACGCAATAAATGCCAGGTTTTGTTTTTCTACAAGGCTACTAGAGATTCAGGAGCTACATAACAAAGGACGTCTCCAAACCCCAAATAGAAACAAACTGTTCTGGAATTTGAGTCCATTTTATCGTATGCGGACTCCATTTTCAGACGTGCTGCCACCAAACATCTGAACATTAGTTTAAATTCTACACATTCAGTCCCCTTCAATTTTTTTATATTAGTGAGCCATATGCTCACCGCAGCTGGCAATATTAAATGTTTGCTTAGCAGATATTCTTATGCTTATGCAGAGTATCTGGGACCAGAATCTTAAAAGCCTAAAACTCTAAATCCTTTAAAAATGGGGAGAGAGGAAAGGATTGTAATATATATATCTATACAGTACATACTAGTGGGCAGTAGAACAATCAAAGTAGAGCACAAATAAGTGAAAGATTATTTTA
The DNA here is from genome assembly GCA_963678695.2 of Diplodus puntazzo. Taxonomy (NCBI): domain Eukaryota; kingdom Metazoa; phylum Chordata; class Actinopteri; order Spariformes; family Sparidae; genus Diplodus; species Diplodus puntazzo. The sequence goes on along the minus strand of OZ023155.1, from coordinate 11,179,543 downwards.
ATAATATGATATCATGTTTCCATAAGACATGTATGACATTCATGGATTGCTTTTAGTTTGGTTTAAACATCATGGAGCTGAAAAAACATTACATTCATTCAAAGAGAGGAGATGTCTAAGATTTAACTAGCAGACACAAATACTAATGCAAATGCAAATACTATTTTTTTTACATTTTCCAACATTTTAAAGACCATCTCTACTTCCAGAGGACAACATTTAGCTGTTTAAAAAACATAAATGAGCTGCTGTTTTGTTCTGTTGCAGTGGTTTAATATAAACACAACTGAACATTGTGGTGCTTTCTTTCTTTCTTTCTTTCTTTCTTTCTTTCTTTCTTTCTTTCTTTCTTTCTTTCTTTCTTTCTTTCTCTCCCATGTTTCCCCTCCAGTCGTAATGAACTGGCTCTGGCTCGGGACCAGTCTAATTTCTGGTCCTGGTCCTGGCTGCACTCTCTCACCTGCCAGTCGGGCTGCTGGAACTGATTCACGGTCGTCTCGTTGTCGTCCTCCAGCCAGTCGCCGGTCACTGATGGAGGGAACGAGGTGGCCTCCTCCATGTCCCGTTCAATGTGCTGAACCAGACTCTCTCCGTCCATATTTGTCCTCTCTCTGTTCACCTGGTGACAGAAACTTTGTGACTGAATGCGTCATGCGGCACAATTACACCTCATTCATTAAGATTTCAAACTGGTGTTGCACGAATATGATGTGGATATGACCTCTTACGATCTTCCATCCAAATTTAAGTTATCGCGCCTTTTCTGAGTGTTCAGGAATTTGGCGCCTGAGTTAATAATCTTACACTTCATATCACTGTTATGGCAAGTCCCGCAGTCTGCTGATAGTCTAATCTGAGTAGCGCCTGTTGGTTTTAAACATTTCCTTATGCGTAAAACAAGCCCAGCTCTGCTGGTTTTTAGTCCACATCTGACTGAAAAGAAGCTTTGATATCAGCTCCTAACAAGGCATCATATTCCTCATCCAACACGCATCACAGGCGCACAGACGCACAACAAGAGAGTGTCTTTGGTTGCAGTACGCGCAGCAGCCTCCAGCACAAGTGATAGAAAAATGATCCACACCAGAGGAAGGTGCTCTCTGCAAAAATAAAACAAAATCTCTGTCCGTTTATTCCCAACATCTGGCTTACCTGAAGAAGTTTTCAGTTTTTTGTTTGTTTTTTAGGTTTTCCGATCCATTGCTGATTATGTCCCCCCTCCACCCAAATAATGTAGACTCCTGCTGCGTAATGGAGAAGCAGGTCCATCCAATAATCCGTCAAGACATGTTTACGCTCTCCCTCACATACACACCCCCACACACATAAAGCCTGTACATCCACAAACCCTTTCTCTCCCTCCCGGAATGTGTAAATGTGGCTGATTAAGGTAGGAGCTGCTGAGAGTGACGGAGGCGCACCGACAGGCAGACACGCGACTGTGCGCGTGGAGCTGCGCCAACTCCAAGTAAGCACACAAAGACACACGGAAAGAGAGAGTGTGTGTGTGTGTGTGTGTGTGTGTGTGTGTGTGTGTGTGTGTGTGTGTGTGTGTGAGAGAGAGAGAGAGAGAGAGAGAGAGAGAGAGAGAGAGACAGAGAGAGAGAGAGAGAGAGAGAGAGAGAGAGAGAGAGAGAGAGAGAGAGAGAGAGAGAGATGAATGAAAGTCAGAGAAATAAGCAGCTCTGGTCCGCGCTCTGATGTTCTGGATGGGAATTGCTCTTAATGTGTTTACAGAGAATAGACAGTGTGAGACAAGTGGCATGACATTTCCTCTGCTGTGCATGACTACATCTAACACAAGAGAGGGAGAGATGAGCAGAGTATGTGTGTGAAATTAAGACCAAATCAAGGAGAGGCTTGGAGGATAAAGGGACAGACTGCCTGGATGAGGACTGTGAAAACAAAAGTAAATGGACATCCCCGGTCTCCACTGCTTTACCTGCCGTTAAAGTATTCATCACCTACAGTCTGTTTCTGCTATACACAACATGTATCGAAGGAGACACACAGGAAGGGGAGGAAGGCAACATTTTCATGGTTGGACAGAGGGAGAGCTCTCTGGAGCTCGTCTGTGGATTCACCTGCAGTCTTCACTTCCTCAGTTACATCCTTTTTCATTGAGTTTACATAAACAGCCATGAATACTGCAGGTAATGTCTTCAGTTTTTCCGACAAAACTCTGAGGGTCTGTTCAAAAAGGTTCATTCTTGTAGTAGCTAAATTCAGCCTGCATGCCTTCAAGGACACTTGGTTCTGAAACCCAACAATCACTATCTGCAATCACCCAGGGAGATTGTCCACCTGAGGTGTTCCCTGTGGGTTACGACGAGGCTGATGAGGTGAAACTTTATTGCAGAGTGGGAATGGATTTTTTGGTGCTGCTGCCGAGAGGTGAATGTTCTGTGATGAGTCTCTCCATTCTTTTGCTGCTGCTCATCTTTTCAGCTCGTTCAAGACCTCGGCCTTTCTGTTTTGTTCTGGTGTCAGTCTGATTTATGTTGTTCTTCTCCTTCACAATTAGCATCAAAGCAATATTCGTTATCATGTCTTTGCTGTCCACACTCATTTAACAATCCCTGCCATAACTGAAATAGCAGAATTGCTCAAGTCGAATTATATTTTTGATGACCTCATCAAATGAAAATTAGGTGATGGAAAGCGAGGTGAAGTTTGTCGTCTATAAAACATTTGTGGTGCTTTCATAGCAAAACAGTGTTGCAGCGTTCCCCGAGGTAATTTAAAAATCTACCTTATAATATGTAGAAAATGGCTCCATAAAGCCCAATAGACGTTATTCCAATGCGTGGTGAAGCTTGTGCGCCCAAATCAGACAGGTTGAGTGCTAAAACTTAGTTTTCAGCTTAAAAAGGGCGTTAGTAACATCTTTTAAATCCACTTTGGGAACTCATGGCTTCCCAGAGAATTGAAATGTTTCCAATTTCGGTTGTTTTTTCGCGTTTTGTAACAAGTCACCATCTACTTCAGTCATTTAGGACAATGCTGCGACCCCGTTTTACGGTGAAGCTCCAGAAATGTTTCATGGACTGCAAAACTTCCACCGACTGTCCATCAGTGTGCGGGTGAGCACAAAGTGTCTGTCTGAGGTATCATTTTTGGGTGAACCTGTCCTCTAAAAAGCACAACCCAGTTTTCGCTGCTATCGGCTGTCACACATTTTGAAAAACTGCAGCTGTCCACTTTTAGTACGAGCTGTGGAATCTGAGACACAGCAAAATACTTAATCGCTCCCCCAGAGAGAGTGTGAGTCAGTGTTTATGTGCTGCAGGTTTTGAAATGTGACCATAAATAAAAGTGTTAACATGTTCGTGTATGTTAAAGGGCACAAAAACAGGGTACATGGTTAATGTCTTGGTGTTGAGGTGCCACTGAGGACACGTACCTCTGCTGTACCTTAACAATGTTTACATTCCAGAGGGTTCGGATGTCTGGTTATGGCAGTAATCTCTTTCTTTCTGGAATCGATGAAACAAAGACTTCTACAACAAACATTCAACAGCTCATGTGTAATGACTTCTAGCTCCTTATTTCTTATTGTTGTATATTTTTATATTGTTGTTTATATTTTCCTTGTGCTTTATGTTGCTTTTATTTCCACCTGACTGGCTTGTCGTCCGCCATTGCTCCCATTTGTGCTCTTTCCGTTCTCGTCCCTCTCTCAGGGGAAATCTACTTGTGTTTGCACAGAAAAGAACGGATAGAGGCAGAGCCTGCTGACTTCAGCTGTACTCATTTCGTCTCTCCTCTGTTGTGTGTGTACAGTATGCAGTGCATATGTGTACTTTCACATGCTCGGAAATCCTTATTTGCCAGCAGGGCCCGACGAAGGGCACGTTGAAGGGCACAGCCAGGGGAATGAAAAGTTTCTAACAAGCTGGTCTAACTGCACTTTACAAGCGTGTTCTACCAGGTGGATCCGACCCTGAGGCACTGGAGAGGGACAAAAAACAGTCATGATTACCCAGGGCCGGAAAATAATGAGGAGGGGATTGTGAGAATTCAAAGATAGCTCCCACTGCCTCATATAAATGCTGCATCTGATCGCATCTCAAAGACTACATCTGACCGCTGACAATTCCCCGTTAACATTTCGTGTACAGCAACAAGTTATTAGTTTGCATTCAAGGTCAAAAAACATCACTCAAAGAGAAACAAAACAGGTATCACCCCAAAATGAATGTAATGAAGTGTCCAGGATACAAAATGAGCACGCCTGATAAACCCTGAAACTTCTCAGGTTTGCTTTTTCTTTACTTTGCATTGTTGTTGTCGGTCCAAGGCTTTTCAGCTTGTGGGAGAAGATAAGAGAGGACGGAGATGATAAACGAGGAAAAAACAAACTACCTGAGGTGAAACTGGCGAACAACTGACCGAGCTGATGAACAGCTGTCAATAAGGGTCAAGCAGAGCTCGTGCAGCTGGACACACTGCGTACACTGAGGACGATGGCAGGCCACAGACAGCGCAGAGATGGCTGCTTGTGGACAATTCATGAGTGGATCACACTGCTTGAATCAGGCTCTAGTTATGAAAATGAGTTAGATGAAGGGCCAAAACCTTCACATGTTTTGGGCAATGTGGTGACAGTTTGGTTGCATTTATGTTTTGGATTCAATTTATTTTCTCTGGATTTTGAAGTATTTTATCGACTGATTTAAATTATGTATATGTTTTTACAAGTGTTTTCCTATTGTATTCTGCTGGAGTTCACCACTAGGGGGCATAGTAATGTGTTTTCAGCTAATCTGTTGGAGTTGTGAGCTGTTGAGTTAAACTGTTTAATCCATCATGTGAAATATCAGACCACAGAAAGCCTTAAAAAATGGGCCTAAAGAAGCAGAGAGAGAAAAATGCCACAACTACAGACTTCTACTTGATGTCTTTGAGGATCAGACATTGTTTTAATGAATGTATCAGGTTTTATATTTAATATATGATATGATGATTTATCCATTAGTCCTGTCCTGTCTTTACATCTTCAGGCCGAGAGTGTGACCCAGACCCGGGGAACACACTTGGAACGACCAAGATTGCAGCGTCTCACTTACTGTATCTTTATTGTTAACTGAAGATTAGAGTTTGTCCACGTAGTCTTAAACAATGTGTGTACTCATTTGCACACAAATAACAAAAACAGCATTCCTTCTGTTTATGTATAATCTTCTTTAAATTCTATTTCACACTTATTTTGTTGTTGTTGTTGTTTCTTTCAGTTGCTTTGGCAATGCAAACATCTGTTTCTTATGCCAATAAAGCTCTTTAAAATTGACAGATATGTATTCATGAATCCTCAGATTAATAGTGTGGAAATTAGACTACTGGCTGTAGGGAATACAAATTAAGTATAAAATGTTAAATCTCCTTGTCTTCAATGCCAAACCTCTTACAAAAGGGGCCGTATAAATCTCATTGGGTTTTAAGAAATGGAGAAGAGGCGGAGGTGCATGAGCCAATAATTCCTGGGTGCGCTCCTGAACAGAGGGCTGTTTGACAGATTAAGATCAATTTCGTGGTTCGGCGCTCAAAAACAATTGTTTTTAACCTTCCTCACAAATCAAATTACATAAAGCAATGCCAGTATTTTAAAGCTCCTAAATCATCCATCCTTCCTTCCTTCCTTCCCTCCATCCATCCATCCATGACGGCAGCGCGCGCTCCCAGGTGTGGTGACGATGACAACGCGGAAGTGTTGAAAGCAGCGCAGGGAGCCGCTGTCCGTCAACAGCCCTCAGCCAGACACGATGTCCAACAACGAAGAGGTCCGATACTGTCACAGGTTCTCCTACATTCTGCTCAAATTCCTCCTGTTCGCCTACTCCATCATCTTCTGGGTGAGTCGCGCATATCGCAATTGTTTTTGGAGAGGAGCGGGAGCTTTGTTCGCGCGGATATTCCGGTTCCAGAGGGTGTAGACGGGCTGTGTGTGTGTGTTTCAGCCGGGACTGTGTGCTGCTCAGCCTCACAGCAAAAACATAATAATTCGATTCGTTATGAGGTTAACAAATGTGGATGTTTGACCCCCTTTTGTCATATTGCAGCGTTCAGTTTTTGTAATCTCCAGCCTTGAAGCGACAGGTGTCGTACCTGTGGAGTAATGTGTGTGACTTTAATAACAGTCCGTGGCCACACCCTCCCCTGTGCACCTTTACCCTACCTTTACCTGCCTGATAGGCTCTGCGCTGGGTAAACACAACGTGACACCAGATAAAGAGAAGTAGAAGAGAAGAGCAGCATATTCGGGGTTTTTGTTTCTCCCTCAGGCTGCTTGTGCGTGCTTTGTCGTGTCCTGCTGTGGTCAGACTGTCCCACAACAGTCACGTCTGTCCTACCACATGACAGAGCAGCAACATGTTTTTCAGCAAATTAAAGATCATGTAATGACAGCATTAAACTGCTCTAAATGACAGAGTTGGTCCTGTAATTACGTTGTGCAGAAAGCTATACAAATCTGTCTGCATGGTAGATTAAATTCACTAAAGTTTTCAGATATATGTCTGGTGATGTACTTCTTTCATATGTTTGAAATACAGCCACACTGTCATCTCAGGCCCAGTGGTAGAAACGCCTCAGATAACTCAATAAAATTATGAACGCAGCCCATTGAAAGACGCCCGTGAACTGATTTGTGGCTCGTTGCCGCCTTTATAATGAGAGATGGAGATTTTGATGACAAAAGCTTCATAAATGATAGAAGTAGAAGTGCTATTGATGTTAGGATCAGAGCTCTTACAGATGACAACAACCAAAACCAAAGCATGAAACGTTTTTGTAAGATTATTAGTCCAAAGATCTTGTTTTGTGGTCTTTTTAAAAAGTAATTCTGACATTGTTATTAATGCATGTATTGATATAATGGTGATGAAGGTTCTCAGTCATACAGGGGTAATTCTAAGAGCTATTTATCGTAGGCACCTGGAAAGTTTCTTAAAGTTTCATCTCTCATCCAAGAGGTTTCTTCAGGTCTAACTAACTGATAAAACAATAGCACTTTTAGTCATTGAGGACACTCCCACACAGGAGTTGTAGCTGTTTAACCAATGTGTGGGAGTGTCCTTACAGTGTCCTAAATGACTAAAAGTGCTATTGTTTTATCAGTAAGTGGAGTATTTACTTGAGAGTTTTTAAGACACCTCACTTTATCCTTATTTACATCTGAGTTAAGTATGCAAAACTTTATTTTCTCCGTATCAAAACGTATCATTTTAGGATGGTGTTTTTAAAAAACAAACACATTTCACACACTGTTAATTAGGCGTGGATATGATTCACGACCAAGTTACCCACAATGACGATAGATACAAGACAATAATTCTACTATGCATCACTATATCTGTACGTGGTGACAAAAATACCCATAAAAAGGATAAAGTGCCTTAATTATGTGTCTCTTCACTGCATTGTGGTGTCAGTTTGACATTAATTGTGATTGAACAAGGTATAAAAGAAAGTGTATAGAGTTTATACACAACTGCCACAAATCTAACAGCTCTGGAGTTAGAATGTTTCAAGGAATGATACAACTCGGACTCAGAGAGGTTTCCAGAAGTTTACACCAAATGTTTTTAAGTAGTGACTCTGCTAAGTCAAACCATCAAGGGGGAATCTGTTTAGATATCGTATGACAAGAGGAAGCAATATGATATATTGCTGTTTCTATATTTTTTCCCACCACTACAGCACACATACAATGCACACAACAGGGTTACCAAAGACTACGAAGTGATCTGCTGACTGACCAGCTCAATGTGGAAATGAGGAGTCCGTACAACTATAATTGTGTAATTGTGTGAAAGGGGTCAGTCTGAGTGATGAACCTATAAAGAATTACCACCTGAATCTGCTGTTCCCTTTGTGTTTCAGCTTGTTGTTCAGCTGTAACTTTATTTTTTCGGTTCACCTCTCAGCACTCTCAGTGTCAATTTTGGACACAGCAGGCAGCTGTTTCCAGTGAGAAAAACATTGAAAAGCCACCAGCAACAGACAGAAACTAGAAGTGGAACATAGCGAATAACTTAAGAGCTGAAGAAGTATAACAGTAATTCTCTCAGGAGTTGGTGGAGACCAAACACGGAGGTAAAATAAAGCCAGTATTGGACTTAGATTCACAAATCAGTGAGACACAAGACTTCAAATCAATGATAATGTTGTTCATTAACTGCTGGATGTGTTAACAAAATGCTTACTAACAGGTTCCATATCAGCTTGTGGACGATATGTGAGTGTTTTGCTCACAACCTGTTTCTGCTCCTCCCACGTGGTCGAAGAAGTCAAGGTTTAAGTGTATTCGCCATAGGGAAGTCATGCGAGGTGAAGTGTCTCCTGAAGAGCAGCTACTTCTTATACATTTGGTTGTTGACAGAGACCCTTGGCAGCCTAACAGTCATACATCTTCAGCTGCAAGCGTTGTCTAACTCATTGTCCAGTTGAAGAGGTTTATTTAAATATGTTCTAAGATGCTGTGATTTGTCAAAAACAAGGATGAAATACCTCGATGGTTATAATTTACTTGCCTCAGTTAGGGTTATCCTGCAAATGACACTTGTTTCAACAAATAACTCTGATATAATGGAGACAAGACACTTGTTGGCAATGATGGCTTACATTATGTCAGTTTTATAAAGGATAAAGGTTTTATTTGACATAGTCAAACCCTGCAGCTGCTCCCTCTCATAGACAGCATGCCGGATTGTGTATTTGCAGAGACAGATGGCTGATTGACACAACAAAATCACTTATTTGTTGCTTCGGTGAGATATTTCTGAAACATTTATTCGTGGATAGAGAGGGAGACAGAGCGGGAGAGGGGAGGCGTAATGGGTTTATTATGGAGAATGAATGCTGCTCTGATAGGGGAGATGAAACAGATTAACAAGTTATATTTGCTTTGCTCCTGCAGCTTGTTGATTCATTCATGTTAAAGAGAAAATTCTTGTGAAAAGCTTGTTTTTCTGAAGCATGTGATTTGTCTCAATTTTGTGTCAAGAGAAAGAGCAGTATAAGTCATATTTTCACATCCTTATTTTATTTATGGCACTACCAACTACCTTTTTTTTTGCCACAATGTTTCATAAAGCGGATGTGTGGAACTTATTTAAATACACTTTCAGTTGTCTGGATCTTGTAATCAGTAATATTCCCCCACAGTTTTTGTAAATAGATAGAATAGATAGTGATAGAAATGGCAAAATTGTTATACAACAGAGAGCTTTAATGGCAGCATTGCGTTCTGTAGTGGTGATTTTTTTAGGGAGTTTGTAGCTAATGAAGTATTACTGGCTCTTGATTGATTTGTATTTATCCCTCCTTTTGAAAACAAATGACCTCCTCTTCACATGGATACATTGCACAACAGGACAGGATGTCCGTGTGCTGGAGATCAGCTGCTGAGGCCGCGAATCGCCGAGTAAGGCAGCATATGTTAGAGGGACAATGTAGAGGAGAAGATTTGGTATTTCCTGCTTACTTTCGAAAAGTATTCAGGTCATGCAGGAACAATGGCTCCCTTTTAATCTGACTTTAGGATCAGAGGTCTTACAGTTGACAATGAATGAAACCAAAGCATGAAACATCTTTGTAAGATTATTAGTCCAAAGGTCTTGTTTTGTAGTCTTTGAAAGTCATTCTGACATTATTTTGTTAACAAGTAAAGTGATATTATGATGGTGGAGGTTCTCAGGCTTCGTAGGCGAATGGACCGTTTCTTGAAGACGTTTCACCTCTCATCCAAGAGGCTTCTTCCGTTCTAACTAACTGGAGGGGAGTTGCAGGATTTTAACCCCTGTGTGAGAGTGTCCTTAATAACTCTGTAAGGACACTCCCATACAGGGGTTAAAAGTCTGCAACTAACTGAACTGAAGAAGTCCCTTGCATGAGAGGTGAAACATCTTCAAGAAACTGAAACTGAATTCCAGTTGCCTAAGATACGGCACCTAGTAGTGATATAATGCAAACAGTGCATTAGATAGGCCGAGCAGAGTTTATGATTCATCAATCATTTATTATTAGCTACTGTTATGACATGATTGGATGTGTGTAAAATTATTTTATTAGTAGTTATGATTACATCTGTAATTTGTCAAAACCTGTTTACTTCTGTCAGTCGGAGAGGATTTGAAGATAACCTTCCAAACTGTGTTCAGCTCTGAACTTCTTTTCCTGGTGGCTGATTTCACTTCAGTCTGCTGTGTGAGGTTATCTGCTTTTCTCAACCTTTATTTACCCAGTGAAGGTTGGATGAGCACAATTCATTTACTGTGGCTCATTCTGAAACACATAAAAACATATACACACATTGAGGTCAGTGACTTTTGACCACTGAACAGAAACTGTAACTGCAGATGCTGTGATTAAGGATAGTGTGCCTTAATGATTGACAACTCTTGTTGTGTGAGGGAATGATTACAAACTCAGTGCTCGACATCGAGCAACCTTTACAGGCATTATGTGTCTATTAAATAAATATGTCCCTGTTTGCCTTATGTGAAAAAATAATTCTCAGTTCTCACCTGCAGCTGGTCTCATTAACAAGACCTTAGCTGACATCTTTGACTTTCATCCCATGACACATATTCTCTACACTGTGAGCTTTTGCCTAAAAATGATGATTTTATATCACAGTATTATTTTAAAGCCTTTCTGCCCAATCCTAGTTTGAATTAGATTAAGGATGACTCCTCTCATCTCATTAGATTAGTGAGCGTGGGATTGTAAAACAATCAACATGACAGAAAATTATATGAATACATTGAATTACAAGGCATTTAAAAGTCATTCTCAAAACCAATTTATGAATTCATTCATGAAGCCAATTAGTCAGTTAGATAAGGAATCATGAGATGTATTTTTTGAAGTACAATTTCAAGTACTTAATTTTAATATAAGGCTGGGCAACAACATCAAATACCACAATATTTTTGATGAAACACCTCGATGCCAGTATTGGGACCGTTTTGTAACGATGACTGAAAACTAATGACCCAATATTTAAAAAAGATTTCTCTTCCATAATCATCAGTAATGTGAGTATAAGGGATTAGTGGATAAAGGCAAGTAGAACAGTCTGCTAAGTTCAGCATATGTTTAATTTATTACTATATAATTTTCTAGTTTCTCTGGTTCACCACTAACAGTCCCATTAACAAAGTGACAGTCCTGCAGGAAGTCCTTTTATATTAGTGCATTTTTGTCATATATCGGCAGTTTGTAGCCTGCTGTCAGAGCTCCTCCTGAGTCCCCCACAGCAGTCAGTCAGAAACACTAAGAGCATTGTGGAGTTGTTTGAATAGAGTGTAACAGGTTATATAAAACAGTTTAACCTTGGCCTAATGCCCTGATATTGTCACCAAGTCATCCGCGGCTAAGTGCACACTGATAAACAGAGCACTGCCTGTGTTATTATATTATCTCAGCTATTTTGGTTAAGACTTAAGACTGTGAAGTCTTTGCAGAGAAAGTCACTCATCATCGTCTTGACATAGAAAAAGTGTCTCTAAGCGTTCTCCTCTCCTCTTGGCTGAATGTAAGAGAGTTTTGGGGTGGCAGGCGACCAGCCAGCGGCAAGACAACATAACAGACAGCACGCAGGGACTTGTAAGGAAAAGACGTCAAGGTGGATTATAAACAAGTTTTCTTGGACCTTCAGAACTCACAGATGACTACTAATGTAAAACACTCCTTTACTCTCCTTCCTTCCTTTCTTCCTTCCTCCTGTGCTGACATGTTGCCTGTCTTAATTTGTAAAGGCTAAAGATAGACCACGGGGAAGCAGACTGCAATTTGCAGCAAACGTGTGAAAGAATGAAGTGTTTGTAGATGAAACATTTTGTGATCTAGCTGTCCTACAGAGCTGCAGTGTATTACACTGTTTTAGACTACTGGAAATGTGTTTAAACTGAGCTATTATAGCTGCTAAAGCCACATTTCAAGAAAAAAATCAGTGTTTGATAACAACCTGGGCTTCAGTTTTGTAGCACTATCCATCAGTTTTATTGTTCATGACAGCATTGTACTTACCTTAAAATATTTGCTGAGATCTTAAAGCACAGTATCTTGTGTTTTAGTGCGTATTTTTAAATGTTAGCATGCCAATAAAGTGGTGAGCATGGTAAAGATTTTACATGCCCGACCCCAACATGTTAGCATCGGCTTTGTGTGGGTCAATTTAGCTTAAAGCACATCTGTGACTAAGCACAGCTCCTGAGCTGGAAAGAAGGATTACAACTCAACTACTTGGGTTCCGTTGCATTAGAGCACATTTGCATAGCATTGAGCTTAACTCAACTTTCCTCTCTAGTGTTGCTCAGTAAATCTCTTCAGCTCAGCAGGCAGCGCTGAACTGAACGAGGGGGTCTCCTTCAAAGTGAATAGCAGCCTTGAGTGCTATTGGAGTTTGTATGTTTGAACTAGTCTTGTTAGACCTCATCATGTCTGTAAACAATTTTACCTCCAAATAAAATGATTAATCTAAGCAGAATTATGCAAAACTATCAGCTTGTTAAAACCTGTCTGACCACTCGTGTCTGTTGCCCCTTGTGTTGAGCAGCTTTTAGCTGAATGTATAAATGTGTGATTGCAGGTAAGCAGACCCCCTTGACCCTGCCTGGATGCATACGAATAGCAAATAATGAAAGTTGCTTTACATAAATGGGTCATTGGTGTCTGGCCAGTTATTGCCTCAGCTGTCTGATCACATTACAGGCCTACATTTGCTCCTGTGCCATTTGGCTGTAATTGAATCTGTGTGGCCTTTTTAATTTTAGACCTGCCCAGAGCTCATTGTAGGCACAGACTTTGTGATTTAACTTTACCATTATGTTGTGTATTCTTTACTTTATTTTTTAAGTATACATTAACAAGGAGAGGACAAAGCTGCTTTTTTTTATCCTAACGCCTCCTTCATGATCAAGAATAGTAACATATTCATCTTAAACCATGCATGATGACGCAAGCTATCATGAGACAAGTGCGAGGCCCACTGATAATTGTGTGTCACTGATTACTGCTGCGCTGAAGATGGATGGACTGTTCTATCAGCAATCAGAGTCGTTACTGAAATGAGTCAACAAAGATCCAAACTAGCTTTCCTTTTTTCCCAGTAAAAGGGATTATAATGAAAACTGTTCACAGTGAGATGATCAGTGAAGTGGAAATGTTTCTTGACCCTCAATGCTTTTCTTCTCTCTTAATATCACTGGTCGGCACTGACAGTTGCAGATAATTAGCTGCTCCCAGATGCTAATTTAATGCAGATTGTCGAAGCAGCTCTGATGTATGTTAATGTGACACTGAAGATATGCAGATGAGTTAAGTAAGGCACAAAACGCTGGGCGGGATAGTCTGCTAATTATTTTTGACTGAAGAACTAAACTTCTGTCTCAGTCTGTTTCTCTGTAGTGAGCTCATGCCTATAAGACAGTGTCAGAGTTAACAAGGTTTACTATAATCTAATTAGATTAACCTTTTTCTGAGGAAGAATCAAGTTAACAATTTTAATTTCTACATAAATAAGCCCTGAGGTTTTCTTCACGTTTTTAGTTGCTGACTCGGTTTCAGTGTTTTAGATATCACACCAAATTCAAATGTATTGGTGGTTATCAGGCTTTAGCAAAGTTCGATGACAAGCTGATCATTTGAATCAGGACAACATCTAAAGCATGCAGCACAGGGGCCCCAGAGGAAGAGGACAGAACAAACACTGGTCTAAGATACAAACACAGTAAATGGTACTGGCACTTATTCTGCTTTTGCAGGCTTATTAAAACACACCAGCATTCAAACTGAAATCTAAATGTTCAGACACTTGTGGTTGACCTGGTAATATATGCTTGAGAAGAAGGCCTGCAATTAACATCCATTAGCAGCTATACATACCTGCCAAGACTACGTATACAGCATTAAACCACATAAGGCTGTTGATTGGTGTAAGCCGCTGTCATTTAACGGTTGATTTACTATATATTTGAGTTCAGACGTTTTAGATCGGTTTTCAAAAAAATAGAGCAAGCTGAAAGTTGTAATTATACTGCAGCCTTTTAATTTGAGGATGTCAACGATTTCTCAGAACATCTAAATTGTTCTGTCTAGTTTTGTTGAAAAAGAGTTGTTATGAGGTTTGAACACAGAAGAAAATACATAGTTTCTACTGCTGTTAATGTGAGGGGGTTGTATTTCTGAGCGATATATTTCACATATATATACAGATATCTCTTTTGTTTCTGTGATACTGAAGCCTGTCTGTGTCTGTGTCTGTGTGTGTGTCTGTGTGTGTGTGTGTGTGTGTGTGTGTGTGTGTGTCTGTGTGTGTGTGTGTCTGTGTGTGTGTGTGTTTTATATGTTTTCACACATAAAATTGTTATGACGTAATGAGTTTTGTTTTTAGCTAGAACCTAAATTACATCTAACAAATTGTTACAGACCTGGGATTTGTATTTACGACTGTGGTGTTTTTAATTAAACACGACTTAGAGTCTACAGCCACGCTAGCAATGTTTCATCTTTTAGCATGTTAATATTTGTGAAAAAGACTCCCGCACACTGTCCATTTCTCTTGCAATTGACAACAGCATTTCAGTACTTAGACCTTCATCAGTTTATCTTGAGGTCTTGGTACCGAAAAGTGAAGTGGACAATGTGCAAGAGTCTTTTTCACCTGTTGACCTTAAGGTGTGCAAAAGCTGCACTATGTAGCATGTTAATATTTACTAATTGGCTGAAAACGTAAAGTACAACTGAGGCTGATGGGAATGTTGGTAGTTTGGCATGCTCAGTATTTATAGTCCCAAATAAGGATGGGGAAACATGAATTTGTGAACTAACCCTTCCTAACTGCTTCTCACTCTGTTTCTAGCTAATAGGTGGCTTTATCCTGGGCATTGGCATCTATGCAGAGGTGGAGAGACAACGCTTCAAGACACTGGAAGGAGTGTTTTTGGCGCCAGCTATAATCCTGATCCTCCTGGGAATCGTCATGTTTGTCGTTTCATTCATTGGCGTCTTGGCTTCTTTGAGGGATAATCTAACCCTACTGAAAGTGGTGAGTGGTCGGCTGAGAGCCAAGTCATGCTTTTTTGTGTTTGCTGGAATGTAAGTGTTTTATTTATCAAAAAAAAAAACATTTTTATGATGACACATTAAGAAAAGGGGTGAAACAGTAAACTGAAGTCACCTTGACTCTGGGGTCACAGTTCAGTAAAAAGCAACATTTTCCTTTTCTTTTTATGTTCCATCTAATTCCTCCTGAGAGAGTTGGCTCATTGAATAAGATATATATTAAAATGTAAGATCTATTCATGTGGAGGTGACCGTGTGTGATGTCTTTTCCTCTCTAATGTCCATCTGATTACAGTTCATGTACACCCTCGCTGTGTGTCTGCTCCTGGAGCTGCTGGGAGGGATATTGGCGCTGGTCTTCCGCAACCAGGTGAGTCGTCCGAGGTGTTGATCAGCAGCCTGACACTTGGAGGAAACGCTCCCATATCAGCAGGTGGTCAGATAGATTGTTTGAGGATGAGGTGGAGCAAGATAACCATCAACCTTTACAGAGCTTTAAATATTTCAGAGAAATCACGAACTAAACCGTGCAAGTTCATAATTTTATACAGCAGAATACTTTTCATTAAATGGAGACTTCACTGCCATCATTTTGAAAACCGGATTATTATCTGTATGATATCAGAATGCTAATGAAATGTTCTGCTTCCCTGGCTCGTCTTTGTGTTTCTGTACCTTTCTTTCTTCTCTCCGTCTTTCTCACTTCTGCCTTCTCTTTTCTTAATCCTTCTCTTTCATCCTTTCTATGTCTCTCCTATTGTGTCGCTCACTATCTTACTTTCTACATCTTCATATTAACAGCCTTTCATGGCACACTACATGGAGCCTTTTATTGTGAAGCAGCAACAGATGCAGCCTCAGTCATCGGGGTTAATGACGTCGTTTTTTCCTTACTTTTCTGTGCAAAGCTCTCAGATCTTCTTTCACAGCACATATAGTAACTGTGCCCACAGCATGATGACCTTTAGTAGATAGTTTGGGCTTCTTTTAATCTAAAGAGTGAAATCGTGTAATTATTTCTTGCCACAATCTTCTCACACATGCAACTGCATGAAACTGCAAACATTTGCATCCAAACTAGCAAGAGAGTTACTGAACCCTTCATTGCGGTTGCTGCTAAACTTTTTAAGTAGATACGTGCCTGCTGCTTCTGGGAATTAGGAGAGCGTGCTGAAACGAAACTCTTTATTACCTTTATCCTGTTTTGTCTTTGTATTTGTGTGATTTGTAGATCTATTAAGTATCAAACTAGAGCAACGTTTGTATAACTTCCTTTTTTTTATTACATTTCGTCTTATTTGCATGGAGACCGTGTTACCAGCGATGATGCATGAGGTGTTAAAGTGACTCATATTATTTTTGTGAGATGAAAAGATTTTATGAATGCAAAGTAAACATTTAAACAAAAAACAAAATTGCACCTTAAGAAGTGAGGAAGTTTTTTCGCCAATTGATACTTTTGTAGGATTACTGCTAATGTGGTCATGTGCCCATGATTTATGATTACTGGACTAAAAATTGGTGTGATTATGATCAGTAGTAGACCGCTTATATATTCATTTCATCAGTTTTCATTAATGTACATCATCATCACGACATGTGTCTCTGTGGGAAACTGCTTAGCATCAGTCTCTCTTTTCGCCTCTTTTAATGCTTTCAATCATCTCATTTACATGACTTGTACATTACACATAATAATGGCCCGCCTTGGAAAAGCATCTTCAATATTGTGTGATGCATTTTGATATTCACGCCTGTTTGCCAAAGGAAAAGCTAAATTATCAACATTGTAGTTGTACATGTCAGTGTGTTGCAGTGGCAGTTTTATTTAAAATACAATAAAGACCCAGCCTCTCATATGTCAAATCTATATTTCACTGTCATCTCATTTACATTGAGATTATAAAGACATAGCATGTGGGAGACATTAGGGAATATATCTATTCTAATTAGTATTAAGTTTCTTGCATGTGTAAGTAGATTTTTAAAAAGGTTTCTCTTTCCGGGTTCTCATTTCCATGAACACCATGTTTAGTATGGAAAATGCTACGTGAGTGTATTGTAAGTTCTTTAATAATGGTCGTGTCTCAAAGGGGAAACGCTGCAAATCTTTAAATCTGCTCATTGTAATGTGAATTAAACATGGCTGCCCTGCTCCTATAGAGTAACAGTGAAGAGCTGATATCCTGATATGTTCAAAGATGGAACAAAAGAAGTTTTGAAAAAGGCTCAGTCTCTTTTTAATCTGTGAATTTTATGAGGGGAGCAGTCTCAGTTTAATATCCCTGGTTAAAAGAGTGTAATGAGGGAGCTCTCGCTGGTCTGAAATGGGGTAGAAAGCCTCATGTTTTTATGTATAAAGCCTCATGCTTTGCCCCCATCTTAAATGGAAAAAATGATTAGTCCCCTCAATGAAAGCATTCGATGAAAAGCTCTCCGTGAATGTACTCAGTGGAGTTCCAGGGTGCAAATATTTATTCCCGGTCTCTGGATGGCCTGAGACATTAACCTAATGTGACCCCACTGCACCAGATTGTGACCGACAGATGTGCGCTGTCAAACTGTCATATTTTAATATTCCAGTTCAGTGCATCAGTCACCTTGACAATTCCGAGCATTCCCTCTCCTGAGCTGCCTGTCTGACACATTGATGGGAGTTCAGCTGTGTCATGGAAACAAAATCTTGTTACATGACCTCCTCCATCCTATTAGCACAAACACACACATACACAATTGTTTGATTTTCTCCCTCTTATAGACGGTGGGGTTGCTGAACAAGAACATCCGAAGGGGCATCGTGAACTACTACGATGACTTGGACTTCAAAAACATCATGGACTTTGTGCAGAAGAAGGTAAGGTTATGTCAGTGAATATACCTGTTAAAGGGGAAGTTCTGTATTTTAATATCTGGGCCCTGTATCAACATGTTTTTGGTATGTTAATGATTCATACTTACCAGACATTTTGGAGTCACTCCAGTAGATTGCCTCAGCTGGCACAAACAACACGGCTGCGACGGCGTCAGTGTAATCCTTTGGAGCAGCTATAGCCGTGTTTATACTGGGCAGCAACCTGCCAATTTGGCTGTTGTTTTTGCAGCTAGGTCCACGAATTTAGACAGACTGCGGTGAATTGGGGGTCTGTTTTGGTTTGCCAATATGACGCCTCAGAGGTTACACTTTTTGCCACCTCCATTGCTATGTAAATGTCCCGGAAATTGCGTGAGATGGGCGGAGGTGTCGATGACGTGCGCTGTTGGTCAACCCACAGCCGGGAGCTTTAAAACCAGGAAACAGCTGATCACAGCAGTCAGTTCATCACCTCATCCACGGAAGAGTGGATGAGGTGATGAACTGACTGCTGTGATCAGTCAAGATGAGCAACTGGAAAGCCGCTGAGATCCGAGAGATCCAAAAATGCGCAGTGCATCAGACCACACTGTTTCTTGTTCTCCCGCCATTGTTGTTTTGAAACCGACACTGGTATCACGGGGCTGAATATTCTTCCGACGCATATGTTGTATGTCACTGTTCACGCCCAACTCCGTGCTTCACATCACGTCACATGTTTACTCCTACCCCAGTGGCGGCTCTTTTGAAAAGAAGGAATATTACAACTCCCTATCACATAGACAAGACGACAGATTGCTGCCTTTACCTGGCTGCAAATGTGCCGCGTTTTCTAATGTCCACCAAAAATGCAAGTCTCAAGGCGAAGTCTTGCTCTGAAATCTCTTAAGAGGTGTTTTGTTGCCAAATTTTGATTGTCAAAGCTAGTTAAATATTCGGCAATGACTTCACAAAGATTTTTTTGCTAGCAGTTCCTCAAGGTAAACTCCAAACTCCTCTATCCAGCCCTGACTCCGGTTTCCACCATCGTCTTCCTGCAACAACTCACTCTCTCTCTCAGACTCATCCTTATGTGTCTTGTTCCAAAACTGATCTTATTGTTTAACAAAAATGGCTTTTTCTTTAGGAATAATTTCAGTAATGTTTTTCAGACACATAGAATAACAACCTCAGCCCGTCAGTGGCAAAAATTAGCACATTTAGCAGACGTGACTTCAATGTTCAGAGTTGCCCCAAAAGATTAGGCGATCTACTCGACCGGTTCCAAATCTTTGCATTATGAAATAGTATCAGTCATTTACATACCAACACATGTAAATGTCTTTTTAACTGTGTTACAGTGCAACGCATTACACACGGCAAACCTTGTGTAGCATTACTAGGCTGAGGCAGAGTTTGGTGGAGGAAATGTCCAAATCAGTGAACTTGGATGATAACAGCAAGTTGTGTCCAAAATAATCAGAGAACTGTGTGAAGCCATCGCTGTGCACCTGCTCCCAGAATACATCACGCTGCCACACACACAGCCTGAAGCTGAAGAACTCATTACAAACTTCTATCAAGCACATGGGAAAGCAGTGTCTGGGGACAGCATGACTGATCACACATTGAAATTAAGGAGCCTGCAACAAACTCTGCTGATTAGCAGAAGAGAAAAGACAAACATCTGTCAGTCTGCAGGCTAAATGCCATATACTGTTTAGGAGTGTGAAGAGTGACCCTTGGTAGTATCAGTGGAGCAGCGTTGTGGCTTGATTGAATGATATTTTGGATGCTTGAAGGCCTAAAAGTCTCATGTCCCTGAAGCAAGTTTCAGTTCATTGTTTAGCTGTTCAGCCTGCATCTTTACGGTTTTTGTTCACTCTCATGCCTCTCATAGCCTTGTTAGCTACCGTTAGAAAATAGATGGAGACCAAAACAGAGCTTAAAGTACAACTCCAGATAAATAATGATGCTAACTTTGTGAGCATATCAGTCTGGTCTTCTCACTTTATATGGAGAACTTAGAGCACAGAGCAGTTTGTTTCTGCCGCCCCCCGTGGCCAAATGAATGTCTTAGTTGATCAAGAAACATCATCTATGTCAGTAGATTTATTGCTGCCAGTAACAGTGGCTGTAACAGCATCTAAATGTGATGCTTGTGTAGTTAAATGTTTAAGCTTTATTTATTTTGGCATGCCATCCAGTCAATAACATCTTTGCCAAAGTTGAAGTAGGTGTTTATGACCTTTTCAAAAAGCACAGCTATTAAAAAAAGACGAGCAGCTTGCTGTTGCAGCAGATTTTTCATGTTTATTCTGTGATGAGATTTTCTAAAGGTCTTAATATGCTGGCACTCAGATCTGCTTGCTCTGATAACAACAAACAGTTCATCAGTAATGCTAATAAGCCATTTGGCATCAGCAGCATGAAGCTTCTTCCACAGTATATTCCTCCTGGTTGGCTCTGCTACAGAAGAAACGTATTTTCCTGAACGAAATCAGAAAACCTCTGTGGGGAACTGAGGCTGAATCATCACATAAATCAGCTCTGTGGATTTATCTGTGTTTGCGAGGACAATGGCCCGAGTGAGCCCTGGTCATGTGTTTGTGTTGAGTAAATGAGTCAGCGGTGGCGCAGCTGTTGTTTGTAATTAAAACATGGAACCTGGAGTTGTGTGTCGGTTGGTGACTGTATGGGAATTTTGTGTGTGTGTTTTTGACCAATGGTAGCAAAATGGTACGACGGTGTTATGAGTCAGACATCATTTGTTTGTGTCGAGCATTTACAAAAGGATGCAGGTGGCACCAATCACACACTGCTGTTGGTTTCACAATACTCGACAGGTTGCTGTAATGTATGAGTAACAAAGGAGGTAAATGAATGTAAACAATGTAGGATTTAAAACATTTTAATCACATGTGGAAGACTCAATCTGAGAGCTGTCAAGTGAACACATGCACATAAAACAAGTAAAAATAGGTTGGCAAAAAGATAAATGTACACCCCAAAATAACAATATTTTTATATCATTTCCTTATTCAAATTTAGATATTGTTGTTGCACTCAAAACCAGATCCAGACATTTACTCACATGCGCTTAGACATCGGTTTTATAGATGGCTAAGCATTGAATTTTTTAAACATTTCAGTTCATAGCGGTGTCATCAAAATTAGCTTAACATGTTCAAAATGGAATTAAAGGCACTATCGTTGATTGGAAACCCTGTTACACTCTGAAGAGAAATTTTGTGAAGTCTTTGGAGCCACATTATACTATTAAGTATTTACAACATACACTTTGATAAATGACAGATCGAGTTCAGTAGTTCCAGGTAGAACATCCTACAGAACCACAGGGTCAGACAAGCACTGGAGCTCGAATACAAGCAGGCAGCTAAACAGTATAATGAGGCAAATTCTGTGAAGTATCAGATAAAACACAAATAATAAAATGTTGTTCGGTTGCCGTAATAAAGCTTTTAAAGCTTTTCACCCTCAAACAAAGTGTTTATCCAAATGTTAGAACAGGCTCGACTCGCTTTCTGCCGTCTTTCCTCAAGTTCCTTTACAGCGTCACTCAGACTTGCCTGGTTCAGGCAACATGGTCCACGTCTCTTATCACCAGCCCTGCACTGAGCTCAGCATCAACATAGATGGGTAAACTCAAACAAAATACTCGAGGAATGAGGGTAATCAACAATCATTCTCCATGGTCTGAACAAACAGACTCGCCTTCTTGACAGTGTCATTAGTCAGAGCACAGGTTGCCCACAGGTGAGAAGTTTGTTGAACTTCTCTGTGTGTTGCTCTTGTTGTAAAACACCTGTAAGCCGTTTTCTTTAGTTGTTAAATTGCGGAGCCCTAGTTTGTATCATGTGTGTGAGAGAGAGAGAGAGAGAGAGAATGAGAAAAATCATCATCCTAGAGCCACAACACAAGTCATTGGATTAGTGGTTGGTCATATCATTTCCAGTCCTAAGTTAATTTCAAGCTGACCTTTCTGTCCGCTGCGCCACAGTCTTCTAATGGAAATGTGACATTTATTCCACCAGAAGTGGCTGCCTCTGTCTTCAACACTGGGCTAGACACTGAGCCTTCATTCACACGGCACAGTTGATCAAAAAAAAGAAATCATGATTTTAACTACTGCTGTGCCTTTTTTCAGATCCCTCATCAGAGGAAATCAGCGCAGCATCAGACCTCTGCCCAAATGAACACCCGAGGCTCAGATATTTCGGACTATTTTATCAGAGCTCATAGGATTCACTTACAGTAGAGCCAACAACAAAGCCATTCAGTCAGTTGGACAGACACTGACTTCATTTCCTCAGTGCTCTGTGGACGTTTGACACAGAAGAGATCATGCATATTTATAATCTCATTGTGGATTCATCACAACAAGCATTGGTGGCATTTAGTGTGTGTGTGTGTGTGTGTGTGTGTGTGTGTGTGTGTGTGTGTGTGTGTGTGTGTGTGTGTGTGTGTGTGTGTGTGTGTGTGTGTGTGTGTGTGTGTGTGTGTGTGTGTGTGTGTGTGTGTGTGTGTGTGTGTGTGCGCGCGTGATGACATCAAAGTAAAGTATTAACTTCAGACAGAAACAAAGAAAATCTATTTAGTAAACAAATTATCATCAGGTGAAAGAAAAGGTACTGACAGCTCCACTGACGCTCCCTCTGTGATAAGTAGACGCCGCACAAGGATGCAAGTCCCCTCTTATTAATTTCTCATGAAAAAATTAAAAGAACATGTTTGAAGTTATTTTGGTAAAAGACCTTGAAAGAATATTTTCTATTCTATTTTTGTTTTTCCAAAATGACAAGAAACAGAGATCCCCCTCTTAGTTAGTGGTAACATGTTTTTTCCTGTTCCAATATATGAGAAAATACAATTAAAACAAGCAGGAAAGTTAACAAGAGAAACACCAAAACTCATTAATAAGCCCTGAACACGTAATAAGCAGGTCAAAATCTGAATAATGACCTTTAATTTTTTTGTTAGTCAATATAATGTCATCAGTCAATCTTAATTTATACTATGAATACATATTTAGTGAAAAGTTTTATGTGATGCTCATACATCTTGTGCAGAGTGCCATAAAGTCAACTTGAACACATGCAATGGCTGTCTGGTAACAGGCATACAAACATTAAGCCTCTGTGGTCACTGAGGCACAACTATTCAACAAATGGTGCATAACTATGTAACCAGAGGTATTTAGCCACAGCAAAACAGAAAAACTAAAAAAATTGACAGAATCTGAATGTTGTTTCATTGAAGTAGTTTAAAATGGATGCTGTCCTCTTAGAGGAACAAATCAGTCACTCTGCTTGTCTGTTATTGACACTTTGCTTCATCTATTATACCTGGGGAAGCCCCTGATTGATCAGTTTGGTCTACGAAGTGTGTTCATCCATCAGATGGGAGGCTGGCTTAACATTGGTGGGAACAGTCCATCATTCATGAGGTGCAATAGATCGTCTGGCTGTTTTACTGTAGATCGTCTGCTGCTGCCCTTTCTCTCAACAAGAGCTTGTTTTTTGCTGTAATTACAGACCTTTATGCTGCAGCGGTGCATCACTGTAAGATGACGTTTGTATGTATTCTGTGGCAGTAGTGTTGCTTCATTGTTTTGATTACATGCTGGTTGTTTGTGTCTTCTCCCAGCAGAAGATTGATTTTTTTAAAATACAGCATTTCTCATGCTTGGAGCACAAAACTATATGTAAGCTATGCTGTCTTATGGGCTTTTCATACAGTACACAACAATATGTGTTGTGGGTGGATTATTTTGTATGACATTTCTACTTTATTATTTTTCAGTAAAAAGAAACACGTACAATTGTGTGTTGAAGTCACATGGACTGCCGTTGTAGGTGTCTAAAACCCCTCTGAAGAAGGTTTCTTTTAAGATAAGGCGAGTCGTGTCTGCAGGAACAGATGGGATGTGTTCAGAAATGGAGGAAATTCTGTTTAAACTGAAGGAAACGTGATCCTGTGTCCACCAAACAGCTCTTTTATGTACCAGCACCACTTACAGTAGCAGCCGGTTTTTTTCTTCCACCTCAACCATTAGAACGGCCTTATTGTGTGAATCGAACATGTAGCTGGTTGAAACCTTTTAGTTTCCTGCTGGTTTGTTTTGCTTCCAGTTTCTCTTGGTTTCTCTCTAATTGCTGTGAAATGGGGACATGACATTTGGCAGGATGACAGATAGTGGTTAAGTACTCCCTGGAAATTACAACCTCAGTTGGCCTGATGGCAATGTAATTAAAGGTACTCATGTTGTTTAGAGTGTCAAAGGGAGGTCAATGCTAAAGGGCAAGAAACTATGTTTTAGAATCCTGTGAGTAAATATTATATTTTTTACAAGTGATCACAGTAAAAAAAAGTTATTACTCAATCTCATGATAAACAGATGTTAAATTATAGCTCACGATAGTTCAGATATCAATCATAAACCTTTTCTAGTTTGATGTATCTAAATCCAACAGTGCTGGATGGAAAGTTTCAGCATCTGCTTCATCAGGGGGTCGATTCCTGATTATGGGACTGAACTACATAACTGGTCAGCATCCCAAAAACCCAGAGGTTGGTCTTTGTTACTGTCATCTTAGATGGAATCATGGCAGTGGGGGTCAGAAAAACAGGTGATTGGGTTTGAGAATAACATGCTGATGAATGATTGGTTCCACTGTGTTTAAGCAGTGGGAGTTTTGTTAGTGATTACAGTCTTCTATCCTTCTGAAAATGTGTGAACTGGTAATGCTGACAAATTAATGTCAGATTTATAAGAATCTGATCACACTGCCTTGCAGTTCAGACACTGTGACTTGAGTGTCAGGATTTTACTTTGTTGTTTTTTTCAGCACCAGTGGCTTTTAAAGAAAAGGACAGCTAGTGGTTAAACGATTGATTTTAGAAGGGAAAAAATCATACAAAAACTCTCAAACTTACGAAGTATATTTGTTTTATTCAGAGTCAACACCAACTCATTACACTTGTTATAAAACAAAATCACTTAAAAAGTCACATTTCAGTGAGAATAATGAGACTTGTTTTTAGGTTTAGTCTTATTACAAGCGAGAAAACATCTTTCAATTCTTGTTTGTGGCATTTTGTGGAAGGAAAAGAGTAGAATATTCCTTCCTACCACTGCTGTGTTTTAAAACAAGACAACTTTTTATTGTGATGTTGGCAATATTGCATATGATTCAGTAGTTGAACTTCTTATCACACATGAAAGATCTCTCAACGTGTCACGTGCGCTATGAATGCCAAGTAGTAATGAAAGCAGAGAGCACGTGATAGATCGACTGATTTCTTGCAGCCCACACAGAGTGGTCAGCTCGTCAATTAGCCACACACTCACTCAGCCGGTCTGCCAGTGAACAGCTGGTCATCAGTCAGAAAGGCAGCTGGAGGAATGAAGGAAAAGGCATGAAAATTGAATCACGTTTCATTTTGATGCATGTCGATTCATGAGTTAACACTGTTGTGTAATCCAGTCTGAATGTAAGGAGGATGGCCTCTATAATAGCCTGAGTGGATGGACTAGAAGAAATGTTATTGACAAGTGTTTCAAGAGGGCTGTCTCACAAGGCTTCCAAATCCACTGAACTGAACTCAACATCAGTCTGCCCAAATATATGATTTACTGCAGGACTGTTGGATTGTATTACACTGTACAGCTGCTGCTCCCACTGAAGTGGAAACTCTTGTGAAGTTGTGTTGTTTTTTGGACTAACAACAGTTTCAGACATTAATAATGTAATAATTGCTTTGCCTTCATGTGACCCTTGTTTGGGTCCTCAAAAGTACTGGAATAATTGCACTATGCGGAGTCACGCCAATGATAAGAGGAATTTACTTTTTGACACACTGGCATCATGTCAGCATACTGATCACACTGCCCCGCAAAGACCAGCATCGTATTTATTCATGTATTCATTTTCTCTCTTTTTCTTTTGTGTCCTCCTCTCTTACTGTCTCTCTTGGTGTCTGACCCCTCGTCCTGTTTGTTCTCTTTCTGTCTCTAATTGTCCCTCCGACTCCCTTTGTCCCTGCATATAGAATATCTGTCTCACTCAATTACTACAAAGAAGAGCTAATAGTGTGGCTGTCTGGTTTTCTGGTGTTTATTCTCCGGGACAGATGTGCAGCCACTATCCACTATCCACTTTATCTGCTTAATTTGTTTTGACTGCCATCAATTGGGGCACTGAAATGAGTTTATTACAGTATTTGAAAGCGTTTAGTCTCAGATGGTTGTCATATCCAACTTATTCTTACACTTTTCACAGTCTGTATTCTGAGTTGTCAAACATGGGGGAAATAATACCATTAATAATAAATATTATGTATTATAACTGTGCTTTTGAGAAGTAAAAATGCCCACAATGAGAGACGTGTCCAGATAATTTGAAGAAAAAGTTCAGTTTTTATAAACATTTGGCCTTCAGTCATATTTTTCTGTTAATATTTTGATGGATATTTGATTTTGGTCTCCGAAAGAGCCTTCAAACCATATGATACAGGCTCTCTCAGCTAAAACAAAAGATGAAGTTGTTTGAAGCAAAAGCTAGAAGCCAAAACCAATCATAATAGACTTACTTTAGAAACCGCAGCAAAGGTCATTTATTTGTCCTGTGAAGAAATGATTTCTTCACGGTTTGGCAGTAATGGCTGAAATAGAAGGCGATAAAGGATAATTGTTTAGAGTCACACTATTTTGTGCCTGTGAACCAATAACAAGAGGTTAGCAGTTATCAATTTGTTCTTTGGGGCTTCGTTATTGATTCAGGAGGAGAAACTTCAGTCTGTGTGGCTGCTGCTTTGAAGAGCTGGCTGAGTGTGTCGAATAGGTAGCAGAAACGTTTCACAAGAAATATGTCGATGAATTTTAATGTTTATGTTTCTAATGAGAGTGAGAGGACCAGTAGAGCGGTTGCTTTCACTTAATTGCAAATGCGTTGACCTGTAAGAATGTAATCTTGTAATCTGATGATGGAAAAACAGAAACAAATGAGGGTCATTTTGCTGATGTTGTGTGGGTCCAACTCTTTCACTTCAAGGGAACCGTCACTGCAATTCAGTACAAAAATGTTCTGAGTGGACACTTTTATCCTCTGATGAAGCAGTTCTATTCTGATAGGAGTGCACCTCTAGGATGATAACACCCTCAATCCATAGGGCACAAAGGGTACTGAATGGTTTGATAAGAGTTAGACAGCAGTCCCCATCACCGAAATACCAACTGTGGGAGTCCGACTTATACCAGATACAACATGGAGATTTACTACCACAAAGTTATGGACTAAAAAACTGAAGAGTACACAAAGTCAAATTTGAGTGGAGTTTTATTGTACTGGATTGTTTTATATTTTCAGGTGCTGCTGATAATAATTCAATCAGCAGTGGCTTGGCAATGAATTACTGTTGTTAACTTTAAGTGGAATTATGATCATTTACACATTTCTGTTTGTCCTGCATTAGTGGAATATAAAGAGGCTATTTGTTCAGTGAGGTCTCGTCGATTAAAAACTGTGGCGTGATTAAAAACACATTATGAGGAGTTTTCTGTGATGTTAACGATTCTATTTTTAATTAAGCTTGTGATTGACTTACCATATTGAGATGTACAATTTATTGATATTAAAATTAGGGCTGTCAAAGTTAACGCGTTAATAACGCGTTAACGGAACGTCCTCTTAACGCCGCTAATTTTTTTAACGCGCGATTAACGCTCAGTACTTTTAAAAAAAAAAAAAAAAAGCAAAACGCGCATTGTATGATTACGGCCGTCGGCGGCACCCGTAGTCTTCATTCAGAGGGTGGCAGAAGAAGAAGAAAGGGAATCAGAAGAAGAAGAAGCAGGGTTGGCGGTTCGTTAAAAACACGGCAGACTGAAAAGCAGCACTCGCTGCAAACTCCTCATCTCTGCTGTCACTCACGGTGGCGGACATTTGTTTCGCCATCGCCCTGATCATTTTGCGGGACACTCTCTCGTGTTGTGGCCGTTTGCTGATAACTCATCCCCGCATGTTTATCTCAGGCTCCTCGCTAGCCTTCTTCCTCCCTCCAGCAGGCAGAGAAACGTCTAGCAGCTGCTTCTCCCGAGTTTTCCTCTAAATATATCACGACAGAAAGTTTGAATGTCAAGTCGTACTTTTTATTGTTTTGCTGCACCGGAGCTATGGCGATCATCAGTGTGATACTGACTGACAGAAAGCAGCACACTGCGTGAAAAAGGCGAAGAAGAAAAACGTGCAGTCTCAGTGGACACCACTTGCAAGCCAAACAGACGGCAGATGCAGAGAGCCCGTTGCCCCCCCTCGCCAAAAGCAGACAACCCTGGATTTATTTTCCTGCATGATTTGAAGTGTTGAATAAATGCTGAAAGCGCAAGCATATTTGACCTTTCTTATGTTGTTAAAAGTATTAAGAACATGAAAAAATACATTAAGGTACATTTAGAACAGAAAAAAATGTGCCAAAAAAATTGCGATTAATTTGCGATTAATCGCGAGTTAACTATGGACAAAATGCGATTAATCGCGATTAAAACAATTGATCGTTTGACAGCCCTAATTAAAATAAAATCTCACAATACTATGCACTTTAGTATAATGTTACACAGTGTCGACATATTGCGATATTCATGATAACCATGATATTCAAATTTGAAATACTGATATTGTGCACGAGTTCATCTGGTTGACTTTTCACATGTGATTGAGTAGTTCATAGTCATTTTTATGTTTTGTACACCTTTTTTTTGCAGTTATGGTAACAGACTCACTCTCCGCCTCCATACACTTGTTTTTTGGGGGTAATGTTGAATGAAAAGAAACAATGTTGAAGATTTTAGGGGGTTATTCTGTGTGCAGTCGCAGTCTGCAATGTCTCTCCGAAGCTGCTGTGTCAAATCCTCGGCCATTACTTCAGAGTGCTGTGTAACTGTACTTCTTGATAGCTGAAGAGCTTTGATTGATGATGATGATATATCCAATTTGTTTTTTTAAATCCCGAAACAAGGAGTCAGCTGCCTCAACGAAGGCCTCTTTTATCATCTCTCCATCTTGGAAGGACTTCTTATGCTTAATGATAGAGTGACTCACCCATAACGATGCTCCGGCCTTTGCTTGTGAATTCCACTCTGTGAAAAACGACTGTTGTCTGATAAACTGTGATTTTAGTTCCCTCACCTTTCTCTTTCTCAGCTCGCTTTTTGGAGGGAAGTCAGTGTTGTACTTTTTATGAACAGTTCGAAAGTGCCTCTCAACATTCCCCTTCTTCGGAATAGCGATGGTAGTTTGATAAATCAGACAAATACAAATTTTTTTTATATCCCTTCTTTCGTTGATATAATTTGAAGCTAACCAGGTCACTGAGCTCGCTTGTGTTTTGCAGTAGCTAGCGCGTTTGCACATGCATGGTGACCCATGACTTGTGACGCACTCATAACATGGTTGAGGGATGTTTCATCCGTTTTTATTTTATTTTTTTAAATATTCATTTATCAGCCATTATAAATGTCGATACGGATTGGACAGTTTGGAAAATGCCTAATACCGGCCGATAATATCAGCCAACCAGGCTCTAGAAACTGACTCATAATTACATGCAAATTGGAGTTAATTATGCTAAAATGCTCCTGGCATCCTGCCGGCACAACATAACATTTGTTTTCATCAAGTTGTTTACTTTCTTTTTTATCTCTCCCCTCTACCTCATCCCTGTCTTCTCTCTCGCTCTCTCGATCTCTTCTTTTTTTCCTTCTACTTCTAATTTCTGCACTTGTCTCCTCTCTGATGTATTTCTTCACTCTGGCAGT
Organism: Diplodus puntazzo; assembly: GCA_963678695.2. Classification (NCBI taxonomy): domain Eukaryota; kingdom Metazoa; phylum Chordata; class Actinopteri; order Spariformes; family Sparidae; genus Diplodus; species Diplodus puntazzo. Next base: position 11,149,808 of record OZ023155.1, on the reverse strand, counting down.
TTAAGTGCTGTGGAGGTCAGGAGTATACAGACTGGTCAGTCAACATGTACCACAACTGCACTGCACCTGGTCCATTGGCCTGTGGCGTCCCTTATACCTGCTGCATCACTACAAAGGTAGGTGACACTACTACCATCTTGGTTATCCCTACTATAAACTGCCTGTTACTATTATACAGTAAAATGTTTTGGTCTCTAATCAGTTTGTATCAGGTAATATTCCCATTCTGCTGCTTTCCACCACAGCAAATATGGTTATTACCTGTTATATTACATTTAAAACCTGTTATAACACCTGTATACCACCTATTATATGTCATATCATATATCTTAGTTACCAAATGATAAACGACAGATGAACATGGGTGCATCCATGACTTCAAAGGCTTTATGCACTCAGGATGTTGTGGCTTTATGTGATATTTTGTACAACCCTGATTCCAAAAGGAGTTGGGATACTGTGGTTCTTCTCACTTTGCTTGTGCAGGAACCAAATTTATGAGTCTTTATTTACAAAATAATAAATGTTTTAGTTTGAATATCAGATATCTTGTATTTCGTCTCTTAAATGTGTGCAAATCATTGCCTTTTGTATTTATTTCCATTTTGAGGTGTCCCAACTTCACAATGTGCTCCAATTCTGTTAACAGTTGTTGGAAAGTACTACTGCATATGTGAAAAACCTTACATACAGTAAAGCCTCTTATTGCATACTTGAGTCAGCTTTGGTTTGTTGGAAAATTAGATCTAGCCATGCAGAGATACAAATAATGAGAAAAGAATGGATTTACCTGAGCATCTACTGTATAGCAAGGTCCTCATCTCTGCATCTGAGACTCAAAGCTACTGACCATTGGTCAGACAAAATCTGCATTCTGCGTCATTATTTTTTATCCTTTGCTAACAGCACATAAGTTTAACAATATTATAGACTTAAAATTGTTATAGGACTCTATAAAAATATAACATACACAGTTTTCATATGTTAAATGCTGTAATCATCAGAGGTTACTTTGGTGAGGAAGCCACCTGCTCACTAAACAGGTGCTGTTTCAGTCTCTTCTCTTCAACTAAAGCTGCCAATACCACCCAGAACTGTGAAAGACACCTCATGGTTACATGTGTGTGTTCACTGGTTTTGAAAGCCAGAGATGGAAAGTAGCATCTGCAACATTACCGAAAGTGAACATTTAATAATTTCTGTCTCTGTATGTTTAAAATGCGTAGGTGAAGCCTGAACACTCGGTTCAGTTTGTATATCATTATAGTAATAATTATAATAATGTAGGGTTATGTTTAAAATGCATCTCGTCATCCTTATGTTGGTGATTATACCTATGCCATGCCAGACACACTTTCTCCCACACAAAACACTACATGTGCTCTGTAATTTAAACACCTACGCTCCTCAGATTTAAAAGGAAAGCAAGAACACGCTACCTCTTTGATGATGTCAAGCTTGATGAACTGATGTGGACTCATGAAACTGCTGCTTTTTCATCTTACGTCCTCGATATTCAATCAACCATCACAATGTTGCCTTTGGCAAACGTTAACATTTTATTAATCTACAGTTTTGCATTACTGCGAGTCACTTGTGTTAATAAGGTTAATTAAGTGAAAAAAAAGTTGAATGTTCTTTTTTTCTCCATTAATTGATAAGATGTTTCCAGTTCTTATTTTCACTGGTGGTTCAGCTAATTTCTTTTCTATTCCACTGTTTTAGGATAATGTTTTCTCTATTAATGTCATAGTGACAGTAGAGGAAACATTGTTATGCTGCCTGACGGCAACCAGTTTAATATGTTTACTGTAGCTCTTTAAGTGTAAAGTTATTGCAGAATATTAATCTAGTAATTATTCTCTGTATTCGGTATCATGTGTTCGGCGAGAACTGTCGGAAAGTATTTGAAAAGAGATGCTCGGCTACAGCTAGTATCTTTTTTTTATCCCTCTGAATAATTATATTGAGATTATTTTATTCTTATATTATAGAATTTGTGGTTCACATATCCCTTTTATTAATTAATTGATTAATTTTGACACACAGATGAGAAAGATTGGTGAAACAGAGACGACACATGGCAGGTACAGAAGCTCTCTAAAGCAGGAAACATGTCTGATGTCAGCTGACTGTTGCCCTTGAAACATACCAACAAACAAGAAACACACAGATTTAATGATTCATTTATAAAACTCCTTCCTTGGAAGTACTCAGTACCAGGTGCCAGAGACATCATCATGTTTGAAAATACAAAGGAATACATATACTGTATATAATAATATGTGACATTATTGAACTGGAAATAATGGAAGTAATTTTGCCATTTCCTAGATAACTAGCATTTTCACCCCATTCTACACAATTATGTCCTTTGGTACAAATGTAAAACAGATTAAAGAAATGTATTTCTTGTCCATCAATCATTTAGATAAAAGGTTCATGTAAATTGGACTTAAGATCTCGGATAGTTCAGTCTATATTCAGGTAGTATATCATTTATATAATAGGTTTACATTCATGTCCTGCACATCATCAACTCTACAGCCAACCAGTATCGGCTCCAGCAACTGGTCACAGTCGATCCTTGAAAAGTAAAATATTCTGCTTTATAATCTGTATAATTGTTTCTGTAATTACATATCTGTATGTTCATATTAACACAAAGCAGCAATCAACTCCACTTGATTGATCGTTGTGTTTCTTCTCAGGCTGAACACTGATTCTTGTTTTTTTGCCATTTTGGTGTATTTCCTTCTTCCGTTACATGACATTTTGACATAAAATAAAGGGATGTGTTACAGTCAATCACTCTGTAGAGTCATGGTCAAAATAAAGTTACGATATGGTGAATTGCCCTCCAGTTACTGCTAATGATAAAACCATAGTGCATTACTGCATTAGAAGTCTTCAACAATAAAAAAATGTCAGTGATACTACTTCTGTACAGTGACTTAAAAAAGTGTGATCACTTCTCCGCTCCTGTTCTTCCTATGTCAGAGGGCCAAAAGAGACTGTCAGTTTATCGCATCTTATTTGAATATATGAATATATTTGAATATGGAAGCCACAAGCTCAAAGTCATAAGGAACATGCTCACATACACAACTGTTTCATGCGCACACACACTTCCCGCAAAGACGATAAACACTTCGTAGGACTGTCATCTGTATGTGCTCATGATAAGGCAGTTATAATTGTGTGTGTGTGTGTGTGTGTGTGTGTGTGTGTGTGTGTGTGTGTGTGTGTGTGTGTGCATGTGTGCGTGTGTAAGAAGAATTTGACTTAAAACATGTCCTCTTCTGTCTGTTGTTGGCTCCTCTTGGTACTAAAAGCTGCTCACAGGCATCTTTCTGTCTCCCACTTAACATTCGTACCTCCTAATGCGATCTCTTTCTCTCTTCGCTCCTCTCCAGCGTAATGAAGTGGCCAACACACTGTGTGGGTACAAGGTGCTGGAAAAAGAGGTAAGACCACAAAGGTGACCTAAAGTTGGAAAAAGGCTAATGTATTGCATAGCATGTATAGCATAATAATATGTAGTGTCATTTTCCGACAGTTTTATTTGTTTATTCAATACAGTGACTAGCTGACAGGTGCACTGTGTGGTATTTACAATTATTAGTGCCACAAATCCTTGTAGAACAAGTACAATACAGAAGTGGAGACATTTCAGTTGTGAATTTAAACATAATAAACATAACAAATAGAAAAGTTGGGAGTGGGATGTAATGCAAATTTATTTTTCAGTCATAGCAAAGTCAGTTTGACCACTGGTTACAGGTCAGGTTACAGGTTCAGGTCTTGATCATTTTCATTTTCAGTTATTTTATAAAACGAAACATGAAATGTTCATTTTCACATGTTGGACTATTTAGTTAGAAAATAACTAAATTGATGCCTAATTGCCTGTGTATTAGTCTACTATAGTTAGTTATCTTAGACTATAACACATCAGATAATGTAAAATAACTTCATAACCAACTGTTTAACTGTAACCAGTTACTTTGAAAACTGAAGCTTACAAGGGATTTTCATTTCAATCTAATAGCGGCTGGACTTGATTGAAACTATCCATATCAGAGGCTGCACTGATGCTTTCTTCATCTGGCTCATGGACAACTATAAGACTATGGCAGGACTGCTGTTAGGGATCCTACTGCCTCAGGTATACACACACACACACACACACACACACACACACACACACACACACACACACACACACACACACACACACACACACACACACACATATATATACTCTCTGTGTATATAGTTACATTCATGCACACCACCATCAGCTGGACAGACAGGCAGGATTATTGATCTCCCTGAAGAGAAAAGACTTGTTATTTGGTTAACATCCTAGCCAAGGAGACTAACGTTAGATAACAAACTACTGTTGACAGAAACTTGAAATCTCCCCTCCAGTTCTCTCTGAAGAATAGAAAATTAGAAAATAGATGGAGAAAATAAATGTAAATTGCTTCACATCAGCTACATCTGACATCTCCAGCAGTGACAAAATAAGCAGTGCTATTCTCACAAAATACTTTGCGGGCTGGTTTACCTTCAGATCAAACAGGCAGGTTTTTCGATGCATCTATTTTCTGGTAAATTTTTTTTGAAATTATCAGACGGCATTGATGGCATTAAAAAAAAAAAACATTATCCGGAAGGTGCTGTGATTCTTAGAAAACCATATACACACACCCTGTATTCATGCCTTATGTCTGCCGAGCCATTAGATGATGTGGGACTGTCAGACATGGAAGATATTTTTCATTGCTGTGTAATTTTCACCCCCTTACATCTCATTTTAACTCTAATGTATACATTGAAATTTAGACACACTTACAGCTGTGGATGTATTTAGATTGTGCTGAACTATAATAAGTATATAAGTAAGTAAATAAGTTGTCTGGTGCGATCTATTCCATTATCATGAAGGATGTCTCAGTTCCTTTATTTCTGTTCAGAGCAACTTTGGGGAGCACACAAGAGACGGTCCTTCAAGGGTTTGTCTTCTATTGTACTGACCGACAGTATTTATTAGAAGTAATGCTTCCTTGTCATCATTTTGATGCATCACTCCAACATATAGAGAGCTGTGGACACCTGCACACTGACAAGTGAGTTGTCAACGGTAGAAACTGAAATCCCTTCAGATGATGGCTCAGAGAAAAAATCAGGCTAAATCTTATTTCATGAAAAACATTTCCTTGATACTCAGCTTCCCTTTGCATCCTCACCTCATATGAGGGACTAAGACACAAGGTTAAGCAAGTAACAGAAACAAGACATCTCTGACAAATTCTGCCTTCATTTCCTATCAATATACTCAGCTTCTCTCTCTTTCTCTCTCCAGTTCTTTGGCGTGATAGTTAGCTGGCTGTACATCACTCGAGTTGAAGACGCCATCAGTGAGTACGGTCATTACGTGGACGGGCTACTGCAATCAAACGCACATGAACGAGAAGCCAAGAGGCAGGGCCGCGTGTCCAAATGGTTCAAGTGCATGCCAGAGATCGACTGATGAAAGTAAAAGAGCAGCAAATAGACTCCAGCCAGCGCTCACAGTTGGTTGCAGGAATCTTTTAACTACAGGTTCACTATATCTTCACTTCAATTTAGAGACATGTTTTTATTATTGTTTTTTTTTGTTGTTGTTGTTGTTTTGTTTTTTTAATTGCTCAGCAACCAGATTATTTAGAGTTTAATGTTAAAGTGTTAACATACTGTACAGTGTACAAATGCATAAGTGGGAAATGAGAGGTCTTTTCTATATTTTTTTTTTTTTTAAGCTTCATTGTGCCTCAGACAGTCTCAGGGAAAAACACAGAAACTATTACAACCATTTTTGCTTCTGGTTTTATGACAAGGCATAAGTCACATCACACAATCTGCAGCACTTCTTACTTTTATACCTGTATTCACTGACTATCATTTAAATCATTACTTGACTCCTCAACGCAACCACCGATGAAGCAGGTCCTATCATTCAATCACCACTGTTTTCAAGAACAAGAAAATTGCAATGCAAAATGTTGTAGGAGACTATTTCTGTCATATGGAAGCTGTTTGCCTTGTTTGTATATAGAGCTTGAAATACTCAAGGTGGGGGTTTGACTAATATTTTGTAATAGCCTTTAGAGAACGACCCCTTAATGACTAGTGCTCCAATGAACCTTCATGATGTGTTCAGCACCAGAAGTGTTCCCTAAAAGTTTTTTATTAAATGAAACACATTTCCTGTTCATCTTCTGTGGTGTCGGCTTACTGTGCACCACAGCGTCAGGTCAGAGAGGCGACTTCAAGGTGAGCTTTTTTGCACAGTAATTTAAAAAATCAATGCTAATGCAGTGCCACTGCCAAAATGAGAGGATGTCTCAGGGTTATTGTTAAGTTTTGCAACTCTGTCTCTGAGAAATTACATTCATATACAACACATCAATCTGTGAGACACCTGAAAGACATTTTTAATCAACATGATTAAATCTAAATTACACAACATTCCTCGGGTTATGAAACTGTGTGACTTGGAACACATGGTATCACATGTTTAGATTAGTGGAACTAATAACTAACCACAGATGTTTCCCTAATTTTAACAGAAGTCACAGGCCTCAAACTCGAACTCCAGTCCGACAACTTGCCTAGCACTCTGTAAATGTTGCCACTGAACATAATCCAGAAAACAGTTAAGTGAAATGAAGTAAAATTGTAATTTCTCGGGGACAGGATTGCACACGGACACTTGGCTAAACAAGATGTAGATGTAGATCTAGATAAAATAGCCTTAGAACATCCCACAACATATAATCAGTGTGGTTTTTAAGTTTTACAGACCTGAACTTGTCATGAAATAAGTAAATATTGTGAATTTAATGTGCTACTTAACTTTGGTTTGATGTAAAGTTGGAAACTGAGACCAAATGCCCACTTTTTGTGGATGGATTTTTTTTTTTGTATACAGAACTCCCTGCCTTTGTGTCTTTACATGACTTCACACTGTATGCATGCTTGTACTGTACTGCACTGCTAAAAAATGTTTGAATGCATTTCAAGTTGGTTCTTTTTAGTCATTGCCACTTTTCAACAGGATGTATGTCCAATCAGGACTCCCCGAGGTTTCCCTGTAAGACTTGTTTTCAGTGTAGGGTCAGTTCCCCGATCATTATCCTCATTAGCATCGTCATATATCAGGTTTAAATGTATATTAATGCAGGTTAGACAACTTCAGCTCATATTCAGATGGCTGCAGAAATGTCACTAACATGGGGGCCAAAGTGCTTTTCTGTTCCATGTTTCTTCTCGGCCTTTAGTTGACTGTAACTTGTGAAGATAATTGGCTGGTGGGTTGAAGTTAAATATAATGTGTAATGTGTATATATTCAATTCCAAGGCGGTTATGTCCAATTGTTGGTTGGTTTGTCAGCAGAATTACGAAAAATCTACGGAACATGTGCCCATGAAACTTGGATAGAGGATGGGTCTCAGCCCAGAACAGCCCCCTTATAAACTTTTGGTGCAGTTCTGGATGAAGGCACTTATTTTCTTTAACACTGTGAAACAGGGTTTTTTTCACATTTCCTTCAATTGCTCAGGGAATAATGCATGGATCTTGATGAAAGAAAAATCAGGTGTATTCAAGTGTAAGTGAATCCTATTTCTGGTGATCTTAAACTATAGTTGAGCAGTTATGGGTGGTTTAAATTCTAGGATGTTACAGGGCAGGGTGTGCGTAGGGTTAGGCTTGATTGAATTAAAGGAGAGTTTTGGGCCTTGGTGGAGGTATGCACTCTCCTGAGTGCCATTCTAGGTTAATATGTGCTTCAGTTACATCTCTAAATATCAAATAAACAGTTAAAGTTATGTAACTAATAATGATGAGTTTAAAGGATTGTGACGGCTAATTACCGACTGATCACATATTACCCCCTTACGGGTCAGTCCAGGTTATCGGGGGAAGTGGCAGTACAAGACCATCTCTGATAGAAAGTATTTGTTATCTGTGTTTTATGTTTTGTAATTTCTGTGAAGTTTTCAAAAGGTATAATACTTATAACCAAAGAAGTCTGTAGGTGCTACCTCTAATGAGTACAGCATGGAAGATATTTTCTGAAGGTGTTGCATTACATAAAGAATCTTCCAGTGACTATATTGATAATGCAACCATCATCACTATAGTCGCAGTTAAAGTGCCAATGTTGTCTCCTTAAAGGAATAAGATGATGTATATCCAAGGTTATGTTATTATTGTCATTGTCACAAGGACATTCAGCTCACGTCCTCCTATGTTTGCCTCGACCATATATAATGAATGCATTCAATATGTGGCTGGTATCAATGGGAACTGCATAATTCGTCTTTATAATGTAGTATCATTCAGTGAGTTGCATAAAACCACACTTACTGAAAGAAGTTTATCTTTTATGTGTGGCTGACGGTGGATAATAAAGTGATTTGTTGCTATTTGTTGAGTTGCGTTGTTTATCTTTGAGTGGCACTGAGTTTGTCTTCCTGTCAGGGGAGATTTGGGGGTTGGCAGCCTGTTGAATAAATGATGGATAACACAGTGTGTATTTTGTAGATCAGGCTTCACCCTGAGTGACTCCAAGTGTCTACATTTTTCATGCAGAAGTATGTAAACATGTATGTGGAAAAACCTGTACGAGTAAATGGAATGGAAATAATTGTTGAATCAAAGGGTCACTGTTGCTTACAATGTGAAACTTCAAATGTCCAAGAATGTGACAGCATTCTTCTAACAAAAGGGACCTTCAAAGACAAACATTAGAGAATTGATTTATTCACTGGAAATGTGAAATGTAAATGTTTAAAATCTGTGTCTGTTTTGAATCCCAAAATAATTAAATTAAGTTAAACAAAATCCCCCAAAATAGGAAAATCAACATTATACTGTCATTGTTGCTTCATACTAAAGACATAAATTAACGACATGTCAAGTAATCAATTTTGACTGCAACTAAAGTAAGAACTTTCACTTACATTAAAGCAGGAATATGCTTTGATAATATTCCTTGAGAAACCAAGCATTTGGTCCTCACAGACGTGATGTGTGTCATCTCAGCATGACTTGGCCCTCGTTAAACCAACTTCCACAACTCCTTTACACATCAGAGGAGCTTGTGTTGAAAGTGTTGCAAGAAAAATGCAAACCCTCTGAGATTGGTGTTTTTTTTTTCTTTTCCTTTCTGTCTTTCTCTCGCTCCTGTTCCTCCTGCTGCTTCAAGGACCTCCTGCTGCTTGAAAGCTATTAATATTTTACTCCTACTACCACCTCCATGGGAGAGGAAATGATTTTCCTACGTCACCAACAGGGAGGGCCGAAGCTGTGAATGATATAGAAGTGGTAGTGGTCATGTCGCTCTGCTCCTCCAACACACAGCTCAAAATAACTTGTTTGATTTCTCCTCAGCAGCTCTCATTCTCTGGTAGGTCAGACTACTGATTGGGGATTCATTGTAGCTAAATTAAAGGTTGATCCCATCATAAACTGCATCTGCTATTTGTCTCCCTGGGAGTAACTTAACCTCGGAGAGCTGCTGCTTTGACAAATGTTCAAACAGATCTGAAAAAAAACGCCATATGACACAGATACAGAGTGTCATGTGATGGCTGTGCTGTCATGGAAGTCACATTATTCACCAGTAAATGGTTTGATCATGTACATGAGAACAAGATGTGTCATATCTTTCCTCTGACAAGCCTACAGCTGCTGACAAGCAAATCAATACTGCACAGCTCAGCAAAACCCTGGATTAGGTTCACTGACAATGATTCATTCATTCACTGTCAACATGTTTTAAAATTTTTGCTTGCATGTTGCAGCAACGATGTGTGTAGATATGCATGTCTTTGTCAAGATACAAGCTATTATCTCCTGCAGAAGAGTCTGTCACGCCAAATGATCATCCCCCACCCTCTGCCTTACCACATAAAGAGCGTGATGCTTTATGTATTGGCACTAACGTGGTTGTGGCTGCAAAGGTGAGGTGCAAAATTGTCTAATATGGACACAGTCTCCACGAGGGATGTCACAAATCTATTAAAAAATTATCGAGATAATTGTGATATTAGAAAATGTTATTTGATATTGTGTCATGTGATATCATACACATATTATAATGCCATCTGAATAGTCCAGCTAAGATGCTCGGCCTTGTGCATCTTTGGTATTGAATTGGTAATTCGGTAGTTAATTGTTCTTTTTGTGCATTTTTTTTTGTACAGTTATGGTTTCAGAATCTCTACCTCCCTACACTCGTACCTTAAAAAGAGACAAAACACCGTAAAAAAGTTAAAGATAGCATTTTTAAAAATGTGTATAAATATTGTGATAAAATAGTTATGTGAATTTGTTTGGCCAAGATAGTCGTGTAGTAAAAATGTGATATTGTGATGGTCGTCGTTCCCACAATACTGGACTGGGCTAATGCAGAATTGTTCTAACATGTAGTGTTGTCTTTCACTCCGAACACATTTTGAGATCTGTGTATGAAGCATCATTATCGTCCAGTAAGGCAAGCAACCCTTAAAATGAGGTGAAAATGAAGACGCATGTCAAACAATGATCGCTTTGATTTTCAGCCCCTCATGTTCCGTTAGATTACCTGAAACATCGTTAATTGTAGACACAACAGAATCAATCTAAAGTCACCATGAGGTTATGTTTAGAAAGCCATCGACTTGGGGAAGCAAATACATAATTCTTAGCAAGAAATATCTGCTTTCATCAGTGTTGAAACAAAATATAGTGCATTATATTACTGTCTCACTAATGCCTATTATCTGTAGTTAAACCTGGGTGTGTGACTGTGTGATCAGAACTGCAAGTTTGAGATCAGACAGAGTGGACTGGTTCTGCCTCTACTGCAGTCAGAGCACTGTACAGTGTCCGACCTTGCTGATGATGTCAGTTTCCCTTTCCGCCTCTGCTGTGAGAAACTTTGAGGGGATGTGTGTAACTGTCCATCATCTCAGGCCGTCTCACGCTCAGCATGTCTGTCCCTTGACTTTCACTTCTCCTTTCTCAGCTGTTCACACTGAAACTACATGAGCCGACAGATGTACAGAGAGCAAAGGAGATGGAGGGCAGGAGTGAACAGTATAACAGTGCTTTTATAGAGATATTATTGTTTTGTTTTCTGTTTCTATTCATCATTTATAGTCTTACAGAGGATTACAGCCTTTCGATGAAACTGGTGTACAATATATTTTCTCCAACATGTTGTTATAGATTGTTGATAGTGCAGACAACATTAAGCACATTTATAAAATGACTACGATTAAATCCTACAGTAAAATATTTTTGTTATTCACACAGCAGGGCCTCCATATCACACTGACATTGATCAAACAGCATCAATGCGTATTTGTGTGCTGGCTTATCAGTCCCAGTTTACAAGATTTCACACCCTCTGTTTATGACTACAAATACATTGTTTTTATCTGTAGTCTGTTGGCTTTTAATGTGTGCACCCTCCTGAGTCAAAGGTGTTTGTTTTTTAACTTGAGGCTAGTTTTAATAGTCCCAGATGCAGCTCGAGCTCGTGCTGTATTATTGGTGGCTGATTTAATTTGCTTAGACCTTATCTCAAATTGAATAAATGATGAATGATCAAACAGTGTTGAAAGCAGAAAAACAACATTAAAACAGATAAAATCTTATGGTAGAGAAGATTTAAACTCTTAAAGAAAAGATAGTAGAGAGGGGGAAAGAGAGAGAGTGTGTGTTTGTGTGTGAAAGAACACATTTGAAGTAATATTATGGTAAAAGACCTTAAAAGAAGATTTTCTATTCTATTTTAATTTACTCAAAATAAACAAAAACAGAGGTCCTCTCTTAGTGTGTGTGTGTGTGTGGGGGGGGGGGGGGGGGGGGGGGGGGGGTCATTGACGCAGCTCCTGCAGTGTTATTAATCATCACTGTTTGATCCCAACAGACTGCTCTTCCAGGGACAGTTGGACCCACTAAGTTTACAAGCACATTCATTGACACACACACACACACACACACACAAAGCTGTTTCCTCCCACCCTAATGAACTGCTTGTGTGAAGTCAATGGTCCTGGCAGTGGACTCATCAAATCAAGAACTGGCTCAGTAGTTATCAATACACATGGTGAAATGGGCCAAAAGCACATAGCTCAAAACCTTTTTTTTACTGCAATATGAACTGAAGCAGAAAAATCAGGACTGTAACCACTTTGGTAAAATGTATTTATTTTTTTAATAATAATCATATGAAATATGATATGCAATAATACAGACAGTGAACTGCAGACAGCTAATTAAGTAAAGATAGATCAATTCTGCCAATATATCATTATGATTAAAACAAAACTGGGGCAAAACATAAAAACAGTATAACATTTCCTAACACTTTTAAATCACCATCAATGGTATATGTATAGTTAATTAAACTTTAGTTAATAGTTATTTGACTATTAGCATACAAATTTTCAAAGCAACATTACTTAACTTTCTACCTTAAAATAACAGCCTCAAAATATTTTTGATGGAACAGCGTCTTGTAATAGAGTGAATGGTGTCTCTGTCTCAGCCACTTCACCCCCCATCACTTGTTTCTGCACTACGTCACTTCAGTGAGTGGGAAGGATCACAGTGTTACAAACACGTTTTTTTGATTCATTAAAATCTTTTTTTCGAACATTCACTTTCTTGTTTGTCTGTTTAGCGGATATGAAAACAGGCAATTCTAATAAAATCTTCTACAAGTGGGAAGAAGTGGGAATTTATCAACTATCACCCTATCTCTAGCTGATAATTCAGCATAGAGATGTATCTCACAAAATGCCAATTTCTATGTAATGCTACTTTAACAATGACATGACTATTAACTAAGGTTTAATTAACCATAAAGGTACTCAATACTTTTCGATAATGTTTTGCATGATGTAGATCACAAAACAAAAAAGTACAATTGCTCCCTGAAAACACGACATGACCGCACTTTCACTGCCCACAAATCTAAATGAGACTTTGTCCAAAGAGACGTCTGCATTTGTCTGCCTCCCTGCCAATAAAACCCATGAATCTGAGCAAGTGCATCTATTTTCCATTAAACTGCTTTAAGAAACGTAACACAGGTAATGGGTTATTTGCTATTAGCTTGTGCTTAATAAGTTCAATCAGAGGGCTAATGAGGGCATAAAAGAACAATTGACGATAATTTCTCTGACAGGAAAGGCTTTTTCGGTTAACATAGGGTACATCCAAGGACACAATTTTAAATAGTAAGACGTTATTCCAGTTTTCTGCTCTCTAACTATATGTATTTTGTAGGAAATCCGTAATCATGGATCATTAACATTTCGCCTACACAGATTCCTCGCTCATTTTCCCTCAAACACACTAGCTCACCCACACACACTGACTGTGTCACTGTGTCCGATAATGTATGAGAGTGGTGGTCATTTATTAGTCTGGCTAAGTAGCCTGTTGTCTGGTCTGCTGCTGACATTTAGCCCTGTTCGTGTGGAAAGCAGCAGGAACACAGAAGTAGAGTCAAATGGCTTTTCAGAGACTTACACAGTTAAACTATAATTAATTGGTTCATGATGCTATTTAAACAGATGTGAATAATATCAGTCAGCTACATGACATGCATGTATACATAACACATCAGAAACACGTACAGTGGACTGCACATACTCTTCTCACTGTGACTGGGCAGAAATGAGACATTTGTTCTTCAGAGCAGACTGAGCAGACACGCTGTTTTGAATGAATCACCACAGTGACAACCAATATATGTGAGCGTCATTTATTAGTCTGGCAATCAGTCTGATCTGATGCTGGCATTTAACACCGGTGTAAACACTCGATAATCTAACAACGGGAACAGATTGTGCCTGAAATGCAACAGCAGCACAACAGAGATTGAATCAAAGGCGTAGTCATGCAGATTGCACAAAACTAATTATAATTTAGATATTGACACAGTAATAGCTGCTTTTACTTATGAGGCTAAATATGTGGTCTAGTCGATCTTTAATGTCTGTGAGCCATCTCTCTGCTTCTCTGTACGCACAGTAATTGAAATGGTCGCACAGTAAATGGGAATTGAAAATGAGTTGTGTATACTTCTGGATTCAGGCAGTTTTCTGGTGAGTCTCCAAATGAAAATGTGTTTTGTTTTTTGAATGAAACTGGGCCCCAGGTGACAGATTATATTTATGCTGTTTAAGTTCCAAGTCGTAAAAAAGATCAAGAGCCAATGAGCTCTGAAATTAAAAGGTCAGGTAGGCAAAGGCAATGATGGACGGAATCTAGAGGAGCAAACACACATTGATTAAATGTAACCCAGATCGTTAATTTCCTTTTCTGTGTCAAATAGAGCACCATTAAAGGTATGTTTGGTCATGCAATCAGATCAACTCCATGGATAAAGCAGTAGTTCTCTTCACGGCGGCCTTGGGGACTTTCAGTTAACCACTCCATCAATAAACCACGGTGGCTCTGAGGTATGAAACAGAGCATTCCACCAAATGAAAACAGTAGACAGCCTCTAAGCCTCAGGTTCGGCATCACAGTTCTTACCATCTTGGCCAGAAGTGACCACATTTGGATGGCGGGATGGAGCTGAGGAACACTGATTGGATCTGACTGAGAACCAGAGGACATCAGACACTGAGGACATTAAACACAAGGTAGCAATGCCTAAAATCATACCCTGCTTTGATGTCTACTTTATTCTAAACAGGACAATATTTTGGGATTGGGGCAGCTGTGGCTCAGGAGGCAGAGTATTCACCCACCAATTCGAAGGTCGGTGGTTGTATTCCAGGCCCCTGCAGTCTATATGTCTACTGTCGTTGCGGAAGATACTGAACCCCAAATTGCTGCCGGTGGCTCTTCCACTGCTTTTTACATGCGTATGTATGATTATCGCTCCTGATGTGCAGGTGGCACTTTGCATGGTAGCCTTCGTCACCAATGTATGAATGTGCGTGTAAACTCTGACTTGTGCTGTAAAGTGCTTTGAGTGGTCGCTAAGACTAGAAAGGCGCTATGTAAGTACAGTCAATTTACCATTACTGAAGAAGTCATTACATACAGTCAATTCTTCTTTAAACCAGTCGTACCCTGTTGCCCATTAGACTGAAAATGCAGGTTTAAGACACCCCCAGAAAGATCCATTCATACAGTCTATGACTAGGCCATAGTCACCACCAGGCCTGCCTGTGCTGTGAGCTAAATCCTAACACATGCTAGTGACCATCTCACAATGAGAAATTTAAAGGTTCCATATACATACGTAATTCAAACCAGATGGTTTCAATTAAACAAAAATCAGAGGATCAACACAGTCAAAGCCAATACCTTAACTCTGGACTGATAAAGTGTAATAAGGAAAGACATTAGATACTTTTAATTGGCTATACATGTTTGGGGGGTCTTGAACATGCGGTTTTAGCTTCTTCCCACCAGCAGAGCTCCTGCAGTCAAAAGTTCTACTAGGAAAGAGGAAGTTAATACTGTATGTCAGGAGGATGATGGCTAACAGTGCAGATTAAAGGAGATGAAGAATTTTGGCAGGTTTGATCTATGAATAGAAGATGTGAAATTTAAAATGGTAGTGTGAGGTTCTGCTTCTGCACTTATTGCCAATGACAATATTTAAGAGCACAGAAATACACAAAATACTATAAACATGTAGAGACAAAGGAGCAATAAAATGTGGGAAGCCAATCAAAATGTTTACTGTTCATCTGTACCTCACATCTGTTGATCTTTTATAGTGTCGTGTTTTAGGTTTTTATTTACTTGTTTTGTTATATTGTGTGCTTTGTACTTCTGGGCCACTGAATTAAAGTAATCTTTCTGTATCAAACTGTATTCCAGTTGCTTTGTTGACTTCTCCACCAGATTTACAAGTCACTCTAACGCAGTCTCACAAGCATAATACAAGGAAACATTGTGTTGCCACGACTGCAAAAGCAAAATTTGCTATATATCAAGTCATAGTAAGCTGTGACAACCACTTTCATCCAATACATTTGCAAATTTTCCAGTTGAGCGAGCCTCTCCCTTTGCTCCAGGAGCTATCAAATGTTTTTTTAGTGACAAATTAAACACACTGAAATAAAAACAAGAACGTGCTCAGAAGTCACAAACTTGCTTTGTATATTGCTGTGTAGCCTTCAGTGTGTCATGTGACTTTATGTCATTAAGTGTCATGTTACTCATGTGTTGAGTTTCATGTGTGATTCTCTCGAAGCTGATTTTACAGGTGGGATTATTTTCACTCAGTGGTAAAGGATAGGGGTGTTTTCAGCTTCACGTTGCTCGATGCAGCCACTGTGAAACGGTTCAATGATTGCCGGGTCTGATGCATGGCAAAGATCACGTTACGCAGCAGCAGTTCAAACATTACATTACAGGAAGATGTTTGGAGATAATGGTCGTGGAGGAGTAGAGCAGGCTTGTGACCTCAGAGTTGCCGAGTTTAAAGGCTGGAAGACTTTGATGAATGAGCAGACAAACACTCCTTTAATATTTTCACTGCCTGTAATTGCCGCCATCCACCTCCTGTCAGTGACCTGCTCAGTGGCCAACAATCTATGGTTGTGGTTGTACTGCATGAATGTGACTAGGAAGGTCAGGGTCATTCATCATGATAAGATAAATAGAGTTTAAGATGAAAAGAGCCATGAAATATCAAGCTTTATAAAAGGAAAATGGGCTCGAGTTGAGAAAATGAAACACATGATTCACATGACTCACATCCCCTGTTTATAGCTTGTTTGAAGTAGAATAATCTACGACATTTGGATGAATTCTAGTTGTTAATTTTATCTGATTTTAGGGAGGGCTTTTGAGCCTTCATGAAGTAGGACATCATGGGAGGCGAGAGGAGAGAGAGAGAGGAGACAGCAGTAAAAGGCCAGGGGTCACAGTAAAACCAAGGCCACAGCCAGGTACTCAGCTTTCATACATAGGGCACACACCCTACCATGTGAGCTATTACATCTATTACATGTACAGTATATGAATATAGAAAATCGCCAGTTATAAGCTGAGTGCACAACACCAGCCTGACCTCAATCACGCTGCAACACCTAAACATGACCCGTGATTGAAAGCTCATTAAAAACTGGTTAGCAAGCAAGCAGAGAAGTCAGCAGACACCTTCAGCAACTACAAATAAGAGAAGAGAGAGAAAGAGCTGACAAATGGCCAAGCCTACGTCCGGAGGAGAGAAGTTCTTGTAACAACATTCTTGCTCCAGGAGCTGGAAAAATCCCAGTTAAAGGGTAACTCCGCCCCCACTTCATGTGTAAAACTGGTGGAGTTACCCTTTAAGGTAACCTGCGATAGCCTCAGATAACTCATCATTCAAGCAGCTCCAGAAACTATAATGCAAGTGCAGGCAGTGTGTTGTTGTGCTGTACGTGTGCACTGAATGTCCTTTATGTGTGTGTGTGTGTGTGTGTGTGGGAGACAACCTATGTGTTGACATTCTAATGAGCTCATTAATTATAATTAATTCCTACCCCCTGCCCTACATCCCAGCATCCCTCTGTCACATCGATGGGTAGGTGTCACTCTGTAGGAGGGCCCCCTGACGCTGCTCTGCACCGGGCCTGTTTTCATTCCGCTTTATGGCTGATTAAACTTAAATCTGCATGTATTAGGTGTTTTCACCTGTGTTTAAGTCTGTTTAATGAAATGGGTTTTTATCTTGAGGTGGTGAGAAGGTCATTTTCCAGTACCTCATGTAATTAGATTTTATACGCTGGAGATTTCATATACACTTCTCGCACACTACAGGCCTCCTTCACCCAAGACATTTTGACATGTCACAGTAGGAAATGCGCCGGAGTAAATAATAAAATGAATGGCAAATGAATTCCATTATGCATGCTGGCTCACTGTCACAGCTTACAGGGACACTCCATCATTCATGTCATTACTCACACCTGTGCTTTGCTTACAATGACAAGTTACAATGTGCGCTGTGAAAAAGGCCTATTACTTTATATTTTTCCTTAAGCTACACGCATTTCTCAAAAATGATCTCATGCTTTCAAAACTCTTTACACAGTCAGCACAGCAGAAGTCAGTGTGGACTTAGGACCACCAGCCACATGGTAAGTAGTCCCTGTAGGATGCAGTCAAGGCTGGATGTCTGAACAAATCTGTATTTGATGTTGAAGGATCAGTCATGCAGAAAGATTCTGTCTGAGGTGTATTGTAGGAAACTGTGTATTATCTGTGCATTAATGTGGTATCGGAATAGTCAGAAAGATGGTTTTTTTTTTTCAAATGGGAATATTTACATGAACACCCTCTCAAGTAGAAACAATAACTGGGAAAATCTGAGAAAATTATGGTACACGAGTTGACGTGTTTACATCATATGGCGCTGAAACAATGTGTAAGAAAGTAAACATTGGGTTGATAGTAAGAAACTTTTAAAAAATGTCTTATTGCACATCAACTTTTCGCTCGGAGCGATAAAATGCAGCACCCGATACATACATGTACATGATGTTCAAAACAGGTTCAAAAACAAAATTCACACAATTCCACAATAACAAAAGAGAGGCAATAAAAGTCTGGCAACAAAACAGGAATACAAGAGAGAAAAAACACCAAACAAACCAGTAGCAACACAAGTAAGACACAAAACAGGACTGAGGCACAGACACAAGAAACACAGACAAAAAAGACAAAGAGTGATGGAAAACACAGACATTAATGATAAACAAGGACTTTTAAACTAATGAAACACAGGTAAACTGGA
Source organism: Diplodus puntazzo (assembly GCA_963678695.2). Taxonomy (NCBI): domain Eukaryota; kingdom Metazoa; phylum Chordata; class Actinopteri; order Spariformes; family Sparidae; genus Diplodus; species Diplodus puntazzo. The sequence goes on along the minus strand of OZ023155.1, from coordinate 11,131,005 downwards.
GAAAGGTCAGGGCACCATGAAAGGTGTGAAAGGTGTATTGTTCATCACTGGCAGCAGTAAGTAAAATTGTAATTTGATTGCATTGTGTGAATTGATCAGTTGTATTCCCTTAATGCTTTTTAGCATATACGCTGCAAATGATCATACCAATCTATACGGTGATCTTTGGATTGGTTGAGAAGACAAGAGAAGTAGAACAAAGACGACAGAAAAGCACAGAATGTCAATGTGAAAAGAAGAAAGAAAAGGAAATGAGAGGATGGGAATATAAGAGGTTGAAAATTCAATGAGAACAGATTAGTGAGAAAAGATGGAGGAGGGTTAACATGGCTAATGTTTCATAATGTGTCGACATACAGGTGCCCATGAAATTGGTGTAATCTTTTTTCTCCAACCAGATTATTGCTTCCTGGATGGCATTTATGTAATGAGGTTTTGGACCTTTGGCTCTAACCACAGAGGAGAGTTGTGATTGGTCAGATTCCTGACATTTACTCTGTTAAACACAGCAATGCTTTCACACATAATACTGTACGATCTACAGATAGACAGCAGATATATATATATATATATATATACATATATATATATATATATATGTATATGTATATATATATATGCTCTGTGATATACATGGATAAAATGTGCCTAATATTTCTATACTGAAATAATATGGACATTATAATTGTTATGACTATGATGATTTTTCATTAGGCTTTTTTTCGTGCCCCGTCCCATGTGCAGAGGCTTTGTCCTTGCTGTGGCGGCCCTGGGTGCGAGTCCCGGCCTGGGTGCCCTTTGCGGCATGTCACTCCCCCTCTCTCTCATCCTGTTCCTATCATATCTTCAGCTGTTCTGTCAATAAATCCAATAAAAGGCCAAACAAATATTTAATAACAATGGCCAACATACTTGAATTGCTTTCAGATTTGCCATCTTTTTTAGTTTTGGTATTTGATATGACATGCAACAAAGCTCCCAATCAATAGAAAATCCCTGACTGAAAAATGTGTTTAAATGTTTTTTAACTTTTTGATTTTTTTTTTTAACATACGCAACATTAGCTTCGATGTGAAGGATTTTACCTCAGTGAAAGTCAGGAGACTAAGACTACTTTTTATTTGGGGGCTACAAACCTGACCTGACCATACTTTGAGAGAATGTGTGGACCACTTGTACTAAGATAACTGGGACAATGTTAGGATCAGGATCAGGCCATCATATGCAATTCATATTTTTATACATGAAATGTTACTTTTAACTCTTTCAATGTTAAAAACCAATGATAAATTGATTATAATTCGTTTTGCTTTTGTCCTTATCACGCCTCATCTTACGGGCTTTGCACCACATTCCAAAGCAGTCCGTGTTTTTAATGACTCCAGTTGCCGTAATGTGACCAGCTGCAATCTTTGTGCTAGTATGACAGTAATACATACAGTTCAGTAATGCAGTGAGAGAGTGAATATATTCATTGTGCACCTGCTTCCTGACTGCTGCAAAGTGAGGGGTGGCTATGGTTCATATGGCTGAGTTTGGACGTTAAACATCACAAACTGCTGTGTGATAAATCCTCCAAAAGTCAGACAACAGCTGCACAGCTGGAAATGGTACAATCATTCCAAAAGAGAAGCTGAGATTTGAACATCGAGCTTCTCACTGAGGCTCTACCTTTTTGGGTTCAATACCGTTTCTTGCAAGTCAACCTTTAGCAATGTGTACCCTAAAAAAATATGTATTCTAAGTGACCAAAATGTACCTTTAATAATCCGTACTAAAAATATCAATGTATTCTGCTTTTGTACCTGGCTGAAGGTCAGCGTCCTGCCTCCTCCATTTCATATGCAGTCACCAGCTGCCTCTTTTCACCTGCCAGCGAGGAGCTTCAGCAGCAGGGTGTAAAATGTGCGTTGGCTCACACTAAACCTCAATATGTGCCATTACCAAGAAAGCACTTCCTCAGCCACAACTGAGTCCTCCTCTCCTGGAGGTAATTGTATATAGGAATACACATCACTCATTCTGATTCAGCTGAATCCTCCCTGTCTCAGGTGAATTTTGTGCGAGTTTGGCCATCATTTTTTCCACTTGGTTCTGCAGATCATCTGAAGTGCAGAGGCTCAGTTCACCACGGCTGCCTATTAAATAAGATGGATGGGTTTTCATGGGAAAAGGAGCTCTGGCCACTATCACTAACTGCTCTCTATTGTTATTCTGATTCAAGACCAAAGCACAAAGCAGTTTTTACATTTACTTTACATTTACGTCACCCTCCTTTACATTAATGTTGCAACTATATGTTTGTTTAGGTTACTATTTTTTCTTTTCACAATGCTGTGCTTATGCTGTGGTTGGTTCAGGCACAAGAGCCACTTGGTTAGGGTTAGGAAAACATCATGGTTTGGCCTGTTTTGGTCACTACGAACACAGTTGGGGATGTGGCAACTTCTCATCAAAGACATCTGGCTTTTGTTGCCGAAAACATGGCAGAAAATTGTCCTGAGATCCCTTTGAAAATACCCAGTGCAAATGATGGAACGCAGTCTCAAACTGTGGTCACTCCTCCCCTGTAACTCTACCAGTGAAAGTCAGATTATAAACATTTACTATCAGAAACCTTCACTGCTGACATTTTACCCTGGCGACTGGGCCGGGAATCATGGTTAGCAAATGGTGATGTTGAGAACTTTGTATAAAAATAAATGGGCAAGAATTAATGGAACAATGTTATTCTTTTGTTGGTGGGGGTAACATCTGTTAGGAGCTGACTTGTATTTGCTTGGTGATGTTAGGGAAACATAGCACTGGTGAGAAGACAGATGGGATGTAATCAGCTGAAAGCACAGACTTACACTCCCCCTCTGTGTCTCTCTTACTTTGTTGAGTCTCTTCTTTTAATCTCCACCTCCCTCTCAAATTCTTGATAAAGCTTCAAAAACATGAGGCTACTTTCAAGATTTAAAAAGCGGACATGTACCACAGTGTGCTCCCCAGGAGTTTATGTTGCATTTTCATTACGTAATTGATATTACATACAGAAAAACACAATCAGAATTCAGAGATGTGAAGGGCAGCAGGACCCTCGAGGTAAATATCATGACTGCCAGCATCAAAGGGAGCGCTCCTGGTCCTTCTTGATGAATATTTTTTGTCTGATAATCTTTTCCACTGTTAGTTTGGAAACAATTTATCTGTTGTGATTTAAATTAATCAGTAGAAATTAAAACAATATTTCAGGGTTTCCAAAAAAAAAAATCCAAGAGTGTTTAGACTGAATTCATGTGAGCTGTACATCAGTAAAATTAAGAAAGAGCCTGATAATATTTCAAGTTCATATGAAGATGAATGAAATGTTCGGAAAGACAATACAGTTTGTTTCCCTTGTAATCTGAACATTGTGTTTAAAGTGTTGCCCTGTAGAGTTAAAGATTCATCCATTAAAATCCAGTCTTTGATAAACTACAAGGGCTTAATGAGCTGCATATGACTGTGCATATTAAAGAGCTCCATCATTAATATGTAGAAAGAGATGGAAAGATCATTTAATGAGCTATTCAAATGTACAGTGCTAATGAGTCTACCACAAACCAATTACCTCTATGTCGACTTCCCTCTTCCAAATGAGCGTCTCTCTTCTTTCTTTCTCTAAATTTGGCTGTGACCTTTGTGAGGAGGGCTGGTGACGCAGTAAAACATCTAGGGCCTGTCACAAAGACAAAATGAAACCCTACAAAGACAGGGAAATGACTGAGTGAATAGATGAGCATTGTGCTGGGATCAGAATGTGTTAATATGGCATAAACACCAGAGTGTACTGAACATGGTGGCTGTAACACTGTGATAACAGCATCGCAGAGGTTCACAGCCATCTGGTGGAAAAGCTCAACCCTAATGCGAGATGACGGTTTCATCAGCAGAGACATGACAGCTCTGCAGCAAATTTATGTTGGTGCATGTCAAATGCACAAAAACTATCACCTAAAAGTCTTTCCAATTCGTGCCAGTACTCGATGATAGCGAAAAATTCTGCATCAGGTATTGCAGAGTAAGCTGGGTTATGGATTGATCCAATGCCACGTAACTGACTGGGTCTAAAACCTTTATGAAACCTCTCAGATTTTTGCTATCACATGACAGTAAGGTGCATGAAAATAGTAACTGTGTCTTTATTAAGCAGCAAATGAGGAACAAATCAGGCACGTCTTGATAGTGTGAACACTTAATAAATAATTCCTAAATAGCTGTGATTCAGGGAACATTTAGTTGATAATGGTGAGTTACTAGAGAACAGTCTGGTAGATTGGGTATTGATAAGTTCATAAATATCTGTGAATCAGCATACTGACCACTTTCTTCATGAGTTGTTCCTGATTAAACTATGAGCTATCTGCTGATTGGCACAAACTAGTGACGACTCATTAGTTACTAATTACTTAATCATTAGTTATTCTTATCGTGTATGAGCGGTCAGTACTTCATGCCTCTCTCAGGATGTTGATTCATTTCCGATCTTTGTAAACAACTCTTTACCTGATGATTCATTAACATTGTACCACCCAATCTGTTAGTAACTCATCATTATCTCCTATAAAGTCCTTGAAGCACAGTTGATCAGCAATTACTCTACTCTCACACTATCAAGTAGTTCCAAATTAATTCCTCATTTGTTTCTAAGTAATTACTCATATTTTTGTGTACCTTGTGTAAAGTGTTATAAGGTTTTTTTACCAGTAATTTCATATCTTGAGAGGGGAAAAAACGCAGGTCAAAATTGATTTTAGTAGTAGCTTTTTTTCCTCTGAAATCTATTCGTCTTCACTGCTGAAATAGTAGCCTTGCAGCAAGTTGCATTGTGCTGCCACTGGTGGCTACTGTTTAAGGTGGCTATAAGAATTGAATTAGTGGTGTAACATTAGCGTGAGCTAGCAAACTGTCAGCAATTGTAAAGTCCCACCAGTAAAATGGCAATCATAACCACAATAAGTTCACCAAGGTTAAGCAGGGAAATTTGACTGACTGGCACCAAGAGAAAGGTCTGTAACATTTATCCCCCCAGTGTATTTGTTCATGTTTTCAGGGTTTTGAATTGTAATATAGCTCATCGAAATGTGGTTTACTTCAGTCAGAGGGAATGGAGCTGTATCAAACATGATTATTTTTATTGTTACGTTATATTCTCTTTCTAACTGAAATATCTAAAAAGCATGGTTATTTTCAGTGTATGCTGTGAACCATGAAAATTAAACAGGCAATGAGCATTTCTTATCTGGGTCATTTGAGAAAGACAGAGCAATCCAATCATTGCTGTTTGTATGATATTCATGTTTACACCATTATCTTATTCTGTCAAGTCACTCTCTGATGCAGGCCCGGTTCTAGACTGCCTTGATTGGGGGGCAGAAAGAAATGCTGATGGGTCACCAACTGCTACTGTTTTGAGCATACAGATGACCATACAGATGACGTTTTTTGGTATGCCTACCAGTCTATGATTCCAACCCAGACGTAATCATCGCAGATTCTCTGTGGTTCCATAGGCAAAGCTCTAACAGGAATTTTTTTTCTGGATTAACAAAGATGCATGAAAAGTGGGATTTTCGTCAGTATGCTCTGTATGTGTAAATTGTAAACGGCAATTTGCAGGCAACACCGAAAACTGCCGTAAATTGTCGGAAATTGACGTGGGCCTTGCTTGGTGGTTGTCCCCCCTCCCCGTGATTCTAGGGGAAGCTTTAACATTCCGTTCCGTTTTCTTGTCCGCTTATCCGTGAGGGATGTTGCCGCTTTTTCCCTCTAAGGGGTTGCGGGGCTTACAGTTTTACACAACGGACGTAGGCCAGGGTTCACCCTGAACGAGTCGCCAGCTCATTGCAGGACCCTTACTGATGGCAGTGGCTGCCTCACAAGGTGCCAACTGCACATCAGGAGCAACTTTGGGGTTCAGTATCTTGCTCAGGGATACTTCGACATGTAGCTCAGTCCCACCCCCATTACTGGTCCACCAGCTCTACCCACTGAGCTACAGCCGCCCAGCTTTAACATGTAAATGAAAATACTGTGAGCTGTACAAATGCAAATCAGGGTAGCAGGAGAAGCTTTACCCCAGGTGATATTTTTCGAAAAGGTATTAAGAAAATCTCTGATATAAATAGATTAGGCTCAGTATAGCCGAATATAGACTCATAAGTTTTAGCTTGAATTGATTCATTTAATATAAGTATGCTAGATTAATTACTGTGTATGTCATTAACAATGGTCAATGTTGTGTAAAAAAGATACACAAACTTATTTATTTTATCCCTCCTGGGACCAAGTTAAAGATAAAACGCCAGTTGTTAAGAAGTTAAAATTTGCATGAAATATTTTGAGATAAGATATTAGAATACATTAATGATTACTGTTTAAAATGTGTGACTTTAAATTCCATGGGTTTTGAATGTTAAGAAGAAGTTAAAGTAATTCTTATTACGTGTGAGAGTTCTTGACCTTTAAGAGTTTTACACTTCCGGGTTGACCGGAGCGTGAGTGACGAGGAAGAACTCCTATTAGCACGGAGTTATGTCTGCAAGTCAAGATTTACATGATGCTGATGATGACGCCATCGTGTGTAAGTAACTTTTACTGTTTTCTCCTTCCCTGTTTAATCTTACTGTGACACGTTTTTTTTATTCATACCACTCTCATTTAATTGTTTTCCGGCTGCCTGTAAGAGATTCCGAGACAGTTCGCAGGAGCTTCAGGAACAACCAGATCTTGCATCGCAGGCTGAAGCTGTGAAGAGTTCTGCTTGGAGTCAAAGGGGGTAAGATTTATTAGATTAGATCCGTTTTTGGTCAATGAGACTATTTTTCAGGTGCATTAAAAGATGTGTTGTGTCCATACGCAGTGCATCGCGCAGTATTGATTGTCCTTATTGATTGTCTCGCTTCCAGCAGCTGTAAAAACACAGTGCTAGCTGAGGATGAGGTGGACCTTTGGAAGTGCGCCACCATGGACTTGATGTCTGAGGAGGAACGGCGGGGTGTCTGGATGGAGCCAGGAGCTCACCGAGCTCTGTGCCGCGCTACAGTCGAAATTATAGAGGCGATTCCAACGTACAGAGCGACGCACCACAGACGTCTTCAAAATGGACCGAATTCAGACAGAAGGCTGGCAGTTACCTCCAGCTCCGAGGCGGCAGACTGACACTTCACGGTGCTGCAGGATTTGGGGCTTCTCGTGAGCTTCCCGTTGTTATGTGGGCAAATTATGCTTTGTACATAGTTGTGATCTATCTATCTATCTCTACATCTATCTCTATATCTATATCTATATATATACTGTATATATATATATATATATATATATATATAGGGGTCGGCGTTTACATTTATAATGACCCAAGGTGACCAATAGTGACAGATCTGCCAACCAGTCACGAGTGATTTTTCATGTTTTAAAGTAGTGGTTTCATCCAATACTAGCCGTTTTTAGACAGAGCACCAAGCCGCCAATTTGCCCGTCCTTTTGGCGGCTCGGTCCGCGGTTTTAGACAGAGGCCGGCAAATTGGAGGTCTGTTGTGGTGCGCCGATTTTCCGCCTCGGAGGGTACACTAATTACCGCCTCGACTGCTATCTAAAACCGAGGCGGAAATGTGCCGGCCTCTGCGTGAGGTGGGCGGAGGTGTCAATGACCTGTACTGCTGTGCGACCCACAACCGGGGAGTTTTAAAACCAAGGAACAGCTGATCACAGCAGTCAGTCCTTCATTTCATCCGCGGACATTAAGATGAACAACTGAACAGCCGCTGAGATCCAGGAGCCTCGGCCTCTGTAGCTGTTTTTTTGTGTTAGCTTGATGTTATGTCGGAAAGCTAAGGATGGTCACTATTTTCAAATTAAAAGCCCCCCGCTAAGAACCCAGTTCTAAACTCCAGTGGGGTGCAATCAGTGTTAATTTTGACAGCAAATTCTGATTTAGTCTTAGTCTTTTGAATAACACACCATTTAGTTTTAGTCATATTTTAGTCATCTGAAATCGTTTAGTCTTAGTCTAGTTTTAGTCGACTAAATATCTAAAGAGTTTTAGTCTTAGTCTAGTCTTAAGTCTTTTAGCCTTAGTCTAGTCTTAGTGAGTGGTAAATCTCTCTCTCTCTCAATTCATTTCAATTCAAATGGCTTTATTGGCATGAGGCAACACTGTACATATTGCCAAAGCAAGGGTTTGGAAATAAAAAATAATAACAATAAAGGAAAACTATATTTACAACAAATTATTTATAATCTATACTGTTGGTAATACTGTAACTATGATTGACTCAATCTATGATCAAAACTATGATTGACTCAATCATAGTTACAATCAATTAATCTCAGTCAATAAGTAATTAATAACAATGAATCAATCAGTTTGTGTCAACTGAAAATGTCATGTCTCTCTCTCTCTTTCTCTCTGTGTAAATGTCGCTTCAATTTGGTAGTGTTTTTGCTCCACACGGTTTGCAGACGGTCTGGTTGTTATATGTGAGGTGTGCCCAGATATCAGTTCTTCGTTTTCGTCCTGGACCTAGCTCTGACATTTCTGTTGTTCATGAGGCATGCTGTTGCCCTCGGACCGGGTGCACTGCAAACCGTTAATGCTAGCGTCTTGCTAATGAGCGAAGTCAGCTGAAATCCGCCAAAGCTGTTCAAGTAAATATCATGTAAACAACCTAACTCTTGTGAAAACGTGCGAAACTGTGCGAAGTTCTGCAAACTCGTCTTTGTTCTCCTTCTGTGTAAATGCTGCTGCCTCTGTTTAGCTTGCCGCGGCTTTTTAAAGTGGCTCTGCTGTATTCTGCATCGGTCAACCTACCCTCAAAAGATTCACTCTGATTGGATCTCTTCTCCATTCGTCCCACCCTAACATTTTCGTCTCGTTTTTATTCGTTGACTAAAGTGTCGGTTATATTTCGTCACAGTCTTCGTCATCATATCTGACTTTTTATTTAGTTTTCGTCCGTGAGAAAGGTTCGTTGACGAATATTTTTCGTCATAGTCTTCGTCAACGAAATTAACACTGGGTGCAATGTAAAGCTCTTATTTTGAAGACAAATTCTATGTCACCGTTCACAGCCCAACTTCCAGCTTCACGTCACGTCACATGTTTACGCCTACCTCAGAGGCGGCTTTTGGAAAAGGAGGAATATTACGCCTGGGTTTTAGAAAGACAGGCCGTCAAATTGCCGCCCTTACCTTGGAACAAATGTGCTGTCTTTTCTATCTAAAAAGGGCTACTGAGTGAGGAAATTCAAGCCAGGCCACACATTCTCTGGCCAGGCGTGGTTTCGCTGCTATTCATATGCTAATTAAAGCCGTTCGCACCTCCGGGAGCTCCACATACGTCGTGGTTCATTTCGACAATTTTCGGCACAGACGAACGCCACGTTCATAGCCTGTAAATTGTTGTTAATTGCCGAAAATTAGGCAGATTTCCGGGTCTTTACGGGGCCGAAAATCCCACTTTTCATGCAGTGCCCTGTAATCTGATTGGCCACCCTGTGTGCCCCTCCCCCAGTGATCATTGACTCGGGGTAATCATCATTGCGTTAAAGCTCTTTACCGACGCTGCATGTTACGCTGGATTTGTGGGAAAAAAAGACAGTTGACGAGCTGACAGAGTAATATTGCCGTTCATAGTCCTGCTACTAGCCTGGATAAAGTCTAAGGTATTTGTATCAAGACTATTAATGTTAAAAAAAATGTACTTATGGCTGATATAAATAAACAAATCTCAATACTGGTACTGGCCTCAAAAATCCAGTCTTGGTCAGGCTATTATCATATGGATTTAAACAACATTTCCAAAATTGTTTGTTTACATCAGCAGCTTATTCTCAACCATCCCTGTTCTTCTTTGTATCCTTCAGCTGCCCGAAACAGAAAGTGGGCCTTGGAGGACCATAAAGTCAAAGACCCATCCACGGTGGAGGCTGTTGGAAAAAAACCCACCCAACAAATGGTTCAGTCAATCCCTACCTGACCACAACAGCTCCAAGGGAAATGTTTTTTGACCAGACAAGTCTACAAAACCTTTTTGCCAAGCTCTTTGGACTGGGAGGATTTGCCTTTCTCTGAAAGTCTGACTGAGTTTTTGTGTGAGGAAAACAAAAGATGTAGACATTGTTTGTGAAACAAAGCCACATCTAAATGTGCAAAATCGGAAAGAAATGGCAAAAAACAACCTGGAAATCAGAACGCAAGTCAAGAACTTACCAATTACCTCAACTCCTGCTTGTCAAACTAACACAGAGAGAAGTTTTTGCTGCAATTGTCATTTTCTCTTCCCCTGACTGCTCTCCACTTGATCGGCTGTAATGTAAGTTTGTTAGTGATAGGGTACTGCTGCTACATCCAAAGACCAAATTAAAATATCAAATTCTTGACAGACTTTGATTTATTTTTTGTATTATTGGGGCCCGAGCACTATCTGTGCGAGGACCATATTGTTTCTGTAAGTTCAAAGTGTTCATAGAGTAAAACCACAAGCCGCACACACTTTTTCCTTTAATGTGATCACATTAAAAACATAAACATTAATATTTAAAGTTTAGGGAGCATATTTAGGATTGGACTGAATTAGCTGAAAACAAACAGGGGAAGTGAGAGAGGAAAAAAGCATTCAGAGAAAAATCTGACCATTACTGGTGCAGCTGAGGAGCCTGTGAACTATCCTGACTAAAAGGCCTTTTGGATTTATTTCAGGGCCAGTTTTCTATTTTATATTAATTAGGACTTGGTTTAAAACAAGGTGTAGAGATCTAAAGGTTGAGATGTAAAAACCTTCAGTCAAGTAAAGTCTCATTCAGAGATCCATTCAGAGGCATAGAAAGTAATCAAAACTAAAACATTAACGCATTAAAACAGCATCTGAAAGACAGAACGGAAAAAAGTTAATATAATAAGCTGTAGCTGTAGAAAAAAAATGCATTGAATTAATGTGCTTATTTGAAAGCCACAGTGAACAATTATGAGTTAGATGAGTGGACAGTTTTACTTCAATTACGTTCCTGACTACTGCGGCGAGGCGAGGCATCGCACCTGTCTCTTTAAGGCGCGTGCACCTTATCTGGATGAAAACAAGTGGATGAAACAACGGCTTTGAGGTGCTCGTTTTTCCTCACCTACACCTACTAAGTAACGCGACTGCCACAGTTGTTAGATTTACTCAATGAGACCAACATTAATCTCCTATAAAGAGTTTAACCAGCCAGCAGAAAACCTCTAAAAACTTGCTGATAAAGTTACTTGGCTCGTTATCGCCAGCGGGAAGACGACTTTGGTTCAGTAGACCGGCTACTGCCTCTGAAACGTGCCGGTAGCATGGATGTAGCCTACTAGCCCCTGGTCGCTGCTCCCTCTGTATTTCTCCTAAAACAAACGTCGGAGCATATTTCCTAACAGGCGATATCTGGATAAACTGACCACAGACTGGGGATTTAACAGTGACTTTCTCACATGAAAAAATATTAAACCTTTTATCAGCGAGCGGACTTTATGTCCAGTTGTGATGCTGGCCGTGTGTGTTTTGAATGTTGTTTCAACTATGTGCGTTTGCTTGAACATCTTTTAAATACATGTTGCCGCTTAATATGTTTTATGTAGCCTATGGCATTTTTAAGCTTCATGTGTGTTATTGGACAGAAAGAGCAGCGCTGCCTCGGAGCCACTTAAAGAGGGGCTTTTTTATGTGCACCAATATAGCTATGACAAGGTACGTTTGTGTGTAATGTAAAACATGGACTGTGAGGAACGAGGATGAGCACGATAAGTGTCTGACTCAGAATCAGTTTGTGGCTCTGATGGCTCAAACAGGTCGGGCTGGGTCCATCCGATGACGCTGCTAGCTTACATTGTTACTGTAGGTTACGTCCTTGTACAGTACACGGAGGCAGCTCCCCTCCTGCGCGGGGGCATGATTCCTGCGCCTCTAACTGACACGCCCCCAGCGTTTTACAGCAGAGAGAAGTGCCTGTTTTTCCAAGATTTTGAGACCTAATTTTATATACTTGGCAATTTTTTAAATCTTTCAAATTTGGCTCAGTGGTCAATGACACATGTTTCTGTGGTATGACAAACTCATAACACAAATGTATTTCTGCTTTACACAGACTTTAAAGCTTTTTTGTTCTTGGGTACATTACATACAGAATCATAAAAATATTGAGTTCAACCTTAAACAAAGTTTCACTTGAAATAAATTGAAGAAATCTGGCTTTATGAATATGAAATTTACCCAGCAGACAGCAATTTAAACACATCATTAATTTCCTTATTAGATTCAACACTCAAAAATAAGACCATCTTCCGTAATTGTGACCAGGATCTTATAAGACTCCCAAATTAACAAAGACATTTGAGTCCAAAAGTTAGTAGAATGGAGGCATCCATAAAATAAATGAGAAAAGGACTCAACCTCTTCTTTGCAGAACGGAACATTGAGGGGACACATCGGGTCTAAACTTGCTAATGAATTCATTACAGGGATAGTATCTATGTAAGAGTTTAATATGAACTTCTTTAACTTTACAGGGGATAAGAAATCCAGTCGGTCCAGACATTCCTGCTGATGTTAGGAAACATCTCTCTCCAACAATGAAAGGAGTTGGGATATTGACTGTGAATAGAAGTAAAAACCCTCCTTATATGAGCATTATTACAAGAACGTTCCTCAAAAGCCCTTCCACCAAGCCACAGTGCAGGAATCCTTCACGAGAAAGGTTCATACAGAAATGATGCCTTAATTAGGGATAGTAATTTAGCAGGTATACTTTTAAGTATTCCGGAATGCAAAGAGCGAGAGATATCTAATGCTCTTTGTTGGGTGAATTCTTCATAAGTAGCTAGATCCCCAGTATCATTTAGAAGCTCATAAATAAACACAATACCTTGGTCATACAATTCCTTAAAAAATAGAGTCTTATTTTTGTATACAGCATGTTGATTATTCCATAATACACGTGTGTGGGGAGAAGTTGCGTTTGAAAGCGATTTTCCATGAGTCTAGGACTTGTAAATAAAAGCATGTAGTAGAAATAAATATATGTAAAGCTAAGAGTCAGGACATAAATACTGAGTGACATATAATAACACATATACTGTACATATATATATATACATATGTATATGTATATATGTATGTATATATATGTATGTATATATGTATATATACATATATACTATACATATATACATATATATATATATATACATATATATATTAGGGCTGTCAAAAGATCAATTTTTTTAATCGCGATTAATCGCATTTTGTCCATAGTTAACTCGCGATTAATCGCAAATTAATCGCAATTTTTTTGGCACATTTTTTTCTGTTCTAAATGTACCTTAATGTATTTTTTCATGTTCTTAATACTTTTAACAACATAAGAAAGGTCAAATATACTTGCATTATGAAAATGTTCATTCAACACTTCAAATCATGCAGGAAAATAAATCCAGGGTTGTCTGCTTTTGGCGAGGGGGGGCGACGGGCCCTCTATATCTGCCGTCTGTTTGGCTTGCAAGTGGTGTCCACTGACACTGCACGTTTTTCTTCTTGTCAATCAGTATCACACTGATGATCGCCATGGCTCCGGTGCAGCAAAACAATAAAAAGTACGACTTGAAATTCAAACTTTCTGTCGTGATATATTCAGAGGAAAACTCGGGAGAAGCAGCCGCTAGACGTTTCTCTGTCGACCCCAAGAGAGTGAGAGAAACGGAGCTTCAGCGTCTGTCCAAGGAGGACAGCAGCAGCGCCAGGCTGCCTGCTGGAGGGAGGAAGAAGGCTAGCGAGGAGCCTGAGATAAACATGCGGGGATGAGTTATCAGCAAACGGGCACGCCACGAGAGAGTGTCCCGCAAAATGATCAGGGCGATGGCGAAACAAATGTCCGCCACCGTGATTGACAGCAGAGATGAGGAGTTTGCAGCGAGTGCTGCTTTTCAGTCCGCCGTGTTTTTAACGAACCGCCAGCCCTGCTTCTTCTTCTTCTGATTCCCTTTCTTCTTCTTCTGCCACCCTCTGAATCAAGACTACGGGTGCCGCCGACGGCCGTAAATCATACAATGCGCGTTTTTTTTTTTTTTTTTTTTAAATATACTGAGCGTTAATCGCGCGTTAAAAAAATTGACGGCGTTAAGAGGACGTTGCGTTAACGCGTTATTAACGCGTTAACTTTGACAGCACTAATATATATACATATATATACATATACACATACATATATACATACATATACACATATACATATATACATACATATACACATATACATATATATATATATATATATATATATATATATATATATATATATATATATATATATATATATTCTGATTGTAACAGAATAAAAGAAGATGTAATCAGATTACAGACACATCCAGCAAAAAGAGGATTTCTTACAAGATTATAATTTCATAATAAAGAATGATATAGCAGTCTGTAACCATGAGCATGACCTCACTTCAGGAGTCTCAAATCACTCTGCAACTGTGCTGTACTCTGATTTTCGGCTGTAACGATTAACAAGTTAACATTACACAGCAGAATTTAGCGTCATGCTAACACTCCAACAGACACACACGTTAGCTAACATGCAAACCTGTTTGTAAAAACACGACGATACGGAAACAAGCGAGACCGCCCCTTTTGGCGCGCACCATCTGCATTCGTCAGAAAATCTGTGGGCGGGCCTATAGGCTTGTCGCTGATTGGCTCAACTAGTAGAGTGTCCATCCTGTCTGCAGATGCTCTGTGTACTAGCCCCAGGTTCAATTTCCCACCTGCATGCCACTTCTTCACTCTCTCATACTGTTTCCTGTCATCTCTCAAACTGATCTATTAACATATTAAGGCCAGAAATCAACCTCAGATGACATCTTTAGTAACCTCTATATTTGAGAGATAAAAAGAAACCTCTCTGCACAAAAGCCTTTGACTGTAATATCTCAACAAATAAGACGAAGATTTGGAACATGGATTTCAGATTTCAGATTTAAAGGGATATTCCGGTGTAAGTTTTAATCTATGGTCTACACCATGACACCAAGTAAGACCCCCCCTCGAGAGATCATGTTTGCGGACCAATAGTTTACATAGTTTTGACAACCTCAGAAATGGAGGTTCAAAGTTGCTTAGCTCGGTTGGTAGAGTAGGAGTTCTGTGTTCAGAGAATTTGCTTTTATCCTGAGTTTGAGTCCGACTTCTCTTGTCAAATGTTAAGATAAAAATTAATAGAACAAACACAGAAACACTTGTTAACAGGAAACGCAAAAAGATACTTTTTTATTGATATCTAATTTCTCTGGTCTTTATTTGTTATTAATCCAAAACTAACTGATTGTAATCAAGTTACATTACTTTAATATTGTAATTGGGTGCATACATATTATGTATGTACTAGTGCCCCAGTATGTAAGAATCTATGTCTTACCTTTTTACTAGATATTGTTTAATTTGTACATTTATTAATGTACTGATTCTGATTCTGATTCTGCTTGGGGAGGTCAATGACGTCATATTCTGATCAGTCATAAATAAGAAAATGTTTCTAATATCTTATCATGTTATGTTTGTTGTGGAGCTGTTGAAAGAAGAGAACAATTCTGGGAAAAACGGAACAGGTGCCATCTCTAGAGAGTGATTACTCTGAGCAGCATTTATGGGAATAGATTACAATACTTTATATTTGAATATACTTTTTTTTTTTTTTTTTGGAATGAAGCGGGGTCGGTTTGGTGAGGCAGCGGAAACATGTGGGGGGGCATTGCCAGATGCTAACACCTGGAGAATAAGAACAGCTACATCCAAATGCTGTTTGTTGAATTCCCAAAGGGTACTAAAAGACAATTCCCACCCCTTTTTGCTGTCTCATTAACACATGTGATCAGGTTTGATGTTTCCCAGCTGTAAGATGCTCCTATATTGTCTCCGTGCATGGCATGATGGGACAAAAATGTCCATCAAGTGCCCATCAAACATTCAGCTCAGTTTTGTGACAGTGTAATAACTATATTACAGCTTTTTA
The DNA here is from genome assembly GCA_963678695.2 of Diplodus puntazzo. Classification (NCBI taxonomy): domain Eukaryota; kingdom Metazoa; phylum Chordata; class Actinopteri; order Spariformes; family Sparidae; genus Diplodus; species Diplodus puntazzo. Next base: position 11,114,956 of record OZ023155.1, on the reverse strand, counting down.
GCAACATCAAACATAGCTGTCTGAAAGAAAATGACTGTGGCTGAATAACATTTCAGAAATGTGTCAGCTGCTATCAGAGGCAGAATAATTGAGGGAGCTGAAAGTAAACTGAAAATTGAACCTGACTGAAAGGATCTAATAGACCGGTTCTAAAATCATAATTTTATCAGTGCAGAGAGATGAAGATTAAACATTTGAAATGCTGTAAACGCTCAAAAATATTTCATATATAAAAGACTTCCATCAGAGCTACTTTATTTATACTACTCATTTGATATAGTTATTATATGTCTCTAGTTACATGCATTAGCTAAACGAGAATGCAACACTGAGGTATCTTCTCCAGTTTAAGTCTTTCTTTCTGAGACTTCTTTCGTAAGTGTTTACATTACACCAGTTCACAGCAGAGTCTAAACACACAGGACAGTGTCACACGTCGACACATACCACAGTTATTCACAAGCATGCCACCTGTGAGCAGATCCACTTTACTTTAAAAGCTGTGTTTTGTTCATCTTTGTACCCCTCTATCCATTTGAATAACAGCTGAAGACAAGGACCAGATGTGAAAGTCTATAATGCTGTCGGGGATAAAAAAAAAAATGTTTTAATTTCAGCTGGATTTTACAAATAAATGTGGGGTCTGAGCAGAATGAGTGTGGAGGAATCTGTCACGTTGGCATGTAAAGTTTACATGATGGCTGACCCGATCTCTGTTCTGTGTGTGTGTGTGTGTGTGTGTGTGTGTGTGTGTGTGTGTGTGTGTGTGTGTGTGTGTGTGTGTGTGTGTGTGTGTGTGTGAGAGAGAGAGTGTGTGTGTGTGTGTGTGTGTGTGTGTGTGTGTGTGGGCCCCTCACTGGTATGTTATTGTCTGACCATACTGACACGTTGGTCTTTAATCCTCACGTCTAAACTAACAATACCATGAATGGTACCTTCTGGTATTTTTAAAAAGCCTGACAGGATATACAAAGGAACAAGTTTTAGAAAATGTCAAATTGAAATGTATAAAAAGTGAATAATAATAAGTGACAGAAATCATTTTTCATTATGAATTTTTGGTTTTAAAAAATAGATTCTTTGTTAAAGTTGGTCGAGACATCTGTCTCCCCATCTGGGTCTTGAGAGGAAAACTTATCATACTCTGTCCAGACCAATTGGAAGTGTTGCAATCATTTAGTATCATAAAGGCAATCAAGTCTAAACTCTGAACTTTTCTTCCATGTTATGAGAGTTTCATTCATAGACATTATGTTTCACCGGGATATCTGCTGTCATCTCCTGGTCAGCACCTGCAAATGCAAACTGCAAATCTGCTTTCTTCTAACCAAGACAGTCGGGTGGGTAGGAAGGTAAATGTTGGCAGAGGTAATTTTAACAAATAAAAAAGCCGAGACTTCAAAGTATACATCCACATTAACTGCTGTAATCAGGTAAAACCATTGTTGTGTTATATCAGATCATGCTTGAGTCTCTGTTCTTGCTGTTTTGCTTCATGGCCAGTGGGTGGCAGCAAAGCTCCATCATGAACAGAGAGACCGGCTCCATTGTGTGCCTCAGTTTCTGTTGTCAACTTGTGTTGCCAGGTCTGATTAGTATAAGGGACTTTGACCTTGTTGTCCCTTGACATGGTTAGCACACTTTTGTTTTCTTTGGGCTACATCTTCTGGGCTGGGCATGTGTCTGCTAAACAGAGCACAAAGTCATAAAGGATTTTTATAAAAAAGCAATAATAATGTGTACTTCACGAACTGTTTCTTTCATCCCACATAAAGCACAGAATTTTGTTGATTCTAGCATTAATAGATTAGGTGATTGCAATAATTGTTTGCCTATGTGCCAAAATATACAATGCAGTGTATCTTTCAGGGGATTTTCTGGTTAAGTGAAGACATTCGTATGTTCCAAATACATGTGGCCTAAAACAGACACATTATGTTAATTAGAAATCTATAAAATAAAATAAATACATCTTGTCCCAGCTTTACCATATAAATAGATATAAAATCTTGATTTATGTATGTGCTGTTGGAAATCTGCCTTAGCCTTACTCGCTGACACATAAATAATCATTGTAAGAAAATGATTTTATTTATTTTATTTTATTTTATTTATTTTTCTCTCGCGATATCTGGCAACCCAGCGCGCAGCCAAGTCTCCTGTCAGCCCGTCAGGAAACACACCGGAGGTCCTCCGTCAGCCGCGGAAATGTTCAAAACAGACAAACTAAAAGCTTTGGTGAATGAGAGGCTTTCAGCAGCTGTCGACGAGATAATCAGCCTCTTTGAACAAACTATTAAGGAATATGAGGAGGCGGTTTTTCGTTCTAAGCAGGACATCGACCATCAGCGGAGGCGGGCCGGCTGGAAAGGTAACAGATTAACTTTCACCTCAGGGCAGCTCTGACACTGAGGGTCTGCTTCACTCCTCCTTTAATCACAGTAGCGTTCGTTATGTCTTCAGTGTGCCGGGCCACTTCCTAAATACACACAGAGGACAGAGCAAGTAGCGCCATTTTGCATCCCTGCAGGGAGGAGGGGGATGCAAAATGGCTGTTTCTGGCACACAGCGGTCGTCAGGGGATACCTTCTAACTGCTCAGCGAACTGCACGGACCGAAAGCAACATGGTGTGGAAGCGGTCCTGTAGCCCAGTGGCTCCCAAATGGTGTGCAGCGAGAGGTGAAGTTAGTTTTAGGTTGGATATCGAACAGACGTTCACTCCGTAGACACCCAGCGGCGCCTCTTCTCAGTTACACCCGGTGTTGGCAGCAGGAGGACGGTCAGCTCACCTCAGAACCCCGCGCTGCGCCGGAGCCTGATTTAGGGACCATCAATAAATGTGTTTATTTGATTTACACAAAAACTATGTTTCTTCATGCTGACTTGATGATATTAGCCCACATTATGATTAAAAATAATTATACTGAACTGCTTCCATGTGGGGCACTTATTTTGATTGCCAATTCATTTATTTGGCAAAAGAAATGTTTTAGAAGATAATGGCTTTTTCTTTTAGTAGCCTCCATGTCATGTGACCCAGTGACTTAAAACCAATACCGAATTGTATTACTGTATGGGACAAATAAGTCAGACCTGTTTGTGTTAGCCCACATTTTACTATTTCTCCTATTTTGTATGAATGTTTATTTTGAAAATCAGCTTTTTTTTTTTCAATGGCTTCCATGTCATGTGACCCAGTGACTCCAAACCAATGCCGAATTGTATCACTACACAGGTCACCAAAGACACACCTCTTTTTTTATTAGTTTTACCCTTCTTCTGTTTTATTGAAAACCTCTTACAAGAGCTTTCATGTTGGCCTGGCTTCCCTGATGTAGTGGTGGCCAATAACCAGATGCAATTTTAGAGTGCAGAACGAAATTGTGATGCATTAAAAAATCTTTGGTTGTAAATAACCAAATATGTTCTCTTACTTTTACCCAGATGATCAAACTAAAGCCTAATTTTTGTTTCTCTCGTGTGTGTAACTGTCCAGCCCCCCTGCAGCTCAGTGTGCAGGAAGACCACACTGCCCCCGAGCAGGATCACAGTGAGAGGAAGTCTGACGTGTGTGATGATGACCAGGAGCACCTGCACATTAAAGAGGAAGAGGAGGAGCTGTGGACCTCTCAGACAGGTGAACAGCAGGAGGAGGCTGATACTAAAGATTCTATGTTCAATATCATTTATGTGCAAAGGAGAGATGAAGATGGATGTCAGCTCCCTCATCCAAACCAAGAAGGGGAAAGTTTGCCCGGCTGCTCATCTGAAGAGTTGAAATCAGAGCCTCATCAAGAAGATGCATCGGAGCCGACCAGCGACTGTCAGATGAGTGAAGTCAGTGATGACGAATGGAGAGACGGCGGAGGATTTCAACAACCACAGCAAGCCGCTGAGACAGCGGACAGGCCGTATACCTGCAGCGTTTGCAACAAGAGCTTCAGGATTAAATCCATCCTGACTCGCCACATGAAGACGCACACGGGAGAGAAACCTTACAGCTGCAGTGTTTGTGGAAAGAGCTTCATCCAGCGCTCCTATCTGCAGACTCACATGAACTCTCACTCCGGGCAGAAGCCGTACACATGTAGCTTCTGTGGCAGAGGGTTCACGCAAGTTGGAAACATGAACGCACACATTCGAATCCATACGGGGGAGAAACCTCACAGCTGTGGCGACTGTGGTAAAAGCTTCAGAGAGAAAGCAGATCTCATCAAGCACACAATCATTCACACTGGCGAGAAGCCCTACGTCTGCTCTGTATGTAGTATGAAATTCAGCGCTCAGTCCAATCTGACGCGCCACATGAAGACTCATTCAGGGGAGAGGCCGTACAGCTGCTCCGCTTGCGGGAAAAGATTCATTCGGCGCTCCCATTTAATCATTCATACGAAGACTCACGCAGGAGAGAAGCTCGAGACCTGAGAAATAATTATATTGCATCATGGAGTTTATTTGATCATTTCTGAGATAGAGTGAACAATGACTCACATCAGAGGAATAAAGTGTGTAAACTTTTTCATACTTTAGAAAATGAACCAAACATTGTACAGCCATTTTCTCTACTATGTTTTTTTCCATATGGTTTACTCAACAAGTTGTAACACTGTGATTTTCTTTGTGTAGAGTGCAATCTTCAAATGTCATTTCTGTCTAATGGTCCTGAAAAGAAATTAAATAAGGAGGCATTTTTACCTCCTACAAAATCAATGTGATCAGTTTGTCAGTGATGCCTCTTATGAAGTAAAAGTCCCCTGAAATAAATAAATGTAACATTATTAAATAATAGGCCCCTGAAATGAATAAACCTTGAAAAAATGTGGAAAAATATGTGTGTGTGTGTGTGTGTGTGTGTGTGTGTGTGTGTGTGTGTGTGTGTGTGTGTGTGTGTGTGTGTGTGTGTGTGTGTTTTGTAAATGTACTGTCTCATTGATCTATTTGGTAGATTAACTTTATTGGCACATTTATTTCATATGCATATTTATCATACACATTATTTATTTGTTTATATGTACATACTGAGACACATGACACTATTGCCACAAAAGTCAGAAGCTATTTAAAAATTATACAGAACACTTTTTTTAAGTTTGTTTTATTTTGCAATGTCTTTATGAAGCATTACTGATGCGCTGAACGTTCACTTACTTTTGTCTCTGCTGGGGCCCCGTATTTAAAAAAAAAATGTAGCGGAAGTGTGGTGATGTCATTTCCGTTGCGCGAAAACTGAAACTTTGGCGCCGCAGACCATCACGGAGATGACTCCAAACATTGAATTAGCACCGTAGATAGATACTTCTGTCCGAGAAGTCAGTAATCTGCAGGTTGTGGAGATTCACAGTCGTTCTAAATGAAGCAGAGTAACGTTACGCTCCGCTCGGGTTGCTGATGAGCGTCTTCCGTTGTCAACGTCGTCGTTCCGTTAGCTAAACAAACAAACAACTCATCAGCCCATTCATTCTGGACGAGCTGGCTGTGGGGAACCGAAAGCTAAGGCTCTTAACTTATCAAACCAGTCTGTGGTTCAATCAGAGTCAGCATGAACAGGACCAAACTGAAGAAGGTGAGTTCAGAAGGTTTAGCTAGCTTTTAAAGTAACGACCCAGCCTGTGATGAAACGGTTAACAGTGAAATATGTTACCTGTCAGTGTTTATCATGTCTGCAGCCTGTCATTAACTCACCTGTGTGTGTGTCCGTCTGCCTTGATTGATTCCTCCACTGCCGCCGCCGTCTTTAGCTTTCAGAAGCAGCAACACACGTTATTCTTACATTTATGTAAAATCCACACAACGTTTTACACAACTGAGGGTTCAGATAGATGTATACATATCATATACATTGTTTGCATGTGTTTTCTGAATGAACACGATCAATGAATTATCACCAGGAGTTTATCTCTGACAAATGATTGACTGAAAGTGTCCTTTCTACAGCCTGACATGTCACATGAGTAACATGCTCTCCTGCTGGACAACAATCGTCTGACACCACTGAAATGCTCTGTAATGTTTGCCTTGTTGTTTCTGTCAGGCGCCAGGAGGGCAGAAGAACATCTCCTCCTTCTTTTCCTCTCAGAACCACAAGCAGGTAAATTGGATTATATATTCTTTTTGGTTAGTCATTTCACTTTTCACAGCTTTTTCTTTGCTTTTTTCACTCATTGCTACCTCGTCTTCACTCAAAATTCAATGTTGATATTATTGCTTAGGTGCGTATTAGTGTTGCCACAATGCTGGATTTTCTATATTCTGTAGAGTACCATGAAAAATTTTGGTTTTTTAATACAATAGGGAAGAATTTAAAAGGGAACTGCATGACATCCAGATACGACTCTTTTATTCACCTATTAGGAGGGAAGAGCAGAGTAACTGTAGTAAACATTAAATATCACATTTTTTAGAAACAACATTTACGCCAGTAAAGACAAACTGTGTAATCATTTTAGGATGACACAATTGTGAGACGATGAATATTTCATTAATCCAGTATCACCCATGTCTAATTCTTCGAGACTTTTTGTTTTGTTTTGGCAGCACTTTTCCCTTCTTTTAAACTAGTTAAACACCTCCTTTGCAAGGATGTTACTGTTTAACTCGTTTTTTTTATGTCACTTTAATTTTCGCTCGACTCCTTGAATCTGTATCTAGTGAAGTACTATTTCATTTCCCTCTGACTTCGATTAACAATATACCAATAATTACTTTTAGACTATGTATTGAATTTCACATTTGACCCTTGTTTCTTTTAGGACTCATCTTCCACAAAATTATCTGTCACTGGCGCAGCACTCACAAAGATTGAACCTCAGATCAAATATGGCGAAACCTCAACATTCAGACCTCATTCCCCCTTAAAGAGGAGTATCCTCGGGGACCTCGATAACTTCCTGCCCTCGTCGCCGGATCTTCCCCTCGCTGTGCCCGAGACCCCTAAGAGTCAGATCAGGCATGCTTCGTCTCCTTCCTCCAGCCTGGAGAAGCTCAACCAGCTGTCCCCCATCTGCCGTAGCCCCCGATCCAAAGGACAGAGTGTACGGAGAGGTATCATCAAGGATGGAGGAAAAACCAAGAGGGCTGAGGGATGTTCCAGCTCCATAAAAAGACTCATGAGCCCTCCTCAAGAGTCGCACAATGCCAAGAAACCAAGAACTATCAATTCACCGGCAAAAAGAACACTACTCAGCCCCACAAGTGTCAACCTGAAAGTTATAAGACCTATGATTGGCCCTCTGAAGACACCTCATTTCTCCAGGAAGGAGCCAGAAGGTCACAGCAGAGGTACTGAAGTTGTCTCCAATGACAACAAAAACAAAATGTTGTCACTGAAGTCTGTTTGGAAGAGAGACCTGAAAGAGGGAGCTAAAAACGAGAACGATTCTGGTTTTACTGTGATAACAGAGCAGAAGGCAACTGAGGTCAAAGCCAGTGGAAACCCACACACTCACACGGGTAACAGTCTTAGTGCGCACACGCACAAACCTGTCGCACAAACTATCACACCTGCTACGCACACAAGTGGAGAGATGGACATTAACGAGAGAGGAGCTACAGGAACAGCAATGACATCGTCAAATGGAGACGAAAACAATGTCACATCAGCAGATCAGGGGCAAGCTGGAGGTACACTGATACATTTTGATTATAACCAACTTAATGTTTTTATATGATAAAAGTATTTCTCTTGAGCAAAGACAAGATTTCAGCCATTGAGTGATATTGGGCAAAGAAATGGTCAGTTTACCTTTTTTGTATAGACCGGTAAATACACCTGAACGTCCTCTAATACATGTAATATTTGAATTTTCAGATTATGCGTGTAAATGAATCACCTGTATCTTCTGCTTGCATGCTCATTTGCATTGAATTGCCACTCACGGGACGAATTAACGATGGAATTTAATTAATTCACATCCTTGTGTTTGTTACTTTATCACACACAAAAACAACAGGAATGACGTCAGCGTGTCCTGTGGAGGATGGCCTGGATGAGAGCTGGTTTACAGACCAGATGGATCACGATGGAGGTCTTGTCACACAGGAGAAACCCAAAAAACCTCGGTGAGAAACTCGTGAACACACTGACTTGGACAACATTGGTGCAGTTAAATTAAGTTAGGTGACAATAAATTAGCTCATGTCAGTAACAGAGGGCACATAAAGAAGTGAGAGCACATGACACATATGTAGGTGGGTTTTTATAAAAGTTTTTAAAAATGACGCATGGCAGATGATTGAAAAAACATCTGTTATTAAGTCCTCTCTGTCCCAACAGGAAGGTGCCAGATCATGTTATCCTTTCTGGAGGCAGAAACAACCGGTACTGGGTGTTAGACGTGGAGGAGAGGCCTGGACACAAAACTCTGATGCTCACATGCTCAAAGTCTCTACATCCAACTGAGACGTGTCTGCTCAAGGATGGATGGTAATGCTGCTGTTCATTTCCTCATTTTCACTGTAGCTAACATCATATTTAACAATGACTTTGGACTTCAGGAGGGCTGCAACGAACGATTATTTTCATTTTTGACTCATATGTTGATTATTTTCTTAGTTAATTTTTCTTATTATATAACTCAACACCTGACAAAACAACTACTAAAATAGTTTGTGATTAATTTACTAGTAGACATCTATCAATTAAATTCTAAACTATAGTATGTACAGTAGTGGTACAAATACCCAGTTCCAGTTGGCTCCGATTTTAAGCTTTTATTCTCTTTATAATCAAACATTTGACTTGAAGGCATAGGTGTCAATTGGCCACACACAGTCCAATATTTTAAATTCAGGGTCTTTCATCACAGCGTTAGAAGAAGCACATTATTCATAAGCTGCTGTCCATTCATTGGACTTCTTCCTTTCTTTTTCAGGGAGATGACGCCTGTTCGTCGAGGTGATGTAGTGCATCTGGAGGGCCACTCTGAAGGTGCACCCTGGGTAGTGGACAGGGAGCAGGGCTTTCTGGTTCTACTACCTGACAGCCTCATTTCTGGTACCAGCATCTCGAGCTCCATCCGCTGCATGAGGCGTGCAGTACTGGGAGATATGTTCAAGGTAAAAAGCTTCGCTAATACCATTACGATCACAACCTGTCTTTTTATGTTGGTTGGTTGTTTTGTTGACTGTTTCACAGAGTTTTTGCTTTCAATTATGTTTTAGGCCTTAGTTTGTTGTTGGTGCATTCAGTTACATTATATTGTGCAGCTTTCATCTTATTTTAAATACACACACTTCAGTAACACAGCGCTACTTTCTTTATCTTCTCTTATTCTTTGTTTTTGCCATGATGCAGAGTTTTGACGGTGGCTCCAAGCAAATGCTGAACGGCACCATGGTTCATGAAGTCTTCCAGAGAGCTGCTACAGCTAAAGATTTTTCTTTGGGGACATTGTCTAAGCTGGCGGACCAGGCCCTGCATAGTCCTCAGTACCTGGGGGACATGTAAGTGGTTTGATTCTACTCTGCACGGTGCTGCAGACCTTCTCCTTTCTATAATGATTGAAACAAAACATAAGAAACAGTTGCTTGTGAAAATTTCCTGTAGATTTAATGATGTTTCGTGATTATCATGTTTTTCACTTTTGTGTACTTATTGTTTGTCTTGTTCTTGTTCACGTGTCTCTAGGTACAGTTTGGGTGTAAGCCAGGAAGAGATGAAGCAGGAACTTCATGATTATCTGCCCTCACTGGAACATTGGGCAAAGGAATACCTCAGCTCCACGACACCGAAAGCCATCAGCCTCAAAATGTACACAGTGGATTTTTTTTTTTAACAAAACAAGCTCTGAAAGAGTCCACCTGATTGATTTGTGCATATTAATCAGTGTAATCAGTGTCACAAGTGTCAAAAGTAAGACTTGTAATACTGAAGATGTTCGTACAAAGTTTAATCAGTTTAAAATGTCACCTTAATTGATTAAATGTTTCTGTGTCTGTCTCCGCGACTCAGCCCTAGTCACAGCATAGCGCCGAGCAGGGGTCAGGACTCGGCAACTGTTGTCACGGTTACAGAGCTGGCAGACATAGAAGAAAACGTGTGGTCACCGAGATTTGGTCTGAAAGGGAAAATCGATGTGACTGCGCGTATTCGAATCCAAAGGCCACGAAACGGAAGTCACAGAACCCCGGAAGAGAAAACCGTCCCCTTGGAGCTGAAAACTGGAAAGGAGTCGAACTCTATAGAGCATCGCAGTCAGGTAGGTGGACCACAGGATGGTCAACTAGGTAGATTATCAGCACATTTAATCACACAGCTATGGCTTCCAGATGTCCATATATGTGTGATTTTCTGTCTATAGGTGATTCTGTACACTCTGATGAGCTTGGAGAGATACAATCCGGAAGCTGGCTTGTTGCTTTACCTCAAGACTGGCAACTTGCACCCTGTCGTGGCCAGCCACATGGACCGCAGAGGTACAGCATATCTACAACAGCTGTTGAGAACTTGGTTATCCCTCTATTCTTAAAGCCATAGAAGACGAGTCTTCCAGGCCTTCCACAGCAGTTTTTCCTCCACCACCTTGTTTTTGCTAACCTCTTTGTTTATCTCAGAGCTGCTGAAGCTGAGGAACACCTTGGTTCATCACATTCACAACTGTGTGGAGAAAGAGGCAGAGCGGAGCCGTTTGTCTCGACTTCCTGACATCCTGACCAACAGACAAACCTGCCAGTATTGTCCTCAGAGCAGAAACTGTGCTTTATATGAAAGGTAAACTTGAAGAACTACATTTGCAGCCATTGAAATTTTGAGCATTAACAATTGTAACAGCCAGAATATCCAAGTTTATACAAATGTATACAATTTAGACCATTAACTACTTAACTAGTTAATGGTTGCTGTGTCTGTCTTGTCCTTGTTTCTTACTACTTCCTGCTTATTGTCCCTTTTTCCTCTAGGGCTTTGGATGGCAGCTCTGCGGACGTCTCTGAGGATGTTGTGCGTGACTTCCTGCAGCAAGAAACGGGTCATCTGCGCCCACCACACCTGAGCTATTTTTCCCATTGGATGCTGCTCTGCTTCCTCGAGGCGTCCACCATGGAGGCCAAGAGCGGTCGGAAGCGCGTGTGGCTCCAGACGGCAGAGGAGAGGTACGACGTTTAAACACTCGTCCTCTTTGGCCTTCACTGAATGATCCGGCTGCCGTCGTGAGCCACTATAAAACATTCAGTGAAGTCAGATCTATGATGGGATATTAACACTCAGCTGACTGAACTCTGACCTGTGTTCCTAGTGAGAAGAATGGCAGCTGTGTGGGGAATGTGCAGCTCAGTGGCCCAGTGATGGTGCGGTCTGAAGGGGTTTTCCTCCATCGTTTCCAGCGAAACATTGCAGTGCCACAGAAGGGTTTGACCACCAGCGGTTTGGCCAGCGGCGATCGCGTCGTCGTCAGTGACCAGGAAGGTCGTCTGGTTGGCTTGGCAACTGGTTACCTGTGCGAGGTCAGCAGGACATCGATCAGCTGCACTCTGGACAGGTGAGAAGGCGCTTATGTACACGTGCCATCTGAAGTGTTTGAACTGAAGAACAGCTGCTGTTCAGCTGAAGTCGCTAACCTGATTTACAGCTGTTTTGTTGTTTGATGTGTTTTACAGAGACCTGTCCAAGTTCAGTGGTGTGCTGTTTCGATTGGACGGTGACGAAGGTGTGGTGGGCCTCAGCACTCACCTCACCAATCTCTCCAGACTGATGGAGAACTGTCAGGACAGGTAGGTGCAGGGAAATTCAGTATTATTCTTTGATGGTTTAACCAGTTTATCCCCAGAAAAATTAACTATGTGACAGTTTGAGCAATACCATCACTGCCCTCCCTCTGTTTGTGAAATAACACCTCTAACCTTCTCCTGGAAATCTTGGCTGTAAAATGTGTTAATTAATAAGAAATGTCTGTTCGTGCAGTGATCGTCTGAGGGAGCTGGTTGTTGACCTTCGTCCTCCAGAGTTTATTTTTAACCTTAGTTCTGTTCTGCCAAGAGAGGCCAAGGACACAGTGGCCAACATCCTCAAAGGTGACAAAGCCGCTCCCCTTTGGTCTTCTTTTTTACTTTCTTTTGTCCTTTTCTATATTCAAATATGTTTGTCCTTTCCATTACTGTGTGGAATGGTGCCATAATTGAGCAGCATCGAGTTCAATACTTAAATCAACAATAAAAAACTTTCCACAACTTATTTTCTAAATGGCCATCTCATCACAGAAGGCCTGTTTGGTTAGTTTATATGTGTGTCGGTGTGTGTAGGTCTCAACAAACCCCAGAAGCAGGCCATGAAGAAGGTGTTGTTATCTCTAGACTACACGCTGATTGTTGGCATGCCGGGCACAGGCAAAACTACAACCATCTGCACCCTGGTAAACTGCTAACAATCATCTATAAACATTATCTGAACCGTAAAATCGACAACCTCTACTCCACAGTGAGACCAGAACTCTAACCCTCTCTCCTTCACCTTTCTCTTTATTTCCCTCACATGGCACCCTCCACCTCTTCTCTCCTTTTCGTCTCTGTCTCTACCTCACTTTTTCCTCCAGGTTCGCATCCTTCATGCTTGTGGGTTCAGTGTCTTGCTGACCAGCTACACCCACTCTGCTGTTGACAACATCCTGCTAAAGCTGAAACGTTTCCGGGTTGGGTTTCTGCGTCTTGGGCAGGGACAGAAGGTTCGTAGTCTGTTATGTTATGTTAGTCAATGTAAAAAAATACAGTAAAGTCAGTAAGTCTACCCAATTTTCTTCCATAATAACAAATATAAATAGTCATTTTGTAGATTTATCAGTTTTCACAATTGGTATTGTGTCAAATAATGAACATTTAGGGGATGGGAATAATCTCTATTTGTGAAATATTGAAAGGAAAAGTTCACCAAAAAACACAAAAGTCTAGACGTCTTGTTTGAACCCGTTACAGTTTCCCCCGCCTGACTTGCTCTGAGTTCTGTAATGTTTCCTCCCCCAAGGTTCATCCAGACATCCTGCCTTACACAGAGGAAAGCATGAGGAAGAAAGGCGTTAACACGCTGTCAGAGTTGGAACAACTTTACAACAAGGAGGTTAGATTGTCTAAAATTAAAATCCCAACAACTTCTTACTCTAATGGATTTCTACACACAGTCAGCATTGCTTTTTTGTATTTTGAGAATATTTAACATCTGATCTCAATATTTTCCTTCTATTGATTTCATTTGCACATGCTGTAACCTAAGTAACTGAGAAAACATCTTTAATATCAATCCTCTCTCTCTGTCTAGCTGGTAGTGGCAACCACCTGTATGGGCATCAAGCATCCCATTTTCACACGTCGCCGGTTTGATTTCTGCATCGTGGATGAAGCTTCACAGATCAGCCAGCCTATCTGTATGGGACCACTGTTCTATGCCAAGAAATTTGTTCTGGTTGGAGATCACCAACAACTGCCACCAATAGTACAAAACCAGGAAGCCAGGTAAAAGGGTGTGTTTGTGTTAGGATGAGGTGTGTGTTGAGGAGAAAACACAAAATAGCACCAACTACAGAGAAAAATGTGTTTTTAATTTTTTCTCTTGTTTTTCACCAGGTCACTTGGAATGGATGAAAGTCTATTTAAGAGATTGGAGCTCCATAGTGAAGCAGTGGTCCAACTCAACGTACAGTACAGGATGAATAGGTAAACCGAGTCACATCAAGATCTTTGGTCACAAGGCAAAGGTGCTCGTTGTGTTTTTGACCACAGGGGCTAGCAAAATGAACGCGGTTATCCATCTACAACTCCATAACAGCATGGCAGATGTCACATGGACAGTCAAAAGGTTTCTCAGTCCATAACAAATCGTGTGTGCTGTGTTTTCAGGCAGATAATGTCTCTCAGTAACTCCCTGATGTACGAGGGCCGGCTGGAGTGCGGATCAGAGAGGACGGCCACGGCCCTGCTCAGCCTGCCATTTTTGATTTCTGTGCAGTCGGAGCTCAGCTCCTACTCCAAGACTGAACCCCAGCACGACTTGGCTTGGATACAGGCTGCATTGTTGCCTAGCAACCCTGTTTGCTTCCTTGATTGCTCAATGGTTGGTAAAATATATATCTATGTAGTGCACTTGAAGCATTAGTGTTTGAACTGTGCTGAGGTAGAAATGAGTTAAGAGAAAAGATGATGGTATTTGACTGTAAAATGAAAATGTGTATGAAGGTGCTGGTTAGCTTTAACTGTTAAGCTTCTGAGGTAAACAAGCAATACTTCATAAGTACATTTTCTGCAGTGTTCAGATTAGTTCTGTTACATAAGCAAACAGTTGAATGCCAATGTTTTGTGCTTTAAAAGGTTTTAAATGTTTCTCTCCACTGCTTCCTTTAGGTGCCAGCGCTGGAGTCTGTGGAGCAGGGAGGAATAAGCAATCACACCGAGGCTGCTCTCATTCACAAGCTGCTGTCACTGCTGCTAAAGGTACATTGGTTGCCCTATTTAGAATCAAGCTTTTATGGCACGAAAACAAAAACTTGATTTTAAATGTCTTAACTATTTCATGAAGTGTTTTTAATATGGTGAAAAATATGTTAAAGTAGACGAATAATCATTGTTTCTTATCTTTTGTAGTAACCCCTTCAACCTCTACTCTTCTTCATTCAGGCAGGGTGCAAGCCGAGTGATATAGGCGTTATCGCCCCATACAGACAGCAGTTAAAGAGTATCTCTGCTCTGCTGCAGTCCTCTGCGTTCACCGGTGTCGAGGTGAATACAGTGGACAGATACCAGGGACGGGACAAAAGCCTCATCGTCCTTTCTTTCGTCAGGAGCACGGCAGAGGAAGGAACCGTAAGTGTTTCTCTTCCCCACCTCACGTTTTCAAACTCTTCTTTCCCCTCCCTCTGTGTTTTGACCTCTGAATTTTCTGCTCCTTCTCCATTCGTAGTTAGGAGAGCTGTTGAAGGATTGGCGTCGCCTGAATGTGGCCATTACCCGGGCTAAACACAAGCTGCTGATGGTGGGCTCAGTCACGACGCTCCGACGCTACGCACCTGTGGAGAAACTACTCAACCATCTCCAGCAAGAGAACATGATATCCTTTCAATGCATGTTTACACTTGGTGCTACCACTAAACATTTCTTCTGTGCAGTACAAATTCTGACACTCTTTAATGGTCAGTGTTGTGAGCATTGTTTCTAATCATTTGCTCGAGAATCTGATGTTACTAACCTGGCAATTGCAGACATGTGTTAAGTTCTGTTGAGCAGCAAGTCCCCAATCATGCCAACAAGTGGTGGTTGAGGCTACAAGACTGCTTTAATGCAATTAATTCGATTTTAAAACGTTTTCATTTATTCGGTGTCTATAAAGTTTTGTTGTTTTTCCTGAACCCTAACTTTACATTATCCAGCTCCCGCCAGCTGCCCACAAGGCCTTACCGAGCATTCCCCTGTGATGGAAAGCTGAAGACATGGAGGTGTTTGAGGTCACCTGTCATCGTGTGAAGAGGACAGAGACTGGCTGCTGATCTGCAGAGCACTGGATGATATGCCAGGAGGCTTAGGAGTCACTGCAGTCCAGTCCATGTTTGGCAAAAATAATTCTGCTAAAAGTATCCCAGACAGTGACCGTCAGCTAGTGTTTCAGCTCCACCTGCAATTATTTTGTGTCCTTCCTAAAGAGAATTTGGTCGAGTGTTATTGGAGATTACACAAATCAACACATTAGGATTGACACCTGTAGATCGGATGGTTAAACACTGAAGGTTTTATGATAGAATAATTTTACTTCCTCATAATGCAAAGCGCTTAGAAAAAGAGGTGACTTTTGTAGTATAAAATTTTAGTATTGAAACGCATGCAACAATCCACATCTTTTCCTGTTGCCACCATTATTGCATATCGATAATTTCTAACAATTCATAATGACAAATGAAGTGGAGAAGCAAAACCTCATCAACTTAATCTCCAGACTGAACCTCAACAAGATTTGTAACCCAGATCTTTTCCCACAGCTGCAGATGTTGATCCATTTAAAATGCTTCTCTCTCAAATGTATCAATAGTTCATGTCTGTGCTGTGAAACATGGTACTGAGAGACTGAACGTCTAAAAGCTAAAAGATGGTCGTCCAGTTAAAATGTGTAGAACTGACACTGTGATGGATTATGGTACTGAGCATCCAACCCGAATACTGAGTGCTCACTATTCATCAACACAGATATTTCCGATCAAACACCTCATTACACCATAACAAAATTTTAGCCTCGATTTGTTTCTTTGACGAATTCTTTACACACACAACAGAGGATCATTAGTAGTGTGAATGTTGGGAGTTATTTATTGTTGATGTCACTCAGCTGCAACAGTCAGAAAAGCTCTGAAATTCAGTCTCAAAGATGAAAAACTACAGGACATGAATGTAATCTGTGAATAGACGATACTTTCATATTATACAAAAGTAAAGAAACGGAAACGACAAACTGGCATTTGAATGATTTGTATCTCTTTTAAAATGTTGAGTTTTTAAGTAAATTCCTTTGTGTACGAAGACAGACTGATAACAGAAAACTACCAGCTACTACTGTATGAAACTGTTGGAAACCACAGCTTAGAAAGAAATGAATTCTCCTCAAATCATTTCACCAGTGCAATCTGAAACTACTGAACTGTGATGATTTACCTGCTGTTTAACTTGATGTGATCAGAGCATGTCAGATAACATCCAGGCCACCAGGCTGCTAACTGTGATTTTACTTTTAATCTGTTTTACTTGCAACACAACCTCTGAGTTTTTTTTCTATAATTTGTTTGATTTTTACGTATTTAAAATTGTAATTATTATTTTTTTTTTTTGCTTTTGTGTTTTCTGAATAAATAATACAAACACTAACAGAGCGTTTGATGATCTTTCCATCCTTCAGTGTGTGAGCATGCTAAGAAATGTTTCCGTATTAGATCGACCAATCTGGACAAAAGGCTGCTTTGTTTTTGTTTTTTTATTTAAAAAAGCAAGAAAAAACATTTTGTAATCAAATTGTACAAATCCTGCATATGTTCTCTACACCATGATGTCCGAACATCCCCAACCCTGTCTGCTTGCATGTTTCTGTGGCTACAGTGTGATTGTTCCCTGCAGTACAGTGACAGTCTGTCCAGCAATGTTGATCCTTCCGTCATCTCTCACTTCTAGTTTCAGCTCCCCGCCCCGCTTGGAGCACTGGAAAGCTACAGGGACAAACACAGGTGATTATTTGAGTCAGTATGGCTCAGGTCAGCACTAATCGACACCTGGCATTACTTAAAAACATCAAGTAGTTAAATGAATTACCAAGCAGCTTCTTCTTCCCTAATTTCTTAGACCAGTAGCTACCCAGCACAGTGTAGGCAGAGCCTGCAAGGACAGGACGGGCAAGAGTTTTTCAGTTTCACAGGAAAAAATGGAACATTTACAAACGTTCTGCTAGTGCTCGGTGTCTGACGCTGAAGATGTTGTATTTTCGCCAGTACCTGTTGCTTCAATGCAAATGTGTAAAATTTATCCGACAGTACTGTACACAACTTTGCAATTCGAGCCATTTGCAGGTTGATGGAAACACTAACCTGACAAACATGTTTTGTGGTAGGAAGCAATGTTACCTGTGACCGGATCCTCAGGGATGCCATTCCATGGAGCAAAGTATCTAGAGTAGAAGTCATATCCTGGCTGGCAGCCTGGAGATCCTTTTGGTAGATATAAAAGGACATTTTGAAAGATTTATCCTTTTCATACATGACTTTTCAACTAGAGTGGCACTAAGCAGAGAGCATGCCTCCACCAGCATTCACAATACTCCTGATTTTTTTTTTCATCAAGATCTGTGCTCTATTACCTGAGAAATTCACCAAAATCGGTAAAGTTGAAATTCCTGGATGCAACCCTTTATTCACATCCACATCAAAAGTTAATGGGGTCAGTTCTGGGCTAAACGATCCTTCATCGTTCATCTAAGTTTGATTGAAATCTATTCAGGTTTTTTTGTGTAATCCTGCTGACAAACCAATAAACAATCAATCAAACTATCCAGTGGACATCCTCTTGGCAAAGGCAACAATTTCTTGGTTTTATACTTAGATATCTCTGTTAGTGTGCTCACGTTCGAAGATGTTCAGCATAAAAACTTTTGTTAAGATTCGAAACTTAAATACTTTATAAATCTCAAATCAAATTTAATTGTGCTTCCTTTGCGTTTCCCCTCATGTAATTCCAGCACAAATGATGGTTTTGTCATAAATATTCATGGACAAAAAGAGAAAATTTAACTTTTTGAAAGGTGAAATCACATCTTGGTGATGAGGAAACTGAAGCCTGGCAGCACATATAAAACACGCATCTCGGGAGTGTTGTTCTTAAAGCTAATGCAAAGTTCACCACAGGCTTGGACTCTTGCTACCTTTCATGGTGAGGATGAGTCCCTTGACTCTTCCGCTCCTCTCACTGTTCAGAAGAGCAGCAGAGTCGACTTTCAGACTGGTTAGCACCGACCTGCAGGACAGACGGACACGTGCAGGACTTCATCAGAGTCTCAAACAAACGTGTGAAGACACAAGTAAAAGGTTCGAGGATGACGCCTTGTAACCTGTCACAGCTGTCCGCCAGTCGAACCATCAGTTTCTTAGTGTTGGAGCTGAGATAAACATCCTGGACTGGGTGGTTTCCAACTGCAGCCTGTGTCGCACAAAACCACAAGAATGTAATCCCAGTGGCACACACTGTACATACAGTACAGAGGGGTTCAAAACACGCACTCCCTGTGAGAGAGTGTGTCTACTGTAAAACCAGTCTTACTGACCTTGATGATGTCTCTGAATTCATTGGCATCCTGAGAAAAGAGATTTCAGAAAAACAGAAAGCTGGTAGAGTAATATCATTTTGTAGTCTTTTGAAATACTTCACAGAGTTAATGCATCAGTAACTTCTTGCATTCTGCAGTGCTACAATGTATCCTTCACTTCTTGACATAACTACACATCTAGAGACAAATAACTGAAACTATAATAGCAGTAAGTGTGGGCCAGGATTGCCTGGTGCTGTGACATTATCCTGACGTGTTCATCTGACCACGTTCTGTACCTGCTCGGTGGGCGGGTTGAGCGGAAAGTCCATGACATACTCTTCCCCCTGCTGGATGACAGCCAGATCTCCACTCCGAGTCTCAAACACCAAAGTGGAATTCACATTCTCTGACAAACATAACATATACACATAGAAGATGATGCTCACGGACTAGCTGAGGAACTGGGTTAACTATGTTTGCGTGTTACTGATTAATATTGGTGTACTGATTAACAATCCATTGTCCTTTCTTGTATTTAGCTGCACTTTACACGGAGGAGGTTTTGTTAAGTAAACCAGTACAAGTATTTGATAATGGATTTTCTGTGTGTGTCGAGCCAATACTTTGACCTTGACATGCTGCTGCTGGTGTGTTTTTTCTGTATGTGTGTTTTGTGTCTTACTCATACGCTGGAAGAGCACCGCTGCAGAGGCCAGAGTGGCATGACCACACAGATCCACTTCATTGGTTGGTGTAAACCATCGAAGACGGAACCTTGATCCTGGTGATCACGTCACATTGTCAGAAAACACACAGAAATCACAATAAATCACAAAAAAAAGTACAGTAAGCCCAATTTTTCTCCACAATGTTTATATATAACCACCATAAGAAATTACTGCGCTGCAAGCAAAATGAAACCTTGGTATACAGAGTTATATTGACTTAAGGCTATAAAATACTCATTCTAATTTATTGAGGATGTTTATACCAACAGACTAATGTCATGCAAAGTTAGAATCTGTTTAGTTTATTCAGCTTAAAAGTTTATTTTAACTATTAGTTTTATTAATTTTATTAGTTTATTAGTTTTATTAGTTTATTTGTTTTATCATTAGTTATATTTAGTTTATTCAGGCCCAACAGTCCACTTTGGATCCAGTATCAAATAAAACTTACTTAAATCTGCTACATCTGTATTTCTATTCAGATCTGCATGAAATTATAACCACTCATAGATAACAGTGACCTAAATATGCAAGATTTCTACACATTATTCACTGCAAAATTAACAAAAAATGATAAGAAACTCCCTATCATAAAAAAAATCCTGGATCTGTCTCTTTGTCTGGATCTACACCAAAATGTAATGGGGTCTATTGTGGACTGAGCCCGATCCCTCATCCATGTTTCGTGAAAATCCGTTCAGTAGTTTTTGTGCAATCCTGTTTACAAACCAACAAACAAACCAGCCAACACCGGTGAAAACATAACCTCCTTGCTGGAAGTAATAAAGGTAATGTTTGAAAACATGCTAACTTTTAACTATTCTTATCATTAATTTTTCTTTTACAGGGTTATTAGCAGGATTACTGTGACTGCACTCTGCTGGAGGAACATATACAGTATTATGTTTTCTTCTTTCCGTTTCTATTTCAGCTGTGTGGTGATGTATGTATGTATATGGTGATGTGTTTGCATTCTTAAGCTGTGTGAATAAAAAAGTGACATTCCTCTCTGCGGTACGAAACACTGAGGGGCCGCACTCTGCACTTTTAACTGTGAGTGCTCAATGCTTTGTTTTTCCCATTTCCAACAATGAGAGTCTTATCTGTGTGTTTGTTACCTGTGCAGACTGCTGAGGACAGGTATTTCTGTTTTCTGTTCGTGCGCACACAAGAACACACAGAGGCACCCTGCTCTCAGTTCACTGCCCAGAGAGTCACAGCAGTCTTTTTTTTTTATGTCTCTGACAATGTCTGACTTCTACCTTTGCTCTCTGTGGCCACTTTATTGGCTGCAACGATGAACATGTGTTATATATCAAAATATCTGCTCACATCAGTGGTATTGGTTAATTCAGGTAATTTGTCTGTTTCTCATCAGTGCGCCTGGATTTTCGAAAAAAGAAAAAGAAAAAAAACGGATCTGACAATGAAGGCATATGCGATAAGTGAAGGTTGTTCAGATACAACCTGCACTTTACTCTGGAGGTAAAACTGTTTTTGGTTTTTTTCCTGTTTCTGCTTTGTTTTATCCTCTGTACCCAAAGCTACACATTATGTGAAGTTATGCTCATGTAGCATATTGTATGTAGCATTATAGGAACATGCCATAAAATTGACAACAGAGTTTGAACTACTCAAAATGTCTAATCATGCATGCAGCTAAATGTTTGCAGATAACCATGAAATACACTTTGGAAATCTCTGCCAAGTAAAATCACTGGAAGTAGTGATTTTATGGTTTGTCATGTAATATAATAACAATGTCTTTATTCTTACATCTCTATAGTTCAGAATATCCATTGAATTGCTTAAAACAGTTTAGTATACATAAGTTTGTATACGGAAAGGTTAGTTTTTGTAGCTATGATCAATGATCATTGATGCAGTGGTGTACAGTATCTGTTCTGACCTGTGGTAAAATCATCAGAGGGGTTGATCCTGGTGATGAAAGCTGTCTCTGACAGGTTCATCTCTGTTGCAATCTTCTGATACAAGTCATCAGTCAGCTCCTATAGAAACATCCAACATGCACAGAACACATATATATTGTGCAGTGATATGTGATCTAATATGCATTTAAATAAAAAAATAAGTGTCATTGAACAAACAACATAATGTAGAAGCAGTGAGTTAGAGTGCCTCTTCACCTGTTACACATTTTGTAAAGCCTTGCTGCAGGTGGTCACAGTCTACATTATGTCATGTCCACTGCAACCTTTAATATTCTTACTCACAGTCATCAGTGGACAAATTGCCGCTGGATTTCCCTTGAACGGTAAATTGGTGAAGGCATCCAGCGTGAATACTGGAATCTCCATTATGGTGAGGTGAAAAGTGAGACTGGCTTGAACCTGAGAGTCTCCTGAGAGGACTGTGGTGACAGACGTCCCGCTGCTGTCGGTGGACTTTGCATCCTGTCTGTTTGGTTTCATCAGGCGCCTCTTGCGCCACCTTCTCATTGTCAGGGCTGCCAGATTTTCAATCTACAGTATGTTGTCAAATGTTCATTTTCTGGTCGGATATTGGAAATGATCTTGGATTTCAGCCTGTGACACACACCTGACAAATAAACCACCGGGATCATCCACACTGTCTGCTTTTATTCCTTACAGACAAAAACAATTAGCATATGTTATATTAACAGTGCACTTTGACCAGTGTAGGATTCCAAGCGCTCTGTCAGTCTCCATTAAATATTACGGACATACAATGTTTTGAATCAGTAATAACACAATTACACGCAATTAATTAACACATACCAAAACAGGTCATCACATATTCGGGGACATAAAGTCGCGCAGCCTGAATAAGTTATAATCAGTGCAACTGTACAGTTTGATAAAAAAGTATTCTCAAGTAAAAGAAATCAGAATTAACGTGTTTGCACTCTTCTTCCCATACCCCATCGTGTTCTCACAAATATAATCATTACTATTATTGTTATTTAAAAAAATATTATCATTATTAAAAAAAAAATAGAGGGCACAAACGTCAACTTCTTCTGATGCGTCTAAGTCTCGCGATAACATACCTGAGCGGGTTTGCTGGCAGTGACACCTGAGGCTCGGGACAGGAGTAGGAGACCGGGGACAAGAGGCGACTGTAAGATAATATCATCGTTTTTAGACATTTGTCACCGTCGTTTGTCACATATCTGTCTGGGGACATATTTTGATACCCACTGACAGCTTCCGACCGCTGGGAATTTAACTATTTTGCCTTGTAAGTTTGACCGCTGTCAGTGTCCTACAGTTAGCCTTAGCCGTTAGCCGGCTAACTGCTAATGTTACCAAGCCAGCATTAGCAGATCAGTCTGACAGTAGAGAAGCGTTAGCATCAGTAGCTAGCACAGTATCCAGGCTGCTAAATATTATCCTGGGGCGAACTTCAGAGGAGTAACTTTGCCGCAAAACAAAATACGTCTCGTTAGGAAATGTTTCGATAATCGGAGTGAGTTGAGATGAACTGCTGTTAGGCTAGCTAACGTTAGCAAACCTCTTGGTTTTACGATACTTTGATGCACAGCTGAAAGGAGGAAGTGACACACTATAGTTTATTTATCTGCTGTGAAAGCTTTAGTAACATGCATTACACTGTTACATGAATAAACAACTGCTACTGGAGTTTTGTTATTGTGTACTAATTATAGTTCCGCACGCAGTGTCTGGCAATTGTTTGTTTTCCTTCAGTCTATACAATCAGTATAAGCTTCCTGCAGACCAAACCAGTGCTGTGCACTGTATTGTTACACAGATGACATATGTGTATGTATTTAATAGGTGAATGCTTCTGCCCTGCTTATAGTTATGGATGGACAAATAGTTGACAAATCAAATATTATTCATCATTATTAACAGTCAATGCAAATTCAAGCTAATTAAAAGAATGACACAGAAAAAATAGGAGAGCAGTAAGTGACCTAATGCAGGACCATTAACATGTAGTTAAGTATATATGTATATATGAAAGGTGTCTGCAAAACTAATGCCTATAATATTTTTGTCCATAATTGGATGAGGTGTGCTGTGAGGTCCAGAGATACTGGAAGCACAGCGCTATTTGATGATGACTGTGTGGCAGGCTTTGGACAAGTGCCTGTATTTTTTTTACACAATAATTGAATGTGTTGCTGGTGTGTTTTGCTCTCTGAGGCAGTGAGGATGTCTTTGAATGAAGAGGGTTATGTGGTTCGGATCAGAGGACTGCCCTGGTCCTGCACGCAGGAGGAGGTTGCCAGTTTTTTCTCTGGTGAGAATACACAATACATTTTTACAACCTGAGGGATTAACAGCGTTAGTAAGTGTGTCTGACAGTGTCGTACTTACTATGGTTTGCACAGCGTAGATGTGATGATGTTCCTCATGCTTTGTGAAGCTAATAAGTGCCAGTTAGCATTCTAAACTGACTGAAAACTGGCTTCACCTTTTATATTGTGTTTGTGTAAGTACAACGCATCAGTCACACCTGAATATAATTTTTATTAAATGAATAAGTCAAACAGTATTTTAACATTTAGATAAGTTAGTGACTTTATGCAAGTCTTCTGTCCTCCCACTGTTTCTGAGTGTCATCCTTTTAAGGAAAACTCAATCGATCTTACTTGTTTACAGACTGTGACATCGTTGGGAAAGTAAACGGAGTGTGTTTCACCTACTCTAAAGAAGGCCGTCCCAGTGGAGAGGCATTTATTGAGCTGAAAACAGCCGAGGATTTCAAGAATGCCCTTGCCAAGGACCGTAAATACATGGGCCACCGATATATAGAGGGTAAGCAATCCAAACAATTATACCAGCTGATGAATCAGTGAGTGTGTAACGTCTGCTGACTTTGCCTTTGAATAATTGCTACATTATATGACATTACTAATACAAATGGTAAAAGTGCAACTTGCTCTGTTGCTGCCTTGTCATCAGTTTACTTTGGAGATGTTGTTCACTGTGTGTTTGCAGTGCATGTCAAAGATTGTTTCATGGCTCAACTATGTTGATTTCCCTGTACAAATAGACTTTTCCCAGTTTGTGTGTATATAACTTAAAACCAAACTCAACCTAAGAATGAGTTTATTTCTGAATTGAATTGTCCTGTCTGACCTTGGCGTGTGTGTCAATCTTTCTGTGTGTTTGAATCAGTGTTCAAGTCAAACCGTAGTGAGATGGACTGGGTGCTGAAACGTAGCGGTCCTGCTGACTATGACAGCTGTAGTGGCTGCATGCTGAGACTTAGAGGCCTTCCCTTTGGCTGCAGCAAGGAGGAGATTGTCCAGTTCTTCTCAGGTACATGAACATTTTAACATTCGTCTAACTACTTAAATTGTACTGAGATTACACCATTTACGTTTGAATCATCATGGGTAGTTTTTACAGACACAATGCTCACCAAGTTTTGTGGGTTTTTTTCACTGTCAACACAACAGTATGAGGCTGCTGACAGAACTAACGCAAGCTTTTGAATGTCATCTTAGCTTGTAATTAAGGTAGAAGGTAGTCTTATTCTGGTGGCAAGTGGAACGATGTTCAGCTTAACATTTACAGGCTTTTTCTCAAAGGGTAAACAACAATTTTAGACTGCATATGTGAAAAAGTAGTATAAAGCCTTTCATAGACTGCTTTTCAAAACCTGGCCTACCGTACCCACAATGCACCTATAAAACTTTTTCACATATGCAGTTGTATTCTACAAGACCTGTCAACACTCATTAATGTGTAACATTGGTGGCGTTACCCTTTAAGAAATAACACGATATTTGGATATGCAAAAGTGCTGTCCCACTGCCAACTGCACTTTGAACGGTGCTGTCCACTATGCTGATTAACCCAACCACCTAAGCATAGAATAAGCTTTGTCACACACACTATAATTTATGTTTTGGATTTTTCTCATTTTATAAAGTGCTTTTAATTTGACTCGGTAAACATGTGTTTGTGTCGTGGCCCAAAGGCCAAATCTATGTTTGTATAGTTTTACTGTGTTAACCAAGTTGTCCTCGTTATGAATTGTTAGTTGGCTTCTTACCATGTTAGTGTTATGTTAACACATTATTAAACATGCTTATACTAAATGACCTTCATATCACACCTACTAAAGGTGGTTAAAAGTTAGGATGGCCTGGGCTGGTTTGACTGAGGGAAGAAAGTCCCATGACACTGATCTGGGGTCAGTACTGTGATTTTGCTGACAGGCAGCCGTTGTCTAAAATAATCAGCACTTAATGATTATTATTCATCAGTGTCACTCAGTACTAAAAAAAAATCATAATTTGGCAAGTGACCTAAATCTTGTTGTGTATCAGAGCAATTTTTTTTGCCTTCATCGACTTTCATTTTATGGCTGCTGACTCCAGGCCAGTATGTGTTCTGTAGTATAGTTCTGTTACTGGGCACGTTATAAGTGCAAATTCAGTCTTCTGAGATGCCCCCTTTTTAAATGCACTCTTATCAAATACTGCAGCTGATGTTTCTTCGCTGTCATGATATATTTTAACCCGAAAGCTCCAGTGATGCAGTGGGTGTTGTTCTATCTATTCTATATATCTATCAGTCTACCTACCGACCTATGTATTTATGTGTGCTTGGGTTGAAGGGTTGAGAATCGTGCCAAATGGGATTACTCTGCCAGTGGACTACCAGGGGAGGAGCACAGGGGAAGCCTTCGTGCAGTTTGCTTCAAAGGAGATAGCAGAAAAGGCTCTGGGGAAACACAAGGAAAGAATAGGGCACAGGTGGGACAGACGGGAAGGGGACGGGTTGGACTGGGTTGGGCTTCTATTGTAGTATTGAATGGGTGATCATATTAGAGTAATTGTGGGATTACCAGCTTGAGTTCTGTTATGGTTTAATGCTAAACATGGGATGGTGTGCTAGAGTAACTGGTAAAATAATGATTGAGTGGGTACATTAATTGGGTGGGTCATGTAATCAATGTTAAAATGCTTATGGGAAGGGGTTTAAGGGGTTTATGCAATGTTGAATAATGGGATGAAAGATCATGTATTTAATCTATAAATCATAGATGGTGTGAGCATTTTATGCCATTTTGTTGTTGGTTATCTTACATCCAAGATCTGGGAGCTCTATTTAATTGTGTTAGAGCGACATATGGCACTTCTTTTATATCCCTTATTACATGTATCTCATAGATAATTTACTGAGGAAGAGGGGAGTACGTGTAGAAGTGTAGTAGAAGGCAGTAAAGGCAGCTCTATCATAAAAGCATCAAACTTGCAGATCTAAATCACTTACAATTGTCAATGCAACACCTAAAGATTTTTCTTTCACTATAAGTAACAAGAGGTGAGGTTGGCCTAGAAGTTCTTCACTACAGCCCTAAACCCAGCTAATGATGAGATTTTGTTGAGGTTCAGTCATTCACACACTCAGATTCAGGTTAAAACTACTATTTTTTTAAAGCCACTATTTAGAAGATTTGTGTTTTGTGTGTTTATCTCCTCTCTCTGTAAATCATATCTATGTATGAAGCCCAAGCTAAGCCATTTCTACACCTTAACTCTCTCCTCTACCCCCATTACTCCATGGGCCTCTTATATTGCAGGTATATAGAGATTTTTAAGAGCAGTCGTAATGAGATCAGAGCCTACTATGAGCTCCCTCGGCGGGGGATGGGAGGCCAGAGACCAGGGCCCTATGATAGACCCATGATGGGGGGCCCAAGAGGAGGGTTCTATGCGCCCGGGCCTGGCCGCGCTGGGGCTCTGATGGACACCATGAGGAGTGGAGGGGGCTACAGCGGAGGTAAGCACAGTTGTGTATTTTTACATTTAGAAATACATGGTCGCTGATACCCCATGATACCTTGGTGAATTACAGGTGTGACTTCTGTAGTGTTCTTCTACGTCACCAGATGCAGTGTTTTCATGATAACACGATGCTAATCCTTTTTATTTTTTATTTTTTAGAGCAAATGTTACAGAATTCAGATTCATGAAGATCTTGGTTAGCGGCTATATTGAATGAATGCTACAAACACCATTATTGTTATTGCCTAGCGCACTTAGCAAATGCTTTTAAAGCCTTGAGATTGCAGCTGGTGCATCAACTATAATGGTACTTTGTTACTTACGCTTGTTCTGCTGAGCATCAGAAGTATCATCCATAATGGTTTCCCCAGCAACCTCCCCAGGAAACTCATGGATAGGCACAAGATCAAACAGAGGAAGACAAGAAGAAAATATCTGCCTTTGGCCACTTTCAAACAGAAGGCTTAGTCTTTTGGCAAATGTGTTGATCAACTAGGTCTCTAATCAGTTATTAACTTTGTTATTTGGTTGAGTCCACCTCACAATTATATTTACTTACAAGGGAATACATGTAGTTAATAAGGCTGATAATAAGGATGAGTTTAGGTTCTAGTTGGTTCATTTCTGCTCTTTTGCCAAATGTTCATGCTGGTTCCTTTTCACAAACACAAGTGAAATTTCAAACAAACTATGTGCTTAAAGGCCAACACCAAGTTCAGTTATTTCCTTTTCATGTGTTGTGATGGTGTCCCTGCTTCTATTGTATTCTGTTTTTTATGTGTTAAATCACAGTTTGGATTCTTCTTTCTTGCTCTGTGTTGGTGTGTGTCCAGGTTACGGTGGCTTCGACAGCTACAATGGTTTCAACAACTACTGTTTTGGCAACGGCATGTTTGATGAGCGAGTGAGAGGAGAGAGGGGAGGAAGAGGTAAAGTCCAAAATTGTGTCCCCCTGCAACTGTTAAGCATCCCTGCTGAAAGGCAAAAATGTTCAATTTAAGTTGTTACTTTTCACATTGTGATATGATTAAATAGAATAAGGATTGGGTTGTGTAAGGTACATTTCGACCATTTTGGCTTGTAGTCTTCAAAATGAATCCAAGACCTCTCACAGTAGGATATATATAGATTTCATATAGTCACACATCTAGAGTATGTTTTATTCTTATCCTTTGCTTCATTCTCATTAACAAAGTAGAAAGATGGCATGTTTTAGGTTACTTCTCTCGACAGCACTGAAGGTTGTATCTGATAATCTTTGTGTGTGTGTTTCGGCACAGGGATGGGAGGCCATGGTTACAGTGGTCAAGGCGATGGTTGTTCAGGCTTCCACAGCGGCCATTTTGTCCATATGAGGGGTTTACCTTTCCGAGCCACAGAGGGAGACATTGCTAAAGTAAGAACCCCCACTCCCTTTATTTCTCTTGAAAACATTAAAACTCAACGCAGGGTATATGTGGATGCTGAAAAGTTTTTAAAAGCTCTGAATTCAGTGTTCTGGTATCAAAAAGTATTGGATTGTTATGCCTCCATGCTGGCAATGACATGTTTTTCTTTCTTCCCGTAGTTCTTCTCTCCCTTGAATCCTCTGAGGGTCCACATTGACGTGGCTATTAACGGCAAGTCGACTGGAGAAGCAGATGTGGAGTTTCGCACTCATGAAGACGCTGTGGCAGCCATGTCCAAAGACAAGAACCACATGCGTACGTCCTCTCTTTCTCCCCTCCAGCTTGTCTGTCCTCGTGTCGATTCTTGTGACATCACTTTGTCACGCTACGCTATGTTATGCTACAAAAGTACTTGTTGACTAACAGAGGAGTGGATCAGTTTTATCTACAGAAGCAGAGTAATAGAACAAGCTCATCAATAAGCTTCCAGTGTTTTGTCTGGTCGACTCTGGGTGCTGCTGGTTGTAATTTTGGAATTCATTTCCAACATTTAAGCCCATTAAGAGAAAATAATCCTGGTATTTTCAAACAAATGTACCTTTTAAGAAGCCCTTGAAGCTATAAAATGCCCCTTTTTGAAGCAAAAAAAAAATATTTCATGACATTATTTGAGATGACACTTTAACTAGTTGGAAACATAACCAGGTAGATTTGATTTATTTTAAACTGCAGAAGAATTCCAGGTTCTTCAAAATAAGTGATGGACTGGTGTGTTTCTCCACAGAGCATCGCTATATTGAGCTGTTCCTTAACTCTACTGCCAGTGGAGCAGCTGAAATGAGTGAGTTTTCGTTCTGATTTGTGTGAAAGTTTCATGACTCATTTCATTTGGGCAAATTTTCTAATTTAAATGGATGTTTGCAGATGACTGTGTAACCGACCTAGGTGCAGTTAATGTTGTTCTGAATGGTTGTGTGAGTGAAGTAGGGCTATAAATATTAATAATTTTCATGATCTATTTATCTAACCCTAACCCTAACCCTAACCCTAACCCATTATAATTTTTATCAAATGTCAAAAATTGGGAAACATGATTCTTGTCAGTTTCCCAGAGCTCAAAATGACTTCGTCACATTGCTTCTTTTGGCAAACCAATAGTCCGAAAAACCCAAACTCTTCATTTACTGTCATAAATGACAAAGATAAGTAACATATCCTCACATGTTAAAGCTGGTAACAGCTTTAACATGTGAAACAAGAATCAAAATAATTGGTGATTAATTCTTAAATTGAGTACTGTAAATGTTCTGGCTATTAATAAAAGTTGGGTGCTGTTAGCTCTTTATCTGAGAAATCATTTTTATACTGACCTATCTTTTCCAACCTTGCCAGGTCGTAGCGGCGGTGGCGGTGGTTACTACAGTAACTCGGGAGGGGGCGGAGGCTCACGGAGCAGCGGGCTGCGGGGTGCATACTGAGGATGTCATCCCACTCTTCCAATCCATCCTGGCGTTTGTTTCGCGACTCCGTAGGCCACATTTACTCGGTTAATGTTTCTGAGCAGGAGAGCTGATCTGAATCCTCTCATTGGTTGTGAAAGAACCGTTCTTAATATTGAGTCTGTTTAGATACTAGAACAGACCAGATATGACCTGAACAAGCACTATGATCACACCATTCCTTAAAAGCATATGAAGAACAAAACAACCTGTTATTGCCAAAATGCTGTTTGTTGGTGCTGAACATGGTTGATGGGTCATTTTGGATATTTCTTGTAATATAGTTTTGGATGGTTCACATGAAAAGTACATTTTCTTTGGAGCCCTGATTAGAATCTATTATTTTACCAGAGTTTTAAATTGCATTGGGATACTTTATTTAGTCATTTGTCACATCTCACAGTTGGCAGGAGATGTCGGTGCGGATGCAGCATTGAAACAGAATTTTATAAGGCACAGATTAAAAACTGTGGGATCTGATACACAACAAAAGAATCATACAGATTGGCACTGCACTGATGGAGCATGGTCACTTTGAATCACTTGGTTATAACTCTGCTTTAATGCAACATCTAAACATAACCAGCAGCTCTCTTGATAAGAAATTCATATTTTTATATTCATGGTTTTTACAATCTTTGTTTATTCAAGTTTAAACATTACTTCAGCGGAATATTTGGCCATCCTGTAAGACGCAAACTCTCACTGGATTTCACATGAGCTTTCCTGCTTTGAAAAAAATAGCTAAATGTGAGCCAGTGTGTTTTTTATGAATGTTTTCACAGTTCATTACAGAAGTTTAAAACTGAGTTGAATATTATATTCCACTCTCAAAGAGTGGAAGTAAAAATAAAGCCTCTATATTTGAGCTGTAAGATAGCTTATGCAGCTGTTGTACATTTTGCCTAATAAATTTTATATTTAATTCTCTTCCTGTCTCCCCGACTCTGATGTCACTTTCCAAGAGGGATGTTTGTGTCATGTTTGTGAATACATCTGAATTCAAGGTCGGCTTGTTTAATCTGTAACCAAGAACCAAAACACTAATTTCAGATGGACACAGGAAAAAGACCCAATAGTGCAACAACAGTAAACATTAACAGGAGAAATTTCAATGACCTACATTAAAAAACGACATTAAACATGAAGGATTCTGCCTGTAACTTTTATTCAGAAACTGCTACACAGTCAAGGCAACATATTGTTGGCAACAGAGTTAATATTAAACTGGCAGGATTTAGTAAGCTAAAGGGCCACAGTGATAATCAACATTATGTATACACGCAACAAACGGTGGTATCAACACTGTACATGTCCCATTGAAAGCTGGGAGGTTTATAAGAGCGACACTGTACAAAAATGTTTCAGGCCTGGGTGCAATTCAGACACAGAGCTTCTCAATGATGATATGAGAAATTGTTGAGTTTTTAAATATTGGATTTGAGAAAACCACTTCTTGAAGTGAACCCAGGCCCGTCTCTTCATGGGAATGAATACTTCCAGTTCTGAAACGTCTCAGGTTGTAAACATTGTATTTAAGTACAAAACCAGAATGTGCAGTGGAACTTGTATCATAACAACCCGTCACTGAAGATGTGGAACATTAGTCATCAGCATTAGTTTGACAACACGTCTCAGTCAAAAATTACTTAGAGTTTCAACCTTTACCTCTAAGGAATGGAGCAGCAGTAAAATGTCATTCTTCTTTAACGTCTCCATCGGCAGAGATTACAGCTAACTTCAAGTGAAAGCTCAAACTAGTTCCCTGGACTCCTGAAAATAAAAATTATTGTGCATAAAACACAAAATCAGATATAAATACTCTCAAATCAAACTATAGAATTGGCAAGTGTTCAAACATACGTTGTGGCTATGTTCTAAGTATTAACACTCAAGTCTGTTCTTAACCACTAAGTGAAGTGGTCCTGTTGTCAGCTACCCATCTGTGGTTCGACGAAAGAGACACAGACTGACATCAGTCATTCAAGATGACAGCGTCTGTTGCTCTCCTTGGTCCTTTTAAGCAGCCTCCACTGCATTAGTGTCTCCAACAAACAGTGAAATGTGCCTTTAATCTAGACTGCTATCTTGGCTAGTATTGCTACTTGAGACATCTTAAATCAGATCTTTCTACAGAAGTCCACTCTGTAGAAATAAAGGGCTCATTTTGGCAACATGAGAAGCACAAGTAGGTTCTGTATAATGTGTTCACAGAGGCACAAATGGCACCAACACCGGGAAAAAAAAAAAAAATAGAGATTTTCAGTTCCTCTGAGAGCCACAGACCCGTGGGGAACTAGTCTAGTCATAGTGTCAGCACAGCAAAGTCTGCTCAGGAGCAGTGAACGTTCCTGGAGTTAGTTTGCAGAAAATACTCTTCATCTCATTGCATATCAAACACTCTGAGAAGGATCTGAGCAGTACGGTGCTCTCAACTTGTACCGACTCCTCTGTCTGAACAGATGATGGCTGATTGCTTCTGTGAATTAAAACATGAACGTGAGACCAGGTTGATTTTGTGGCACATTCTTCTCAACAGCCAACTGGACAGAAAAGCATCCAGTTTAGTTTTAGTTGAGTACGTAGCAAAAAATTGATTTAGCCTGGTGGGTTGACTTGATCTATTGTGCCTGTGTAATTGCCACCTTTTAGACCCAAACAGCAGTAACAAGGCCACTATACTGTATGTTTAAATGATAGCATCTCCTCCGTTTGACTGTATACATTTTGAGGCATAATACATACATTATAATGATGAAGTACTTCATAAGAATGTAGAGTTGCTTCACAAAAAACACAGCTGCATTTAGCTGCAGCGGTGCTCGTCTCCGTGCAGTTTCACTTTCACTTCACTGTGGCGTTGTTCCTTCTTTCAAAACCAAACTCTCCCCTTTTACTGTAACCTGACCTGATGATGAGCGTCACTGTGTGCAGGAACCTCAGCAGCAGATATGTTGTGCCTTTTAGAGACCATCTGGTGCTCTCTCCGCCTGGTTAGTGCAACACTTTGATTGACCAAAAGGGAACTTGAAAGACTGTGCATGCATGACTTCCTCAGTTACAGGTCGTTGATATCTAAATGTACTGTAAATAAATTATGTGTACAACTTGTATATTCAGGATAGATAACTTCCCAATTTGATTGTTTATGATATTAAAGCAGACCAATGATGTTTTACTTTGTCATCAAGTAAGACATTATGGCCCATGTTATAGTGGACTAATTGCTTTTTCCTCTGCAAAGCATTTGCAAAACAAAGTAGTGGTGTCAAACGAATGACGCAGACGTCCCTCATTTTGTCTGTGGGGGATTTAAACTGTAAATTAAAAAAACGTTCATGCTGTGGTCCATTTCTAGCAGCAAACACTGTTGAGATAAGTTTGGAGGGTGGGGATTTATGAGTCTGAGCTCAGATTGCTTGAAGCGGTTGTGGCAGCAGCGCGGGGCTCCTTCACGTCGGATTGGAGGAGCATCGTTGGAGGAGGAGGGCGTGGCAGGTGTCACAGACTCTAACTGGTTTCGGTGAGGCGGGCAGAGGAAGCTCATTGTCGGAGCAGCTGTTACAGAAAATCTCTCCGCAGTTCCTACAGTGGTGCTGGACAGAGAGGGTCAAAGAAACCGTTAGAAGCACAATTCATGTTCTGTTGGGATTTTTTGTTTCTGTCTATTCGTCATCTGACGACTGACCTTCCGTCTTGAGATGGAGAACTCCTTCTCACACAGCTTGCAGTGGCTTGCCTCCTTATCCTTCAACCAAACCTGACCCCCCTGAAACACAACAAATCTGTTTCACCCTAACTTCACCCTTTAGACACAACAACACATGCCACAAGTCCATAATCAGCTACAGATGCAGGGCTTTTTATGCTAAGACAGACTGTATTTTGTTCCTCTGAATCTCCATCTTAGTGATTACTCCACCTGAAGTGCTTTGTTGGCTTCTTTGATGTCCTCAATCTTCATTTTGGATCTGATGACAGAAACAGAAAAATAAATAATATCAACCACAACAAGTCATAAACATTTTTTTACTTTGCCATCTTTCATTCTGACTGAATTATTAAAAAGAAACCAAGTCAAAAAAGATTAAGAGATTCTCATTTTGTTTGTATTTGTTTGTGAGAGTGTAAATTAGATGTTTGTTTTTTTTTCAAATGAGCTAAAACATGAAAAAGAAAAAACACTGGTACGGTCCACCTTGAGCTAATTTAATTTTCTTTTTAAAGGGCTGTTTTCTTCATCCAAAAACGCCCCAATGCTCCCAAAATTGAACTGAGCATTTCAAGCCTTGGTGCAGACATTTTACACATACTCGCTGAGTTTGGAGCCTAGTTCCTCCAGAGCCTGTTCTTGGTCCTCACAGATGGTCTTCAGCTGAATGTTTTCATCCTGCAGACGATGGAACTCCTGGAAAAGAATTAAAATAAAAGCACACGCACAACAGA
This sequence comes from Diplodus puntazzo, assembly GCA_963678695.2. Classification (NCBI taxonomy): domain Eukaryota; kingdom Metazoa; phylum Chordata; class Actinopteri; order Spariformes; family Sparidae; genus Diplodus; species Diplodus puntazzo. Next base: position 11,080,396 of record OZ023155.1, on the reverse strand, counting down.
TGACAAGCATCAGATCAAATTAGATCACATTCTGCAAATGCCGAAACATACTGTACAATATCACACACACGGTGCATTTCTCTCCCCATCTTTTTACCTTTTTCAGCCCGTTGATCTGCAGGGCCTCTGTGCTGAGCTGAGACACCGTATCCCTCTCTCTGTCTAGATCGTTTTGTAATGTCTGCCTCCACTCCCTCTCTATCTTCAGGTCCGTCTCCAGCTGCTGGCTACAGGAGCGCCACAGATGTGAACACACGACACCAACAACAAGAGTAAAGATGACAAACAGACAAAGAAAGGGACAGGCTTAGTCACATATCACACTGTTAGGGCACCCTGGTGTGTATACTTTTTAAAGTCACCATCAACATGAAATGTTTTAAAATTGATTTACTGGTCCCATTTTCATGAATTATAACAGTTTTAGTTCAAGGTACAACCTTAACATTGGTTTACTACGCCACACAGTGTATGATGTTAACACTACTGTATGTTGTGTTCATGTATGTGTGTGCACGATTCTAACAGCCAGTCTTTCTTTAGAGGGGTTTTGCTTACAGTTGTCTCTCTCTGTTTTCGATCTGCCGCTGCAGGCTGTCCGCCTTGTTGGCAAAGTCCAGCTTGAAGCGTCTGGTTCCCTCCTCGGCCGAGGTGCGGTGCCTCTCTGCCTCCTGTAATCTGCACCATTATAACCAGGGACAAACTCAGGACCATGGAGAGAAAAAACTGGGGGCATGGAGGGAGAGGGAGAAAAGACTTCGGGGATAATGGGGGGGGGTGTAGGGTAATGAGGGAGGTTAGGGACTGATGGTGGAGACATGAAGGAAGGAAGGCTGAGGATAAATGAAGATGGTCGGGGGGAAGGATGGCGTTAGGGTTGAACTGAAAAGAGTGCAGTGTGGGTTAAACTGTGGGGTTCGAAACAGAACAGTAAGGAGTACAGATGGGTGATGAGTCGTAACAATGGATGCATGATGAAATAATGAGGGAAAGCCGCCCTTTAAGCAACTGAATGGAGAAGAAAAAAAAGAAGTTTGCCAACTAAATGCACCACCTTGGTGCACTAAGACAAAGTGCAGCATCGCCACAGAGTCTTTCTTGGATTTAAATTGTGCAGGGAGGAAACTTGTACAGCATTTCTTCAGGATATAAGGACTTTAATAACGTTTATTGGCCCTCTCAGAGGAGAGGCATCCCACCACACCCTGACTTACAGCAACAGTCGACTTACAGTATTATCACTCCTTAAAATCACATCATAACTGGACCACAAAACTCAAACCACAGCCGACACTTTCAAAACATCTAACTTTATTGATCACGGTGGTAAAAGACAGTAGTTGTGAGTTTTTCAACAGCTGTACTGAGTGATTATTCTTCTACAAACTGAGAGGAGTTACAGTACTATGAACATAGAGTTAGAATAGGTAGAAGGATTACTTCCTGATCTATCACAAAAGTCAATAATATGCCAAGACGGGACACAACAAGACATTTACGTTTTCTTGGCAGAAGCTCCAGAGGTTTACAGCCGTGTAACTACAGTTATTGACACTTGGCTCAGTTCTGTCCGTTCTACTGAAGCAAATCAGATGAATTGAGATAAAGCTTCTGGTTGCACTGAGCTGTCTGGACTCAACCTTACAATTTTGCAGTTAAGGTGAATCTTCAGGAGGACAAAGAGCAAGACGGAGACGGGCTGCGTCCAAAATCACTACCTTTTCAACTGTTGAGTGCACTTTATTTACCCTTGATCAAATGTATTCGGATTTTCGGATTCTGAGTGGATAAACGTATCCACTGTATAGTGCCCTCAACAATTACAAAACGTCTGACATGTACACTTGTGTCCAAAATCTCCATTCACTGCTCACTAGAGTAAACTAGTGTGTGTGGTGAGTCAGTGGGGAACAAGCCATCACAGCCAGTCAGAAGCAGGTCAGCAGGTCAGCAGGTGCAGTGCATGCAGCGCAAACGGGGCCCAAATTAAAAGCTGGGGGCTGCACAAGCAAACTCCTGTCTGACGGCAAACATCTGTAGTGATCGCAGCTGACTGACTGTGATGAGAAGCAGACAGCTGTAGGAATCACTTTGTCTCGGCTGTTTGAGAGTTTTCACATTCCTGCTCACGCTTAAGACCTGAGCAGCGTCCGCTGCACTAAGGTGAAGACACAGCCAAGCAGAGAATCACAAGTTACACAACAATCTCTACATGAATGCACTAAGGGGCTGTATGAAAATTACTGACTGAACTTTAACTCTGTGGAGTGTGTCAATTGTCACTGTGCGTAGTCAAATCCAACCTGTTTCTTATTCTGCATTTTAACAGAAAGCAGAACTTGTAGTCAGTGACAGGTTTTGGTTCAACAAATAAAGAAAGACTAGAATATTTGGTAAACAAGAAGAGTCCTTATGTTTGCCGTAGGTTTTGACAATAGTTGATTCCACTTCTATTGTGCAAATTGATAACTGTGTGAATACTAAGATATTAAAGGACCTGGTAACCCGAAAACTGAAAATGCAGTCATCATCTTCTCAGCCCCATGCTGACAGGAAGTCTGGTGAAGATTTAAAGTCCAAGAAAACATTTCTGGAGCTTCACAGCAAAACAGCGTTACAGCATTCTCCTAAACAACTGAATTGGATGGGGGCTTGATTTAAAACATTAAAAAACAGTGGGAAAAACATTAAACATTAAATGGCATACATCTCATCTGGTGTAATCCGAGTCTCCAGAACCCCGAGATCCCAAATTGATTTGAATAGATTTTATCTACACCCGTTAAAGGACGAAATCTTCACTGTATGTGTCCAGCTGAAAGTGTTAGCGCACATACCATGTGAAGTACGTACATAAGCTTGACCACACATCAAGGGTGTAAAAAAGATCTTTTAAAATCAATTTAGGATCTTGGGGCATCCAGAGAATTTAATTATGACATATAAGCTGTATGGAGCCATTTTGTTTTCTTTTTTTTCTTTTAAAAGTTCACATCTACTTCAGTTGTTTAGGAGAACGCTGCAACTCTGTTTTGCTGTGAAGCTCCAGAAATGTCTTGTGGACCACAAAACTTCACCGGACTTTCCATCAGCATCAGACCAAGTACAAAATGACTGAATTAGCATTTTGGGGTGAACTGTTTCTGTGCACAGTTCACATTCTTTTGCACCTTTTATTATTATGATCGAATATTACCAGATAGTTTGAGGCAGGTGTTGCAATTTGTCTCTTAAATATCAATAATGCTGGAAAAGGCTTTTTAAAAAAGTTTAACCTCATCCTCACTACGTCAATAATTTTCATACAGTCCCTAAATGCTACAGTGACTGTCACCTGTTAACTTGTGGCTCTGTTTGTTGCCAAATTAAAACCTCTCGGTGATACGAGCGGGAGAGCCCGCTATACTCTACTCATTCTAACTCAATGTAAACAATAACGACTATCTTACTGTCAGTGTTACTGCATATAAACTGACTACTGGAGACAGGAGCATTAGTCCTGGTAGCATATGTGTGTTTGTGTTTGTGTGAGTGAATAGATAATGTAGTGTATGATTAATTCAAAAATGTTTCTTCAATATCTATTAAAGTATAACTGATTATATTCAGATAGTTCACTGACCAGCTGAACCAGAACATTCAGAGGAAACATTTTCTTCATTGAGCACAAACCCAGCAAAGTTGTCTACAAAGGATTAAACTACAGATCATGAAACATGTTGCAGTGGTCTTTGTGGATCCCAGCACTCTGCTGATGATGATCATGTTTCAGTAACTAAAGCACCAAACCGTGCAGTCCAGTCTCACCTGACCCTGTGACTGCTCTCTGCGCTGTAAAAACCGTCTGAATATTGTGTGCAAAAAAACAGGAATGTTCCTTTAAGTTAAGTCATTTTTTTTTCCGTTCTGTCAAAAGCAATCATGTGTCAGCGTGTGCGTGTGTACGTGTGTGTCCGTCCTCAGAAGGAGATGTCCTTGACTAGCTTGTACTGGTGCTCTGTGTCTGTGCTTGCACACTTAACAAATGACATAGCAAGTGTTCTGGTCTGACTTAGCAGATCCTTATCACTGCACGCAGGAGCAGGGATAAAATCAGGAGGGCAAAAATGACACGTGGAGGTTTTTCGAGGGAGCAAAATGGACAGATGAATGGATGATTGGATGGTATGAAAGATACAGACAGAAGGGAGGAAAGAAGGAGGAAAGAAAAGGAAGGAAGGAAGAGAGGATGTCAATACATCAGTATTCTAAGTGGGCTCGGTCACACTGAACACTTTAAGTGACTTTTAACATCACAAGCACAGCAGTAAGTATAAATAAAAGGCAGTAAAACACAGAAATCTGATTTCAGGCTGCCAGGGTTACACTGCCATCAGATTTCTTCAGTCTGGATATATTTCCCTCCAAGCAAATGAGTAATGAGAAGAGGTGTGGAGGAGAAGCAGGCAAAAGTAATGTGGACAGATAGATGAGACAACTAGAGCAGACAAAAACTGGCATTTCAGGTGACGTGGGCAGGCACTATGCGATCAACACGAGAGATAAAAGCCTGGAAAACAAGCTTTACATACACTGACAGTAGTCTCAGAGAGTTATTTCTAATTAGCTGGCAGATTATTTGATTTTAAGTCAGTGGCTCTGATCAGAACCTTTCTAATTCTTCATCACCTTTCTCAGCTACAACAAAAGAAAACTCTGACTGGAAATAAATAGTCTCAGCAGGGTCTGTGTCCTTCCAGCCTACAAAAACCACCTTTAGACCACCTTTAGAGCAGCAAAAAACATTCACAACCAATCACAAAGAGGATGGAGCAGATTTAAACCAATGGGAGAGGGGAAGGGAGGGATGGACCGTGTTGACTGGTAAACAGTGGGGTGAGGAGGCATCATAAGGCATCAATGAACCAGCAGGTCTCATAATGAATGATGGAGAAACGAAGCAGTACACACCGAGTAGTGAACAACAGTACTTAGCGTGCATGAAAATATCAGTCGTGTCATTTATTAGATATGATAAACTGAGGATTGCAGGGTTTCCCAAAGAAATGATTTTAAAAAATCCTGATGAATCTCAACTTGTAATTTATTGAATCAACAGGTGATGGCTTAAATAATAGCATTCAGTAGATACCGTGTGGCATTTGCGGTGTGAAATAGTTCCTGTGCTTCCTCTGGAGGTTAATGTTAAGTTATATACAAATTGGAGGCAGCCTGTCTGTGCACCCAGCTTATGGCAACTTTCCTATCAAGAAAAAGCTGCTGAAAAAAATCACGGTTTAACATGACAGGTTTCTCATTTTTTTTAAGGTTTTCACTGGGCAATAACAACCAAAGCCAGACCGATACATCATGTTGGGCTCTAATATCAACGTGCTATTTTGCTGCAATTTCGGAAAATGTTTTTCAGCACAGGACATTTGTAGTGTTTCTATTCGACATTTTATGATTATTATTATTATTATAAATAGACTTTTATAAAAATGAAACCTGAGAATCTCTTAAGGAAGAGACAAGAAGAAGCCATTTCATACAACAAAGGACATGTATTTGATGGCTTTTTAATCCCATTACACATTGCAATATCAGGTAAAACCCCTCATCAAATCACTTCCGTTATAAGGTTTTATACAGCGGAACATTTTGTGCTTGTGGAACACGATGACAAGAAAAAAGCTATTTCCTCGGGGAAACCCTGCAACAGTGATGAGGAAGAAGACTCAAATCATTTTTCCCAGTGCTTTCTCCAGTTCTCTTATGAACAGTTTCACACTAAACCATGCAGTACTCTTAATAAATGAGCACTTTTAAGTCAATATGAAAAATGACCTAAAATGGCATATAATTTTCATGGCTTAAAACTAGTCCTTTTATGAGATTCTTATGTAATGTTGGTTTCTTGTTACAGTTGGAGCTCTTAAAAAGGTCTCAGGAACATCAACCTTCGCCTAAAGGGGATTGTTTTGTTTCCAATGGTTTTGCCAGAACAGCAGAGAAGCTGGTTTAGATTAAAGAAAGAACCGAGGAGACACACGGGACAATGTGTATGATTTGTACTGCTGTGGTCAGTGTGTGCTGTGTCTTCACAGGCAGTGTATCTTACCTTTGCTCCAGCTGCTTCATGGTGGCAGTGATCTGATTGGTCTTCTCCTCCAGACGACTGATCATGTTGTTTTTCTTCTTCATCTCGTCATCAGACGACTGACAAATAAGAATTACCGGCTGCTGTTAGTAGTGATAATTACAGTGTATGTACCGTATGTGAGACGAGGACAAGAGCAACCGGGTCAGAATGTGTTTGTGTCTGTACCTGCATCTTCTGGTACATTTCTACATTGATGGCTTTGACTTCATCCAGCTGATGTCTCAGTCCAATCAGTGTGTCCTGATGATGACAAAGGAACACACCATCATGTGACTGTTTCTAGTTTGTCAGTTAAGTAATTTAAGCACTTTTATTCTTGTATCTACTCATTTACTCAATTACTTATCTACTGGAGGTTTGTACATGATTTAGATCACCGATATATAGTGGCCGAGGAGTTCAGTTTGAAATATAATAGACTGTATACACATGAATATGACTGAGCTGAAATATATTTAGGACAATGTGTTTGTTACACTGCATGACACAAATACTGCCTTGTCACATGCCCTGTGGTCCTGTGCACTAATGATGCTGACATTACTCTCCAGTCCAACAGCTGATGTTGTTGGTGATGGTTTCAGCAGCCTCCTTACAATGATGCAGAAATACTGCTGGCATGGCAGCTGCTGCATGTCACAGCTTGGCTACAAATGTCAGCGGGTGCTGTTTATGTGGCAGAGTTCACATATTGGTGGTGGAAGAGAGACGGGTACAGGAGCTCGCGAGGTATTACTGCTCCTGGTGTGTACTTTTTGGCCCCCTAAGGGTTTGTTGTCATGTGCCTCCATCACTGTGATGACACTATGTCTGCCGGGCAAACACACCACAGTACCTGTTGCTGAATTATGTCTCTGTATAAGTAAACTGATTGGGTCTTTTTCATCAATTTCCAGTGTTTGCATTGATTCAAACTTGATAACAATTTCCTGTATATGCACATCACATACTGGCATTGTTGAATCCTCATATTTGTCATTTCAGCTCTTCCAAGTCTTTTTCTAAATAGATCAGTGGCTATTTAGACAGGGTGAACATGTGTGCTGACCTGTTTTTCATGAATATCTTTCTCCAGAAGTTTCATGGCCAGCTCCATTTCCTGTTTCATTGACACCTGGACTACCAGCTCATTCTCCACATCCTAAAAATAAAAGCACAAGCATGTAAAGAAAACTGTAGGTCACCATTTCAGATGCACTGATCCAGCTTTTATTAATTCCAACCGCACGTACGCACGCACGCAGTCCCAGTCTGACCTGTCTGAGCTGACACTCCTCCTTCAGTTGTCTCTGAGCCTCATTGTACATCTCATCCAAACCCTGACGCGACTGTTTGTACGTGTCTCTCTCCACTGACACATCGCCTTGGGTTACCTAGATTAATCCCACAGAAAGGATGAAGAAGATGTCAGCCATATCATGCTTCAGTTACATCTGTTTTTAGTCAGAGCAAGTAATAACTGCTGGAATATTAAAGGGCTGGATCTTCTGTTTTGGTTTCACTTTTAGCTGCAGTGAAAACTTAAACCAAAAGATTGAGTATTAAGACACATTTTGATGGTATTGATGTTTCTGTGGGTTTTCAGACAGCAATACATACAATTTTGTGCTTGTGTGACTGTGACTGTGTACCTCCAATTGTTGTTGTGCCTTCAGCAGAATGAGGCTGTTCTCACTCCTCAGCTGCTGATTTTCTTCCTGCAGTTTGATGATGTTGTTCTTGGCAATGGCCAACTGCACACATGAAAACAGAACAATTAAGCTGATCACCGAGAACAGCTTGACAATAATATCAATGACGCTGAGACTTCATCTAAACATATTTGGCTCAATTATAATGTCAGTTTCTGTTTTTGCTTTAGATGCTGCAGACATTTGCTTTTCAATCAAACAGACAAATCATGTTATAATTCTTTAGTGCTAAATCTAATACAATGATATTGTACGTGTGGGTCTCACCTCCTCTATGAGTTTAGAGTTGGACTTCTCTAGAGAGTCCACTCTGCCCTGAAGACCATGAACTGTGGAGCTAAACATAGAAACAGAAACAAAATCATATTCAGCTACAGTGTTAAAAAGTGTATCTTTGACAGACGTATACAGTCTCTTCTTTAGACACAGTTCAGTGAAGAACATCTGTGTTATTATGTTTATTCACATGTATAAAAGACTTGAACTGTCTCAACACAGACTGACAAACCTTTTGAATAGCAGTCGTGCAATGGTTATCTTAGCTTATATTCATAGACAGCTCATCAAGGTTAGTAACCAACAAAGTAATTTAATTTCAGATTACATATCAGAGGTTTGTGAGCAAAAGCCTTTCCTGATTGATGAACGAGCTGGTTTTAGCTCCATCACAGCTGCAGATTTTAAAGAAAGATTTTCTGCACTTTTTGAATGGAGAAACTGAAAGAGGAAATGTGACTGACAGTTTGTGCTTTAATGAGTCTGTCTGTGGGAACAGATGGGACAGAGTTGCACTTCTGAAACAAGCAGATTGCTTCAAACTTAAACTGAACATTGCTTTTATTTTAACATGCAATGAGGCATCTGGCCTTCTGGTTTTGATTCAAGGCAACAACACACCAATCAAACATCAGAAAAACAACAGACGTAATGCAAATTGTGAAGCTGAAACAAAGTGGAATGAATGCGTCTCTCCAGCAGTAACTGATTAGATGCAAATTACACAACATTTTAAACGTATGACTTCCATTCTTTGAAACTTCCCCTTTATTTTGTACCACCATCATCTCCAGGAACTTTGGGGGAAACCCTGCAGACTGGTCTATCACCAATAAATAAACAAATGTCTTACTTGAGTTGCCGGTTCAGTTCCTCTACATAGTTCTTCTGATCCAAGATGGATGCTATCTGGCTATTTCTGTTACCATGGAAACAGACATAAAACAGAGGACTGCATTAGATTTAGGGGGGGGGCTACAAAATGAGGCATAGGAACAACAGAAAGTTCATACCTCTCTTCACTCCTGTAATCATCAATGTCATTCTTCAAGTACATGGAGAAGTCGATCACCCCGACCTAAAAAAAACAAACAAAAATGATCTTTTTTGACTTGAAGAAGCTGCAAATCACCAGAATATTTCCAAGAATTAGGGATGCTTATACTTATGTAGTTGATTGGTTACAACTACTTTGTTAAATGCATACAAACATGATTCTTACTGTTAAAGTGAGTGTATACAATTAATATCCAATGCATTGTGTGTCCCCAATTACTAATTGCAGTTACTTGTCTGTCAATCGTACACATGCAGAATTACTACCAGTTCATGGAGATACAGTTATAAGGGACATTGTAAAGTATATTGTTTTTAAAAACAGAGCAGAGCTTTTATTTTTGATAATCAAATTTTTTGAATTAATTCATTTTGAGAGCAAAAAACTGCTGACAAAAATACAAACAAAAGATCAAAACAACAAAATTATAATTTCATCGTTAGCCCTAAAAAAAAAAGTAACAAATAACTTTGGACTATTCATCCTAGAACACAACACGAGAGATCCTAAAAGTTTTGTCCTCTTGTTTTTCTTTCATTTATTTTATAATCCTGTCATCTAGGAATGAGACCGTATTTACATTCCATGCCATTCCATGTAAAAATCAGCATGGGGTAATCTGTGTAATAGCTCGCCTTGTGATCAGAGAACGACTGCATTTAATCAAACACAATTCCATCACGGTAAAGCTATTTCAGTCACACTCAGTCAGGTGTGAAGACAGTCTGTACAGGGTGTTTGCATTAGCGAGAGAAATGTGTTTGCAGCCGGGACAGAGTCTCCACCAATGGAGTCAAAACGCGACCCTGCGTTGCCAGCTCTCTATCTGCCTGATGCAAAGATAACGAAACAGAACATTCTTATCTGCAGTTCTGCTTCCCTATACAAGAGTCACCGAAGAGAAACTGGTTCATGTCAGTCAATGAACAACTAGACACAGGAAGTGGAGATAACATGGCAACATTTTATTGCTGGGTGTTAATGTGTGTTCTCTTTGTCAGTTGGTCAAATACTGTCTCGGGGCAGTGGTTACCTGTGAGTCCAGGTCCTCGCCTTTGACACACAGGTTAGCATCGATTACGTTCAGGCCCACCAGCAGGCCCACTATCACCGCGCCCTCTTCCTCCAGCATCAGAGCGGAATTCTCGTAGAAATCACTGAGGAGGAAGACACAACATATTCTCAAACACTGAAGGCAAAAAAATGTGTTGTATATGTGAATGTTTTAGCTCTGTAGTGTTGATACTGTGGATGGACTAGTGCCAAAATATTTCCAGGCTCTTTGGAGTTCTATGAAATGCTGGATTTGCACACAGTGTGTTCATAAAACCTTACATTCATTTATTTAAATTATAAATAAATAAAAATGTGTTGGCAAACCTGTTTTGTTGCTATCTGAAACTTGTAAACATGACTAACATAATGGTATTTGTTGACAACATGAATAATCAAGACTATAACCATTAAAGGCCAGAACTGCCAAACAAGAAATGTAATGATTTCGTGTTCATTTATCTAAAAGGTACATTGTACAGGTGTATTCTGGAAACAGGTCAAATGTACCTATTTCTACTTATCATCTTTGTGTGGGTCTCCATGTGTGCATGTGTGTATACCTGAGCAGGTCTTTTCTAGTGATGAGGAGTCGTAAGTAGTCGGCCAGCCGCTTCTGCATGAGAGCCAGACGCAACCAGGCTCTGGCCCTGCCTAATGGAGTCCTGGAAAACAGACACACACACACACACACACACACACACAAAAACACACAACACAGTCGATTAGATTATATCTTAAGGAGGTTATAAGGGTCTATGGCTCGTCCAGGCATCTTTAAACTTGATCATTGTTTCATTGTTAAGATCTCGTTATATTCTTCTTTGTGTTCCTGAATGTTTCTTTACAGTTACATGGACTCATCTTGTTATCTGTTCCATCCATTCAAGACTTCAATCCAACTCAATAACCATGTTTCATTTTGCCTCTGTGTCATTCTTAACGCAAACACACTGCCCTCTCACTGTCCTGTCTCTAACCCTTGTGTCTGTACTTGGGTGTTGCAAATAACGCTGCTCTGCTACACATCCGTTGGTCTGACTCAGCACGACCAAAGGAAACAGACTCTGTTCTCCATCTAAAACAGCACATCTGTTCCCTATTTTACTGCATCAGACAAGACCTGAATATTACTCACTTACTTGATTCCTTGTGCTATGTAGTGACTGCCAACCGAATAACAAAGTAAAGCATGACGTGGAAATCATGTGCATGAATGAGAGTGAGTAGGAGCCACTAGCAGAGACTACTTGAATATTACTGTAGGTTTTTGGAGGTGATACTTTAGCACCCACATGGGGCACTATCAGCACTCATGCTGTTAACTCAAAGTGCTTGACACATCTTTGGAAAATCTGTCTACGCTGGCTCTGACAGTTGGAGAGACGAGGTGAGGCAGCAGCAGGAGGAAAGGAAGTGAAAGTAAATCGAGCTCAGGTATTTCCCTGGCTCAGGTCACCGTCTCAAGTACCTGCTGCATGTGAGTGTGTATGTCGTTGTGTTGTGGCTCATGTTCCTCCAACATGTTTAGTTGTGTGTGAGCAATCCTTACTTAAGTCCAGGCAGGTCTCGTACAGAGGCTGAGATCTCTGCTGCTTCAGGACACAGTTTCTCCACCAGCTCCAGGGGACCCCACAGAGACTTGTTAAAGCCCAGAAAGGACTTCTTCACTATAGAGAGAAGAGACACAGAGGAAGAGAGACTTATACACACTGGCATAGAAAATCTAGGAATGACATCTTTTATGAGGGACGCATCACACAAACACAATTGTGCAGCTTAGAAGTCCAATTTTAGTAATTTGGTATACAGCCGAAGTGGCACAACACCCACACCTGACACCACTTGAAATGTCTCTCTGTATCTCACCTCTGAGGCCGTGTTTGAGACAGTGCTCCATTACGACAAAAAACTGCTGGAGAGGTGGGTAGTCTGAGTCCAACGTTCGTCCAAAGCTCAGAGCCGACTCGATCAGGCCTTTGATGCTCAGCTTGGCCATGTTGAGCAGGTTGGCTCGCTCCATGGCCATGGGGTCCCGCAGGGCTGCAGGACGAAAGACACACACAAAAACTTGTTTCATTTGACTGATGCGTAATAAATCCTTTATCTTAAGAATGCTGTGTTAAGCATACTCTCGGTACCATGACAGCTCACAACAGCACAGTTTGTGTTTAGCCGGTGTAAAACTATTAACATTTTCAGTGTGACAAAAAGTGACAATACAACTGCAGGGGCAGCGTAAGAAAAGACAACAAATCTGATGTATTGTTTGTTAATTTACATACATGATACAGATATCAATTAAAGGGTCTATCTTTATCTTACAACTGCTCAGGACTTTGTTTGATTAATAATCTATCCACTTCAACTTCTATGTTTTTATCTGAGGGATAAAACACGGAGTCAGCCAGGTTACAGCTGGTAATTATCAGCGAAGCTGCAACAATTCATCGATGAGGTCTCAACTACCAAATTAATCACCAACTATTTTTAAACTTGATTGATCAGTTTGAGTTATTGGAAAGGAAATTAATTCATTTGCATTTATGTATTTCAGTGCAGTCACACAACCTCAACACAAGAGTACAAACTATCAATACAGAATTCCAATGATAAATCCCTGACCTTAATATTAACACTCTCGCAGACCTGGGAATTATTACTACAGTACTGCAGCTCTTACTGCCTTATGACAGATTTTAAAAAATAATAAATAAATAAATTGTAATTTAAGTTTCCATGATGTAAAAAATACTAATGAACCACAGAGGTCTGGTTTCACATGTACTACATATGGACCTCTGGGTTAATGTGTAGCCAAACACCAGAAAAGGAAAGAACAATGTCAGCTGAAAACATGCAGAGATGTTGCCTAGCATCATTAAAGAGCTCTAATGGCCCCGGCAGGTCGGCCCACAGGCAGAGACAAATCAACAGATGATTTCTTGGGAGTAGCATAAATGTTGGGTGCCTCTTGGGTAGTGAGACATGTGGATACTGAGGAAAAAAACAGTAATCCTTTGACTGCCTGTGTCCCCATGTGACTACAACTGCAGTACATGAAATGATGAGAAGATATTGACAAGGTGGTGGTGAGTTCTAATGCAGTTATGGGGATGTTAAATTATCCTTAAAGGTTGTTCTAGTAAATGAATTCCCTGTGTGGTCATTAAAAGAAAAGAAAATCTGGGGTGTGAACTATCCGGAAGCACTGAATGCCTGAAACAACTGTCAGCAGTGTGTGATGATTCAGTCATTACATAATTCAAACCAAGCCTGTGAGGGATGGTGGCTGATGGGCACACTGACGAAAGAGGAGCTCTGCTAAAAACGACAAAGATGAAAACTGAACAGCAACTGTTATGATAACTCGTGAATAATATGATTCACTTGTCAAGCAAAAATGCCAAACCTTTGCTGGTTCCAGCTTATTACAAATGAGCGTGTGTTACTTTCCTCTGATTTCTTTTAATATTAAAAAGGAATTTATTTTTGGACTGTCAGTCTTTAGTCAAACTGTGACAACACCAAATCAACGGTGTACATAACACAGTGCAAACCCCAAGGAATATACAGACAGAGCATTGTTTCCATTTGCAAGTAGGAGCAGCAGGTGATGCTTCAGGGAGGTGAGTAGAGTGGCAGTGTACAACAACAGCAGCACAGCTCACATTAACTGAAGAGGATGTGCCATCAAAGCAGCCTTGATCTATAAAAAAAAATCAATTTTTACACACACACAGGTTGGTGAGGTAATATTTGCTGTGAAAGAGAGAGGAAGGGATGCTAGGTTTGCCACACTAGTGCATCTTCAGACATCAGCTGAAGCTATTAACTGCGCTCCAATCAGCAGCTGAATGATTGATTGTCCCTGAACATCTCACGTGGGGGGGATTCGTCTGTGCTAGTGGACTGATGGTCGGTCACATTTCCTCATGATGTCCCTGGAGCAATCAGTTACTGGGTGTCATAAGACCTGTTATTATTAACCAGAGACCACACACACACACACACACACACACACACACACACACACACACACACACACACACACCTCCTATCCGTTCCTGGTCATACTCTACCTTGCACGGCCCAGTCCCCGGGCAGAGACGTCCTGTGTTCCGACACTTTTGGCAGGACATGAATGCTCCCTGAAATGGTCTCTGATGCTTTCCTGGCCAAGGCGAAGATAGGAGCCTGCCATCGCCCGTCTCCTCCACCTCCACCACCACTACCTCCTCTCACGGTGCTACTACTATTAGCTTTATCCACAGCAGCAGATTTCTCCTCCTGCAGCCTCAAAATCCCAAACACCTGAGCTTTCTCCTTGCTGCTGTCCGCTTCAGACAGACCCAGTTCGTGGTCAGCGTGCGATGCCATGTTCACGTCCCTCTGAAATCGGTATAGCTAACTAACAACTGGTGCTGCTCGGTGCCAAAGCAGCCAGACTCATACGGTTTGCTAGCCGTTAGCGAGGTGTTAGCTTGATGGACAATTCACCGGGCGACCATTATGACAACCGCGGCATGGAAAATACCTGTGATCCCACCGGCCGAGGCTGTGACAGCTCCGGCTAAAGTCAACAATCAACCGTCGTAACGTCCCCGGGCTGAAGCGTAGGCGTCGGGCTACATGGTGAGCGTTAGCAACGGTGGCGCGGACAGCTATGCTTCATTGCAGAAGTGTTTTTTCCGCACATTTCGGGGGGTTGTAGAGATTTGTTTACACCCAGCACACCTAACCGATAGTTGGCTCCAGACGCTCCAACTGCACCCTCCGGAGGGGCGGTGTCAAACGGCTCACAAGACACACAAAAGGAGGCACTACGTAATGATTTTAGTGGCCGCTGTGTTGTGGACGTGCCGCCCCCTGCTGCCGGAAGTGAGAACTGCAACACCGTGCCTGCAGGTCGAGGGAGTGTGTGTGTGTGTGTGTGTGTGTGTGTGTGTGTGTGTGTGTGTGTGTGTGTGTGTGTGTGTGTGTGTGTGTGTGTGTGTGTGTGTGTGTGTGTGTGTGTGTGTGTGTGTGACAGAGAGGCCTGGAGACAAGAGAGCCCAGACAGCTATTTTCAGATATGTGGCTAGAAAAAGTCTGAAGCCACAGATGTCGTTGATATTCTGCAGAAGTGCATGATGGACTTTTTGGGGAGGACATTTTTATCACTAGGAGAGGGAGTTCAGTTGGTATCAATCTGATAACCTCACAAATAGATACCACTAAATCCTACACCGACCTTTAAGTGAATTTAGAAAATCCTTTTTTCTATAATTTTAGGCCTACTCAAAGTGGAGACAGGTAATTGTTCCCCTGGGCTGTCACAAAGACATGTGGATCGCTTTCCTTTTTTATCATGATAGCAGCTACAAACAACAAAGTGCAAAATGTGTTTTTTCATTTAGTCTTTCATGGAGACATGAAAGCTGATTGAAATGGTGCCCGCTGGCAGACAAAATGATATAGTGAAAGCGAGGTTTATAGGGAACCATCTAAATGTTGATGACTGGTTGTGTAGAGATAGCTTTGAAACAGGATTTTGGCATGAAGAATTTAGAAAAAAATATGTAATGCAGCAGTCAATGAATTACCAAAATTTTAAGGGTTTCTTTAAATACATCTGTCTATAATTTATTTGGTGGGTGGGGATCTGCTGGGGGAATTTCAGTATTTCCAAAGTCCTGTCTTTGGCCCTAGTTTGAATTTAGTATGATGAACCCATAAGAGGAAATTTCTTAGAATAGCGGTGCATGAAAGAATTTAGTCAGATTAAAACCATAACAGTGGAAACATTAACACCCACACAGGCTCCAGTAAAGCGGGGGAGGAAGTATCTAATGTGAGTGAGTGGGCTTTGGTTGGCCTGATTAAGTTTTAAAGTGAAACAAACATGCTGCATGTAATTTTTGGCTGAAACTAATGATTAGTTTTCTCTGCTGATTATATCATACATTAGTGGCATCTTTAATTTACATTTATTTTGTCTATTGATCAGTGTAAAACACAAACATTTTTATTTTGCTGTCATGGAGGAAGCAGAAAACCCTAAAATATTCATATTTTTTAAAGTTGAACCCAGTGAATTTGTGACATTTTGTCTGAAAACTAACTGAAATAATTAATCCATTATTCAAATTGCTGTAGAACACTTTTAGAGCATCAAGAGCTTCTCACCAAGCTTTAGCAACACATGAATTATTCACAACCTTTTAATGTTGTCATAGATTAGACAAAAATCCACCTCACTGTCTGGATGATTGGTTCTCATGTTTAGAATTAATTAAATTATCTAGTTTTTGTCCTTTAATTTTAGGTGCTATTAATTAACTTTGACTGAGATTATTGCCAATTAAAAAAGCATTAATTACTGTATATCTCTTAGGGTTAGAGTCAGAGTGTCCTTTAATGTATGACAACATACAATAGTGAACCGCAGACAGGAGACATGCTTTGGAGGTTTATGTGTTTACATGGTGACTCACACTTGACTCATGGAAAGGTGTAATCTGTTGTGGAGTCAGTTGGCTTTGTAGCTGATGGTTTTCCTAATGATTAGCCAACTTGTTTCAGTCACTCTTACAGAACTTAATTAGTTTTAATGCAGTGACATGGATCCACAGACTGATATGAGACTGTTGTTTGTAGGTAACACAAGCACTGTGTGAGGCCGGGTCAGAGTCATTCATTCATGCACACAGCACCTCCCGACCTACCTTGGCTGTACGCCAGCCGCTCCATACTCTCACTGTGAGTGATGCCCCACCGGTGGAGACTCTGAGGGGAGTACATGGTGAGTGGGACCCTCCTCTGCCCACTGCCTTGTTGCAAAGAGGATAAATCAAGTAAATCCCTGAGTCTTCAAGTGTCCCACTCTGGTCTGGTTGTTCTGATTCCCTTGAACCAGATGGCCCTCCCACCTGAACTGCTGTGGACTGTTTTGGCTCGTTCTCATGTGGCGTGTTCCCGTCTGGTCAGGGCGTGGTGGGCTTCTGCTGAAGTGAGCCTGGGAGAAAACAGACAGCAGAGATGGACCGAATAAGATCTTAGAATCAGGGAGTTTAGACAAGAGTTTAAAAATAAATTTGATCTTGTCTTCTGCGTTACAGGTTATCTTTGGTATAGGTTGGCGTTGGGGATGATGATGATGATGATGATGAAGAAGCTTTCCAATCACCACTGGGGTTGAAGCTATCAATTTTTCTTCACCATAGGTTAATCTTCTAATCATTTCCAATGGATCAGTCGTTTGGTTCCCGAAATGACCACTCAAAAAAATAGTGGCAAAGGTCAATCCCAGTCTCTCAAGTCAGAGAGGAGGTTAACAAATATCCTGTTGTCAACCCAAAACCCCAAATTATCCAGTTCAATATAAAAGAGAGAAAAGCAGGGAATCTCCACGTCCAGAATGCCAAAACAAAGAAAAAAAAACAGCTCCTTCTTCTACATGAAAAAATTACTTTGACATTTAATTGATTATCATAGTAGGCAGCCCTCATCCCTCTGTCGATCGATCAGTCGACCAATCGTTGCAGCTGCGAATCTGCCATTTAGTCAGCATGCCAATCTGACATCATCATCCCAGTCAAGAGAGCAGGTCATTCTTCCTTCAGCTCAGATCCCATTCAGTCATAGAGATTAACAAGAATATAGAATGAAAAAAAACAAACCAAGTTCCAGTAGATGAAGTACTTCATAGTCTCACAGAGTAGTTGATTTAAAGTTTATTCCCTGTCACGTTACGTCTTTGCCCCCCATTCCTCTCATGCACTACAGGATGAGAACTTTCACTGTCATAAATAATATATGCCAAAAGGTTTTTCTCTCAGATATTATACTAAACGCTGATAAATCTTGATTGGGTCACTACCAAAAGTTTGCATCTTGTTTTACCAAATAGAAGTTTTACCTTTTTTCTGAGTAGCAGCTTATGAGGAATGCATCCAGTGGGCCTCCGCCTCACTACAGTATGGACGTAAAAGCCTTCGACCGCACCGACTGAAGAATGTCAGATCCATTATAACACACAGCAATAGAAACTGTAGGAGCATGGAAGCTAAAGTAAACTGCATTACAAGGACCACTTCTCTTGTTCTGCTTCTCCCCCTCTGTTTGCCATTCTCTCTCTCTCTCTCTCTCTCTAATAGCTCAGTGCTGACCAGAGATCATATGACCGGTCTCTTGCAGATCCGTACCCTCCTTAGCTGTTTGTATACTGCCCGAGTTAATTCTCTGAATGGCTGCCTCTCAGTCTGATCCGCAGCGTATTCACAATTACGGCTGCCTGAACGTTGATGCCCATTTCTGTTTCCATTTTTTCTTTTTCTTTCATTGTTGTCTCTTTACTGCACATGTAATTGTATCTGTATGTCATTATATCCCCTGAGTTTTACTTATCGTCTGACTTCTTGTTTTCTGTCAAGAGTCATGTCATCCTCTCAGTCTTTTGGTCTTTCCAGCCCGTCCTCATCAGAAAAACAACCACTGAGGATGACAGTTAAGCAGCTTATTAACATGGTGTGACTTTGGCATTTTTTTCATTGCCGTGAGATTATTCATGATGGACACTGGTTGGAGAGCGCCCTTGGAATATTTGCCTTTGGCCCCAACAGACTCTAAAAACACCACTGCCTGTCACAACCTCCATCCATCCATCCATTGTCTGTAACCGCTTCATCCCTTTTATGGGGTAGCAGGGGTTTTTTGCTGGAGCCAATCCCAGCTGGCTCTGGGCGAGGGCAGAGTACCTGGACAAGTCGCCAGCTCATCGCAGGGCACTCACTGATGGCAGAGGCCGCCGTGCAAGGTTCCCAATCGCACATCAGGAGCAATTTGGGGTTCAGTATCAGTATCAGTATCTTGCTCAAGGACACTTCAACATACAGCTCAGCTGAGCCCGGAGCCTGGATTTTAACCAGCGACCTTCCGAGCTACAGCCACCCCCCTATCACAACCTATTATAATGTATTTTGCTAGGCGATGACCTCTAGTGGCTGAGTAATTATTATTACAGAAGCAAAGGAGGAAGTCAGGCGAGGTAAAAAACACCTGTAGAGGAGGAGGTTTGTGACGGACAGCTGGGTTAAACTAGAACCTCTACAAGAAGGACTTTCAAGTAAACCGCTGTTTGTGTCCAGCGTGTAAGTTATTTTAACTTATTAACGTTGTAAATTGACATCACGTACATAACTTAAGCTATATTCATAACATAGTTATTTCAACCCCAGTTTCACCCAAAACGTTTGTATTAGGAGACCTATGAATGAGACTCGACAGTTAACTATATTTCATACTGCACGTTTAATGTAATTAATTCAATATCATAATAATATGTAAGAGAAAAATGCATACCCATGTCGGTATCTGACACATGCAACAGTTCATTTTGATTCTACATCCAAACTACTTTTTTCTCTCCATTTATCTCATCTTAATTTTTCCATCTCTCTCCTCCAGCCCTCCTCCCACAGTCCTCCTCCACTCCGTCCGTCTCATCTCTTCCTTCACGTCTGAACCACACCTAAACAAACACAACACTAACCACCACTTCCAGGGTGGTATGTTTGCACCATATGACTAGTTCATCATTGCAGGCACACGCCCTTCCGTATGACAAACAGTCGGAGCAACCAATCAATAGTCCTCGGTGAAACCTCTTCCTACCAATAGGGGTGTGACGCTGTTTCATCGTAGTAGCCAGCCTTTCATTCTGCAGCAGCGCTGGAAGTGGGGTGCTGCTGTGCTCACAGATTGTGATACACGTTTTCACCCATTTGATAAGCAGGAAACAAAAAACAGTACCATGCTATAACAGCAGTAGATGAGGAGTACATTTTATAAAGCAGAAGGCAAAAATTAAAGTATCATAAGAACCTGTACTGTACTAAGTGTAAACATGTCAGGGCTGTAACAATACCAACACGTAAAGAATGTTATCATGTCAATATCGTCTCTCACCTCAAGCAGTAGAAAGAAGAGAGTCGATCCCTGTTTCTGCAGCTCGTCAGCAGTCCGTAGTCCAGTCTGTGTTCTAGTCTTGTATGCAGAGACTGAGGAAATGACTCGGTGGCAGCTTGAACAGTTCTGAAGCAGTAAGCCGGTACATGCTCTGGAGACATCACCGACAGAAACCACAACCATCACCCCACACAGCGCCCAATGACAAGAGAGCAGGAAGCCTGGGAGAGGGGGAGGGGTTAGGGGGTAACACAGCAAAGAGAGAGGAGATGGATGGAGGGAGGGACGGAAGGGGGATAAATACAGTGAGGGGAGAGGAGAGGGGAGAGATGCTGGGTGGGGGGAGCAGAGTTTTGACAAAATACACGCAGCAGGAAGAGAAGTAAGAGGGGCAGTGACTTGTATTCATACACCACACCCACATATTAGCATAACACACTGCTCATATGAATGGAATACATGAAGACGTGAATGAAAACATACACATGTTAGTGAACAGTGCTTTCTGCGATGGAGGAGGGTCGAGCCTGTTGTTAACAACCAATCCCTGACTGGGGATTGAACAGAGGGAGGGCCTACTTGAGACCAGTGATTGGTGTGTGTGTGTGTGTGTGTGTGTGTGTGTGTGTGTGTGTGTGTGTGTGTGTGTGTGTGTGTGTGTGTGTGTGTGTGTGTGTGTGTGTGTGTGTGGACATGAATGACTTTGCAGCTAAGACAATGAAATCGTATCACTGCAGTTGGAAAGTACGATCATTGAAATACAAGATAAAGCTGCTCAGACTTTCCTTTCAACAAGTTACAAAGGATGAGCAGGGAAAGACACAAGAGGTCTCTGTACACTTGGGTGGATGATAAACACTGAATGGCAAAGTCAGCAATTTTTACAATGAAATATGTACAGTCACATATGTATAAGTGTATAGTTTGCACTATAAATGAAATAGTTGGTAGTAATCTATGATGATAATTTTGTACATAGGTTGATCATTTTTTGTAAATCTGTATCACAGACTGCGCCCTTAATATAAAACACCAACCCATTTTAGCAGCAGCTGCCCTCAGATTTGAATATAGAGCACCTTTTTTGAAAACTAAAGGGTTGCAAAAATAACAAGAGGCGAAATTGTCTTTCAGGAGCAAAAAATATTTATTTGTAAAAAAATATATGGTAGAAATAACTCCTTTCCGAAAGATAACGGAGACATATTTATGTACAATCAGTGAGTTCTTTCTAATCTACAAAAATAATTTGGAGTGAAGCAGGCAGTGTTGACAAGCAGAATAATTATTCCCCATTAGGTATCCAATTTTAACAAAGTCAAAGAAAACAACTGTAATTATTTTTGCTGTTTTTTCAAATGACGAATGAACAGAATTGATGTGCGTTGGTACATCAGTGTTTTATCTGGCAACACTATAACACAATGAGCAGTGATAAACTAAGTGTTAAAAGTTTTGATTTAAGGTGTAATTGGCATTTAAGCGCTCTGTATGCAAAATATAAATAGAACTTTTCAAAAGAAAAGTTAATAAACCAATGGCTCAAACAGATTTTCTTATTTTTCATTGAGCAGAGTTACCAGGTTACACATCACACGTTTTATCAAACCCAGCCCCAATTACATAAAGATGTGTGGACAGAATATCACACACATCTTTTAACATGATGCAGTTTCAAACAAACCACTAAAAAGTACAGCCTCAAAAAATTAGTATAATGAACATCATGAACTTTCAAAGGAAGCAGTTATTATGGCACTGTTGTTTTTGATAGTATTTGATTTCACTGCACACGTGTAACTAACAATTCTAAAAATAAGGGCGTTTCGCTCTTCTACATTCAAAATGAGAGACACTTTTTTCTGTTTTCAAACCAACTGACAAAAGTCTTGATACATAGACAACTCCCTTTATATCGATATTTTTTACTAGCAGTGGTTATCCCAAAAATAAATATTAAGAAGTTATAATGATTAAAAAAATATATTAACATGTTGAGTGCTTAATGAATTTATTGCTTTCTGATGAGCCCTTTAGTCCTCAAACTCTGCAGCATAAAGCACTTGCTGGAATTTCATCCGCACCTCCATCCTCTTTTTAATGGTGAGCCTCTTCAGTGAGGGCAGAAGGCTGAGCAGAAACAGTTCGTCTTCATCTCGGAGGCTGGTGAGGCCATCTGAAGGACTTATCTCAGCGTCTGTGGTGGTTTGCCTTTTACGTTTAAGAGGGACTCCCATCTCCTGGTGGCTGTTTGGAGAGGACTCCACGAGAGCAAAGCTTGTACTAACGACAGGCAGGGGAAGCTTCTCGTCTTTATCACGCTCTTTCTTCAGGTCATCACCGCTTCCAGCTCCCTGTGTGGCATGAAAGCAGGATATAGTATTAGTGGTTTACACAGACAATAACTTCTAAAGCTTCTAAAAACAAGCTTCAATTGAAATGGTAAACAGGCAAAGGCATCAAAGTTCCAGCAACTTTTACCTCCTACTGGAAACAGAAAAACAATGCTAAATTCATACTCAATAACTTGATTATACTCACCATGTATTTTTTACACAAATTCCTAAAGGTTAAACTCCCCAACATTTCACAACATATTTGAAAGAGTTGTCTCTTTATTTAGATTATTTGAAATTGATTAGATCCAAGAATTACATCGTTATGAATGCTTGCCAGATATATCATTGTGTCAAGACATGTCATTTGAACCCAGACAGAAGCTAAAATAGACTTTCTTTTGTCTTTTTATTTTGTTTTTTTATTTATTTGTACTTAACTTTACATCTTGATTTTATTTTTGTTCAGTCTTAAGTTGTACTTTTTTCTTGGAATGAATTATGCTTGTGAATTTGTATTTATTACTTATTCTAAAATAAAGTAAAAACAAAATTAAAAGGTATTACAACTGTACAGTGTGTGGTAGGTAAGATGTCCATATAAAAAAAAGCATTTGAACGTTGTGTATCTATGCTTTAAAGGTGCACTATGCAGTTTGGGGGAAGACATTTTAATGCCAAAACAAATTAAGTAAACAAACTCTTTTCGTATTAATGACTGAATAAACAAAGTGACCTGAAAGGAAAACACAAATTCAAACATTCATTCATTTCATACTTTTCCTTCAAATATTGTTCAAGGGACCTCTAGTTTCCTCTAGGAACAGCTTGTTTATTCTGTTATGGATGTCTTCTCCAAAACTACATAATGCCCCTTTAAACTAAGAACGACTGACTAGATTGCGTCACGTTTTGCTGTGTAGGCCATGTGCTTTTATTTTGAAAACTAACCCGGACATCACGCAGATGTCTAAATGTGACTAGTAATGTTTTTATTCGCTTAGCACGTACTTCGCTTTGACACATTAATGGTTTACCGTCAGGGATATACAGCTATTTATATATTTTTTGCCTATATAGCTATACTGACTGACAATATAACTTTCGACAGATAAATGACTGAGTGTGTACAGTTAGCATGCTGTTAGCAGTGGCTATATTTTCATATGTGGAGTTATAAGTAATTAGCTACACGCGAGCTACGTGACTAATTTGAAATTTATAGACAGCGACGTGACTACGTGTGCAGTCAGCGATGGACGGCAGGGTGACACACACCTCGTCGGTCTCCCCCACGCCAGTTCCTGGTTTGGGTTTGACGTAGGCGCTGAGCCAGGCCAGCTGGTTGTACAGCACCGGGATGGGCCTCTCCACCGGGTTCTCGTCGTCCGCCAGCGGACTGAAGTTTCTCTTGGCCATTCGCTTCTTCGCTTTACAGAACTTGTCGCGTAGATTTTTCCATTTCAGCTTCAACTCTTCCTCCGACTTCCCCATGTTCTCCGCGATTTCCTTCCACGACAAATGGCCCTTCATGTTGTCTTTGTAATCCCGCCGAGACTGGTCGTACAGATTCGGGTGTTCACGTATCAGGTCCGCCAGCTTCTTCTCGACAGTGTTCATTTTGTTCTCGTGTTTCTTTATTTCGTCGCGAAGTCCTTTCGTCGGCGGCCACCGATCGACGTTCGTCTTCCTCGCCGGGTAACGGTTGGCAGAAGGAAGTGCGAAGCGCCATTAATTCAAAATAAAAGTTCTGTAATTGACGCCATTATTATTATTATTATTATTATTATTATTATTATTATTATTATTATTTACAATAAAAATATATTTCATTGACGCCGTTATTTTATTGTGAATTGTTATTATTGTTGTTGTTAATAATAATAATCATAATCATAATAATGTTGATAATAATGTATTACTAATAGATAGGACTTCCATCTATTCACACTCTTTATATTTATATTATATATATTAAGTATTTTTAGTATTGTGTGTTGGTTTACCCCTACAGGCCACAGCAAGTTCCTCATATGTGTAAACTTACTTTGGCACTAAAAGCTATTCTAATTCTGATACATTATAATTAAAGCACCAGCAAATATTAATTCAACAGGAAACAAAATGATGAAAGTATTATGTCCAGCAGTCATTACTGTACAGCATACAACTGAAAATGCAATCTTACAAATCAAATACAAAAATAGCTTGAAAGTTTGTCTGTGAAGCATTTTTACTCATGCTATTTACAATTAATATGATAGTTATTGGTCTTGTTGTATCTTGTTCTACACAACATGACTTAATGCCTCATATCTATGTTTGAAAATGTTAATGTCAAGACGAACTTAATAACACAAAAATGACCATTGATCATTGGCACTCTGACTTTCACGGTGTACTGTGCTCCCTGTCTGCTGACACTAGATGGAGTATTTTTCTCATTTCTTTTCACCTCTACTTATCTGTGTAGACTGAAAGGTTGTGGCAGTTGAATATAACACGAACCTTTGGTTCTGAGGTAGCTTTGAGGGCTTACAATACTATCCTGGACATTAAAAAAAGAATAATTTTAGTGTGCTTCTCCTCTGAGGCACAGTTAAGAAACTAGAAATGATGTGTGGCTGAGTGTGCTGGTTGTCAGTGTCCATAATGTTTTGCGATTATAGTATTTTATTCTTTATTTTCCGCCCTATGTATGTCTTTTGGGTTTAAAAATACTTTTTATCTATGCTACTGAAATATAGTAGTGGTAACGACACACCAGAAGTGCTGGTTATGGTACAAACTTCATAATTAACATAATTGCTATCAGGTGGTGGATGGCTTTTTTAAGTGCATGGTTTGTGAACATAAAGAAAATATCCTGGAAAAGTCCAATTGTTTGCCAAACATCGTTATAAATCTGTGTGTGGTTATACAGCTTTACGATCAAGAGTGTCTTTCTTTTGAAGGATATGAATGGAATTGATTTGACTTGTAGACAGATATTGTTTTAAGTTAACCACAATTATAAAAACAAAACTATTAAAACTTTACTGATCTGTAGTCTTTATTTTTGCAGGTCTGGATCTTTCAGCTTGGGATAACGTGTGATTATCAAAGGCCAGAATTTAAATGAAGGCTAATTTGAATAGTTTTTTAAATGGTAACCACGTGGAGACTCCAGACAGGTGAGATGAATACTTACATCCCTGCATCAGATTTAATTTACATGTGAAGGCCAAGTTGCCGAGTTGCAAATCAAACAGCGTCTCTGCTGGGAGGCAGCCTAAGTGTCACCTGGAGGATTCCTGATGTGGGACGGCACAGATTACAGGGACAGCACAATGGATAACACTAATTAGGAGGACGTCAGTTATTATCACAGAGATGTCACAAGTGATGGCACACCCAGTTTAAAGGGACAATTACAGCACGACCCACTAGACTACTTACATAGGGTCTACAAGAAGTGGCACCCGGTTATTACTGGGATCCACAAAGTCAAGTCACCTTCATTTAAACTGGAAAACACAAATTAAACAGGCAGCAGAAGTGATAGTTAGCAGTTTTGACTGATAACTGTGGAGAGATGTTGACAGAGGAACAACTTGGGACAAACAGTCGCAGCCATTGTTTAAACGTGCAGAACGGCTGCAGGTCAAATGTGCATCAAGAGTCATCAAGGATTTTTCATACTTTATGAATCCGCAGCTCTCTTACTGCAGGGGTCGCAAGACTTTTGAGAATTTAAAATGGGTTGATGGTATTAAAAAACAAAATCTCATAAAAGTTTGGGAAAACACAGGGATGAATATTTGAACCTGCAAAAAGAGAGGAAACCTTTTATAATAAATCTAAATGAGAAATCTTTCCAGTTCAGTCGGTAAACCCTCAGATATTACATTAGGGGGAGAAGTTAATCCCTGCTCTCACAAAACACAATGTGATCTAGACTTTTGGCATATTAGGCACGAAACCCACAAACACATGAACATTTTTTGCAGCAGACCAGCATCTTCCTCCCGCAGAGCTGGTGGCAGACTGCCTGTCAGCAGACAGTAGGGAACCACAAGAGAGCAGCGGAGCCTTTATCTTGCTTCATGAGCTGCAGCGACGAGCCCTCTTGAGAGCTCACAAGAGCAGCCATTTGGCAGCGTCACCAGATGAGAGCTGCGTGACCTCCGTTTGTCAGGTGAATAGAAAACAAATTGTATACAGAGTTTGGGAAAATGTACAGCTGTCCAGTCTGGTAAAAAAAAAAATTGTTCAGAACACAAGCCCACTTACACAGGATGATCCATTTTTAGACCAGATTCAAACATTGTTGTTTTAGGAGATTCAAGGTATGCAAACCTCAGTCTGCACTTTCACCCTATTTTGATTCGGATATTATTTTTTGTTCATCTACAATGTGTCAGCTGTTTTTTCCACATCCCATCTGATGGGTATGAAGTTCGTACAGAGGATTGCCAATGACAGACAATAGCAGAGAGACAGTTCTATTCGTCTGCCAAGTACAACCAAAGTATGAACCACAGTCTGCCATTGATGTAACTGAACAGTTTGCCCTTCAGCATCAGGCGTTGTTGTGTCTCAGCCACTTTCACCGCCTGGTGGTCCAAGAATTTGAACCACTGACCCTCTGGTCCTGAGGTCACTACTGCGACCATTTGGCTGCCGTCCTCTACAAATGTCTTCAATCTGTGTTCATGTTTGTCCTATGGAAACAAACTGAAAAGGGGGTTACAATAACAAAGTATCACTATAATTTTGTGTGTTTAGTAGTCTGCCATAAATTAGACAGATATGAAAGTTTCTTGGTCGTTAATGCGCCCTCCCTTAAGAGGGTGACTCAACATCTCAAATCTTCTCCATACACACAACAACACACACACACACATCCTCTGCAGTGTGATTGACATATTTATCTTCAGAGGAAAGGAGGAGGGAGAACAGAGGAAGATATATGACCTAAAAACAGACACCAGGCAGGTATTCCAAGATAAATCTGTGACTGTGTGTCTGTGGTTGTTAGTTTTCGAGACGAGGCCCTGAGTCAGCGAGCCGGATAACGTAGATCAGTGAACAGTAATAGAGCAAAAATCTGTTTAATAGACAGAGTTGAGATGGTTGGAGGACCTAAAAAACAATCCCAGAACAAGAGCTGCTCACAGCTGCCAAGTTGAAATGCACTCGTTTTATCATTCTTGTCCAGACTTGATAATCTTAATATCTGGTGAGAAGGAGAGATACTTTCCAAGCCTAGTCATCCTGTGCTATTTGTGTGTGTGTATGTGTGTGTGTTGTTGCAGAGCAGCTCTTTCCCAGACCGGTGTTAAGTGTCACCTCAGTGGGGGCTTTAACACCTGGGCTGGTGTAAAGGCGGGGTGGGGGGTGAGGGGGGGACGTGAGAAGACTGGGGTTCACACCTCATTGACGGTAGGAGATGATCCTGTAACTAACCTCCTAATACACACACACACACACACACACACACACACACACACACACACACACACACACACACACACACACACACACACACAAACACGTACACACGCGCACAAAAATCCAATGTGCACATTGAAGGAACAAATCTGGTTTAAACCCATTTATGTTGTTATGTTTGAACCCATAAATGATTGCTGCTTTTGAGATAGATGATACATTACAGGGAAAAAAACTTTATTTTATACAACCTTGATTTGTTTTTATGTAGAACTATCAGCTGTAAACTGGGTTTAAAAAGCATTCACAGTCGCTCCATTATGCGAAATCCTCGAGTGCCAAGAAGCATCGCACAGGCAAAGCTGTCAACAAGTCAAGGCTGCAGGACAAACAAAAACAAAAACACTGATCATGGTTTATAATGTTAATAAATTAGTTGTGTAAAATCCATCATTTCCTGCATTTAAATGGTTTGTATTTGACAAGAAACTTGTCTATCTTGGTTGTCAGAGCGTCCTTGAATGCACTCAAAGACAACAGCCCTGCATTACCATGCCATGATTATGTAAATGTAGCAAATACATAAATAAACGTAATAAACAAAGAAAAATAATAGTTACTGAGTGAACTGAAATTATTTCAGGAGCTAATGACTGCCCAGAGGGCAGGAAATCTGTCGGAAACTTGTGGTATGCTTTAAAAGATGCTTTGAAATTGCATGAGATTCATAAGCTTGTTCGTTTACTGTCATGACAAACATTATTCTGTCAAACTGGATTCTTGTTTCAGAAACGTGACTTTTTTCCCGTAAACATGCCCACATTTGATGTGAAATATGTGCAGCTTTTTCAGTCGAGCAGTTTCATGTCACATTGTTTCACTGCTGCTCCCGCAGTAGATGCATGACAGACCCCATACTGCAATTGTGTCCTGTAAACTCTGTCTCTCTCTCTCACACACACACACACACACACACACACACACACACACACCACACACACACACACACACATCCTGTTCCTTTTGACAGTCACATGCTAAAGAGCTACTCGGACTCATTTGTACTATTTAAGGCTTCTGTGAGAGCTCTTTCTTTCTTTCTTGTGGCTCGCTCAGCATCTCATCGTCTAGGTGTGTGAGGATGGAGTCCTGTGTTCTCTCTGCCATCAACTTTTTATCTCTTAACCTGTTTCACACACTTGCACAGTTAATCATAATGTGGATCAAGGGGAGATACAGGTTATGCTACTCTGAGCGGGATACTCCAGGAAACATGTTGTTCATATGTGAATTATGACTCACATCCAACACTAGTGTCTTCAGGTTGTGTGTGAAATGTTTGCCATCCTCACCGAACAGTAAGAAAAAAACTGATAAATATTCTCATTGTTCTCCTCATTCCAGCCGACAGCAAAAGACTCACTGCACCACAGTCAGCATCTGTTAATGAACAGGTCAGAAACAGCCCCGACACATTTCTGTGACTCTATTCTGTCTACTTCTTCATTTTGAGAGTTTGAGGCAGTAGAAAGCTGGAGCACTGAGAGACAGGTAGTCAAGTGTGTGTGTGTGTGTGTGTGTGTGTGTGTGTGTGTGTGTGTGTGTGTGTGTGTGTGTGTGTGTGTCCATGTGTATGCGTGTGTGTTGTCAGTCCCATGTTAAAGGGAAGTGTCTGTGCTAATCAAAGAGCAGGATGAGGTGACATGTACCTGCTGAAGAGCTATCAGCATTTTTACTGGGCTGTTTCCCCCAACCACACAGAGACAGTAGTGTGTGTGTGGGTGTCTGTGTGTGTGTGTGTCTGTGTGTGTGTGTGTGTGTGTGTGTGTGTGTGTGTGTGTGTGTGTGTGTGTGTGTGTGTGTGTGTGTGTGTGTGTATGTGTGCAGGCGCCTCAGCATTACAAATTTCCTAGTGTATCATCAGGATGCAAAATTACCACTGTCGCCATTGTCACTATGGTCTCAGCAGCTGGATCTCTGCCTGGATGCGAATTGAGGACATTTTTTCGCAGTCCATTGTCCCTTACCGCCATCGCCTGCCCACCAATATCTACTGTGTCTCCTGCTAATCTGAATCATAACCCTGTAGTTACTGTGAATGTGGAAACACTTTAAATGCCACTACGGAATTCGAGCAATTCCAGTCCTCTCTCGCTGTAACAACAAGCCTGTTTTTTTCGCTGAATGACAACGGCTCTGGGGTGTGACATGGGAGAAGTATTACAGCATCAGACAGCATCAGACGTTTATCTGTTTCTCACAGCTGTCACTGGAAATCAAATTCCCCCAAAACTTGAAAGCTTTTCCTCCTTGCTTCATTCAAAAACTCTCTTAGATTATATATTGGAGACGGATGTGCTCAACAAAGTGGATGTTTCTCATCTGTATGACCTGATCACAGAATTCACATCATCTCCACATCTGTAAGACTGTGATTCTCTGGATGATTAGTGGGGTGAAGTTTTTGGACCGAATGCATTCCTCCTCCATCAGCGACCGTCACAGCCAGCATCCAACATGAGCTTGTTCTCCAGATATACTGGCCTAAGGTCAGGCTGTCTAAAGCTAAAACTGATGTTGATCCACTATGCGATAGATGCAAGCAGGCTCCAGCTAGGTTTAGAAAAGGAAGAAGAATATGTGGAACAAAAGAAGCGACATCTCTGGTTCTGCTGTATCAATTTTGATAAATTCATTTGTAAACTGGACATAATGAGTCTGACAGTGTCGAACAGTACTCGACCAGCGCACTGCTTTTAAAAACCTGCCACCTATATTACCAACAAAGCAACTTAGACACTGAGTGACATCACTTGATTTAACAGATCACATGCAGCTTCTCCTGCAGCCACAAAAGGCGTTGTACTTTTTTCACATATGCTGTAATACTCCCCAAGGCCTGAAAACACACTGTAAGATGTCAAATCTGAAGTTACTCTCTAAGTGTGTTGTGGCACTGCTTACACTGAAGTATTCAGTCTGCAGTCTCATTTGATAACTCTTCAACACGTGATGTAGTCTTCTAAATTCCCCCGAATGTGCCCATGTGCCCAGTTGGAAAAGGACGACCTGGCAACACAACTTTTCACTGTGATCAAAGAGTTTCCAGTCGGGCATTTACAGCCACGGCTGTGATTTACACAGAGGAAGACGCCACCGTGGTGTGACAGACTTTTAAAGGCCAGTTAAACTGCGGCTTTTTTTTTCCATTTTTTCCTCTCTGACAATAATGCATTTTAAATCACGCACCATATGTGTCATTGAGTACAGTGTTCACAATCCAGCTAGCTTGAATTGTTGCCATGTGGACAGACTGGCAACATAAATTAGACAGCACTGTAGTCAGATAATGGGAGTCTTCTGAGACAATCTACAGAAACATTTTATTTAAAAAAAAAAATGCACACACACACACGCGCATCTGTCTCAACTTATTCTCTATGAACTCTGTGTGTATATGTTATGGATGGTATTTTGTGTTGTCCTTTATTCATAGATTCATAGACTGACTTGTGTATTAAACATCTTTTACCGAGTCGCTCCTGTTGCACAGAAAACCAGCTGTTGCTCACAGTATGGCGATAACATGGTGGAAACTGATCATTTCTCTGTACATATCATGGTCACAAATGTTGCATGTCAAAGTTAAAAAGGAGTCATCACCAGCAGAGAGTCCTGTGTCCCCCCTAGAAGGAGAAGCGCTGTGGACGAGCTGCAGATCAAAGCGTGTTCCTGAAGTAATCATCCCACAGGAGGACGAGTGGCCCTGCATTGAGCTCTGGGATTTCCCTGTTATCCTGACCTTTGACCATGACCCCCTATCCCCACCTCCCGAACCTGCCTGCTAGTTAACCTGGTCGTCATGCGTGTGACCCATCAGCACTTCAGAGGAAGTCCCCACACACAGTCATCTGCGGAGGGTTAAACCGTTACACGGAGAGGGAAAGAGAGAGAGAGAGAATGATGTGAATGAGAGTGAAGGAAAGGAAGAAAGAGAAGCAGCGAGTCAAAGTGTCATGATTCATGCATTAACACAGGAATGCCATTGAGAAGTGGAACAGGCACAGTAGTTTCCAGCAGCAGGGGGGACGCCATGGGCACGCAACTGATGGTCTAGTTAAAGGGAGAATCCAGAGCAAAACAAAATCCATGTGTGCTTTTGTTCCTCTGATCTTATAGGGCTCAGGAAAATATAAATTAATGACGTGACCATATCGCAGGACATTGACAACATTTCTAATGCCAAAAGATGTCAGCGTTTTGTATATGTTAGATTTTAGAAAACACAGAAATACAGTGTGCTCAACAAAGCGGATGTTTTCATCTGTATGACCTGATCACAGAATTCACATCATCTCCACATCTGTAAGACAGCAGTGAGAGACTGTGATTTTCCGGCTGATAAGTGGGGTGAAGTTTTTGGACAGAGTGCATTCCTCCTCCATCAGCGACCGTCACAGCCAGCATCCAACATGAGCTTGTTCTCCAGATATACTGACCTAAGGTCAGGCTGTCTAAAGCTAAAACTGATGTTGATCCACTATGCGATAGATGCAAGCAGGCTCCAGCTAGGTTTAGAAAAGGAAGAAGAATATGTGGAACACAAGAAGCGACATCTCTGGTTCTGCTGTATCGCCTGGCCATAATAAGTCTGACAGTGTTGAACAGTACAAGACTAGTGGACTGCTTTTTAAAACCTGTCACCTATATTACCCACAATCCAACTTGAGCCACTGAGTGACATCACTGGAGGCAATTTATCAGATAGCATGCATGTGCTGTAGTACTCCCCAAGACCTGTAAACACACTGTAATGTGTAAAATCTGTGGCATTACTCTTTAAGTGTGTCGTAGTACTGCTCACACTGACGTATTCACTCTGCAGTCTCATTTGATAACTCTTCAACATATACTGTTCATTCCAAATTCAGTTCAGACTTCGGAAACGAGAGATCCCAAAATATCCTGAGAACAAAGACTGTGATTCCCATATTTCACGAGTAAAAGAGAAGTGAATATGAAAAGTTTCAAGAAAGCCTTTGTAAGCCCAACGCATGCTGCCAATATGATACGCATAACCCTTAGTGGTCTCACTTATTGTGGATTACAATTGTGGGAGCAAAAAACCCCACAGATGTCTGCGGAGATGACTGTCTTACAGTAAGAAACAATACAATGCCTTTTAATTTTTATATCATCAGGGTGAACAGAAAATAGCTGCAGATGGAAGCAGTCACTGTGTCAAGACGCTGCACGCACACTGTGGCTCCCCGTTTTTTTTTTTTTCAGAAAAATTAAGTAAACACAATTTGAACTGCTGTGAAGTGTGTGTAAAGAATCAGACTGCACTGTGTGTGTGTGTGTGTGTGTTTGTGTTTGCGTGTGTGTGTGTGTGCAGGGTTTGAATGTTTAAACACGTGTGTTTAAGACCTCATGGGTTTCTGTGGATGTCCAACTAATAATATCCTAACAGACAGGTACACACAGACAAACATTCCTTTCGTGACCCGGTGGAGAATAAATTATCTTAACCTCTTTGCTCCGAGCATAACGAAAGACTTATATTTATAGTTGCTGTGAGGAAGGACAGATGTCTCTGCACAGTTGTTAGGACTGTACAAATGCGCTGAATTCCACAAAACCCCACACAGCTCAACTTAATAAAGACGGAGGAGAGAAACGTCGAACAAAGAGGAGGAAACTAAAGAAAAGAGAGAAAGTGGCGAGGCTGATCTCAGGAAAGAGCAAACAAAACAAAGGAAGACCTCAAGATGAAAAGAGAGAAATAAACAACACAGTCAGAAAGTGGTCTGAGGCTACAAGAGTCTGCAGCGAAAACGCTCTCGATCACACACAACCAGATGTGCTGCGCAGCTATAGCTCGCATGCTTTCGTACAGAATGCAGAGAGACGTCTTGGTGAACCATAACTAGTTGATGATACTGTGGTCAGTTATGCTGTGTTTGCTGAATATTTTCTATGATTCAATTTGTCGTTGCACAACTCTCTACCCCCCAGATACAGAGATACATGGTCTTCATCATCATCGTCATCATCATCTGTCAACCAAGATAACTTCACAACTGCTCAAGACAGAGCCGAGAAACGGAATCTGGAAAAAAATGAATTAAAAAATGAATCTGCACTGCATATAGAAACACTCCATGATATTAGATATAACAATATATGTAATTAATATATATAATTTAATAAGAATCCCTTATTGCGCAGGCTAACTGTGTGAGATTGCCACTAAGTGCAGTAGTTCAAAGAAAAATAAGGATATGGGTCTGTGATGCTTAGTGCTCACATGCAGTCAAAGTTGATGGACGATATTAACCATGAGCTGAACTTTTAATTTGAAGATGGATTTTATCATCACCATCTTTTTGCTTACATTACATTTACATTAAGGGCATTTAGCAGACTCTTTTGTCCAAAGCGACTTCCAATAAGTGCATTTGTCACAAGAAAGAAGCCAATAAAGTAAAAAAGAAAAAATAGAAACAATTTTCAAGCCCTCATCTGAGCATCGTAGCTGCTATTTATCAAGGATACCTTAAGTGCTATAATATAAGTGCGAAGGATAATAACATAAAAGTGCATATACATTTTTCTTTTTTGCTGCTGCTTTTCACATACACCACAGTGCTTAAAAAATGCACAAAATGTTGTGTATGTGTATAAATACGTTACATGTTCATGAAGCACGAAGTTTAATTTTGTTATGCAACCCTGCGTTGACATCGTCGATGTCATCTTAATACTATAAGTGTTACAGATAATCCTTTGAATAAGATGTTGTATTACTTTGTTGCTGCTAAAAGTGGCTGGTGATGGATGTGTAGGTAGAGGTTCCATTGAAAAAGAATAACCAGGAGCAGCTTAGTCAAAATAAACAGTCAATGAACATGAATGAAGTAGTACATCTTTTGGAACTGTGCACTTAGTTGAAATTCAAAATTGTGAATTGTAAACGAGCAAGTTGATTTTAATCTGTGTGAACTGAACTTTGAACTAGCTCCTGGGTTGTGTGAGCGTGCACAACACTGCACTCAAGCTGATGTCTTCATACAAACTGTGGGGGGAAATGTCTGGAGAATTAAGTCCGGACACTGTTCAGCGTCACTTTTACATACGTAGCATATGACAGGAGACTCTCAGTGTCAGACGCATTCTCACCATCTAGATAAATACTCTGTTTGGTAGAGTGAGCAGGAGGAGGACGACTACTGTTTCTGCATTGATATCAATACTATATGACAGATCTATAATGCATTAGCTGATTATCAATCAACCGTTTAAAAAGCCGATAATTTCAGTTGCTTGGTTATTTGGGTGAACTCACCCTTTAGTGCATAACCGTAAAATTAGCCACATGTTCTGTTTTTTATCCACCTACTAAGATTTAAGGGCGATCGCACAGGATGTCTGTACAAGTGAACTCTACTTCCCACACACACACACATACACACACACAAACACACACACACAGTCACATACCCACAAATAGGCACACAGCTGTCAAGCAGACGGACTAAAATGCACAGACACTGAACATGTCTTTTGAATCAGGAAAAAAAAAACCTGACTCTTGTCTTGTGGGATGAGCAAAACACCACTAGTCAACATTAACACTAATAACAAAAGCATTACTTATGGGAAACGTAACTGTATATCTGAAGCTCGTCTGATAGTGGAGACAGTGGTGAGAGACCAACAAAATGGGAAAGAATTTAGGTGGTTGACATCGAACCAAGATCATAATTTGGGCTCAAACTCAAAACACATCAACATGGAATGAGTCTCTCCCTCTCTCTGCCAAACAACCAGGAGGCTCCACTCAGACCCACACTGTTGTAATGGAGGGGATCCCTCTGTGATTAAAAAAAAAAAACAGTACATTACTGTGCATTCAGTCTCCACATACACAGTTTTTATGTTTTAATATGTCCGTAAAACATCTTCTGACAGCATAAGATAAACTTTAAGACATGTTTCAAGTTAGTCTATCTTTTTAATAAGACTCATCTGAACTTCATGCTATCCCAGCATGATCACTAACATGATTACACCTATCGAGTTGTGTCTACATACAGAGCTGATGTATGTATGTATCATCCATCCATCCATTTGTGGTCTTAGTCTCCGGATCTGGGTCGCAGTGGCAGCAAGCCATGCAAGGTAGCCCATCTGTCCTTCTCTTTAGCCACATTCTGCAGCTCTTTGTAAAGGATGCAGAGGAGTTCCCAGGCCAGATGGGATATGTAATCCCTCAAACGTGTTCTGGGTCAGCCTCTCCTTCCACACGCACAGAATACCTTCACATGAAGGCATCCTACTTAGATGCCTGAACCGCTGACTCCTTGACACGAAGAAAACAGCGATTGTACTCTGAGCTACATCCAAATGTCCAGATGTCCGGCCTCTCACCCTGCCTTAGAGCCTGCCCCTTTAGAACAACTAGAAACAAAACTGTGCTCAGAAGACAATGCCTCTTAAGAATGAGTTCTGATCAAGTAAACCCCAGCGCTCAGACGCAACCGCGACTGTGCTTTTGCCATCAGGGGGCTTTGGAAACAATCTACCCGAGGAGATGAGGTGCTCCGGATTAATATCTTCCTTAAAAATCACTTCTTTGAACTTATTCTAATAGACCTGCTTTAATGTGAAATAGCTTTTTTTCTAAGTTCATTTCAGTCTTTCCATCCTTTTTATCTGTTTTTAATCCTGGGACCCTGGGAAGACTAGAGGCACGTCCATGTGTTTCTAATGGGGATCTTTAAATAAACACCACATTCTTCTTATATGATGTTGTCTTTTTTATCATCTTTTTTATTATCGCCTGTATTCTTTCTGTTTGTAGTCGTTTTATTTGATGTTACCCGTTTTACTGTTTCTATTCCTCTGATTTGTGGTCTTTCAGATCTATATTTCGTGTTGCACAAGCTGTGTTAATTGATTTTTTGTTTTAACTCCTTCTTGTTCTGGGCTTGTTTGCTACTGTCTGTCAAAGCAGTTTGTAAACTGTTTTATGAGGTGATTTATAAATTAATATAATTATTGTTTTGCACAAATTGAATAATTAAAAAAGAACAACAGAGTGATGGACTTAATCATTCCTTCTAGTTCATGGTATATAAACGAGCTGGGCCTCAGTTTTAATGCTACGTTCAAAGCCATAGCTGTCCTAGCACATAGTATAGTACAAATAGCACAGAGGGTTTAACCCTCCTGTTGGTCAAAAATGACCCAAAACTGTGTTTAACAGCAGAGAAAACGCCTTAAATGTTGTTTTTTCAACTTGAAATGCTGTGACTTTTCCTAAAGTGACCCCAACAATAGAACGAGGGAAATATTGCCTTTATTCATATTTCCATGGAAGCTGTGCACCACTTAGGTACAAAGATTGTCTTCGGGTCATTTTTGACCCGGCAGTTAAAATCACAGTCAGTTACAGATTACAAAACACACACACACAGTGCTGATTGATCTCAGACAGAACTAAAACTTTCTCGTGCAGGTGCACCGTCACCTTTCCACAACCCCAGACACAACTTTCAAAGATCAAAGTTCAAACCATTTCAGACACAACCATCAAAGTCCTGTTTACTGACACTTCTACATTCAGAGTGTAAACATGCTGCAGGTGACAGAACCCTCAGTTCTCTCTGTGCTGCAGAACACAGGCCTGGGATCAGTGGGTGACGCGGCTGCTTGTTCTCCTGTGGTGGTCGTGGTCGCCCTCTCAGATTGCCTCGTTGGTTTATGTTGTTCACATTTGACTATTACTGGAAGTGCCTTCAGTAAATTGCATTCAAAACTACTTTCTGCACATTTGTGATACTTTCTTGGGCTATACAAGTACTATCTCTTGAGAAAAAATAAAAAGCATTGTTTACCACCTTTGCAGTACCTTAAGAAATAATAATAATTTAAAAAAAAGAAAACACATGACAGCTGTGTTGAAATAAAAACAAGTGGTGTCCACTGAATGAATGCAGTCTTTCTGCACTGTAAAAAGGGAAAACTCTGATGTTCACACAGTTTCTGATGAATGACTGGATGTTTCTTCATGCAAAATAGATTTGGCATTTAAAATGAAATGAAATCACTTTATTTTGAATCTTCAGTGACAGTGATTCATTTTTGACCCGGAGGACAAGGGCTGTATACAGAATGTGAAGACAACAGGAGGGCTAAATTAATTTTGACAGATGCGGATGTGGATTCACCTTCTGGAAAACTATCTACATGTCAGATTGCGCTAGTTTTCAGAACTTTGTGAGTGTTGGTGGGAAGATTTCCTCTATTCCATGCTGTTTTTTTAGGTTTTGTGCCCTGCAGGCAAACAAAGCCACAGGATCCCGCTGTATTCAGCAGGTTCACAACAAAACACGTCCACTGTTTTTTCTTCTGAAGCTCGCAGCAGAAAACTGTCACATTTCTGTATTGTTACAAAAGCACATCAGCGATTTATGGTTCACTCATGTTACGCACCAACTGACTTGTTTTGCCATGTTACTATTTACCTCTTCACCTGCCTGTGACGCCCCCTCCCTCCTCACATTCCTCGAGACGGTAGAGATAGTGAGAAAGGTGGAAACACATTACAACACACACACACACACACACACACATACACACACACAAACACAAACACACACGCACACAAACATACATATACAAAAGAACTGGGGATCCCTGGAGAGGTATCGCAGAAGAGATGGGTTGACATATGGCCAGCAGACCACTACACTGGGTGGAGATGTGTGTGTGTGTGTGTGTGTGTGTGTGTGTGTGTGTGTAGTGGGGAGGTGGGGCCAGAGTGTGTTTGTGTGTGTGAGGGTGGGGCTGCTGAATGGTCTGAGGGTGCAGATGAATAGACCAGTGGTTAGAGACAGTTGAAACTCAATATTCATTTTCACTGTTGCCCTGCTGCCATGTGTGTGTGTGTGTGTGTGTGTGTGTGTGTGTGTGTGTGTGTGTGTGTGTGTGTGTGTGTGTGTGTGTGTGTGTGTGTTTAAGCACAGGATATGCATGTCTGTTTCTGCGATTTCAACATCAGTCATGTAAATATTTTCAATTTCCAACATCTTCAATGTTGCCGTAGGCTATTATTCTTTCATTTTTGATGTGATTAAAGTGAAGGAAACTCACTTAAAGTCTTTAGATAATTATACTTTTCTTGAGCTTTCCAGATAAACGATGACTGGAATGACTTTCTCCACATGACCACAACAAAGCAAATACACAATAAAGGGAAACGCCCTAACAACGGACATGAAAATCGAACAACAGCCAAACAAAGACATCTTTTTCTTCAAACCATAACAACTGCTAATATATTTCTTCTTTTTTTTTCAAGCGATTGTAATTGCATCCTGGTTTTGTAAATGATCTGGCTGGGTTGGCCTGCCTCCTCAAGTCAACAGCTACAGTATAAAAAACAAAAAGAAATTAATTAAATGGGATAACGTAGGAGCAGGTCATCTCCGAGGGTCAGCCTCATTGCATCAACATGTGGGAATTCCTCCACTCTGCCAGTCAATTCCTAAACATGAACACATACAAACACACACACACACACACACAGAGCCAGGGGTTGTTTGACGGGCGATTTGACTGAATGGCCTATTGCCATGGTTACAGCAGCACTCCATCAGTCCATTCAAGGAACAGATGGCCGATGTGCAACAGGAGGCATATGTTTCAATGAACACACACACACACACACACACACACACACACACACACACACGTATTCACACACATAAACACACACCCACAACACTCTCTGTCACACACACACACACAAACACACACACACACACACACGCACACATGCATGGATGCGCCCCCGCTCAGAGGGAGGGTATTGAACAACCAGCAGCATATGTTCCACTAGTCAGAGAGCATTCATTCACGGACAGACAGAGACAGGAGAGGAGGGGGAGGAGGAAGAGGAGGGGAGGGTTTGCGGATGGGAGAGCGATGGAGATAGGCGAAAGGCAAAAGAGCGAGGGAGGGATGGTTGGAGGCGAAGAGAGATAAAGGAGCTGATTGGAAGAGAAGAAGGGAGGGAGTGGCAGAGGGATCCGACCCACTGCTGGAGCCAAACACAGCAGTGGCTGAGTGTGCTGATGTTGACCTCGTGGTGAGGAGAAAGGCCACACCCCTTTCTGTTGCTGTCCAGTAAAACGCCCCTAAAAACTAGTTTGGGTATGATTTCTGAATTTTAACTACTAAATGTGTGGTGAATTAAAATTTACCTGGGTTTGATATGAGTCTCTTTCAGGGAATTTCCTGTCTTTTTTTTTTTAATTATGTAGTAAAAATGTAGTTAATTCCAGACAAAGTCTTAAGGATATTCATAATTCACACAAAGCATTTACATGACCTCCAACTACATGAACATGCTCCAGCACTCCACCACAAGCAAACTTAAGAAAATATTGATCATATATATAAATATTGAACACCTGGCGCCAAAAGTATAGTCCTGTGTGTTCCACTAAAGCAACAGATAAAACAGTATAGATCTTCTATATCGATCACATGATGTCTCTCCATCAACTTTGAATTTTGTTTAACTGCACACAGAGCTAGGCTAGCTGTTTCCTTAGTTCTAACGGGGTAATGATCCCGAACACACATCAAAAGTTGTAACTGAGTGGCTAAATCAGGCTAGAATTGAGATTTTGGGAATGGTCTTCCCCATCGAGAAAATGTGGACTGTGCTGCAGAAACAAATCCGTGCCAGGAAGTGAACAAATTTAGCTGAACTTCAATGATTCTGTCAAGAGGAGTGGTTAAAAATGTAGCCAGAAGCTTGTGGATGGATATCAGAATCACCTAATTGAGGTGAAAATGGCAAAGAGACATTCGACCAACTATTAGAATTACTGTATGTATATTTTTGAGCCAGCAGATTGTTTATACACAGATTTAAATTAATTACTGAACCAAACTTCTTGAATGTTTTTGTGATAAAGTAGTTTGTGTTCCACTCATTCCATCACAGAGAAATGAGAGCTGTTGAAATCATTGGAAGTGAAGACTGCCATGATGTACATGTTCTTTATAAGGCCATGTAAACTTTTGACCAGGACTGCATGTACGTTGAAAGTTGCCGGTCACATTAACCATCCCTCTTTCCTTTACCATTATCCAAATCAAGGTAATCTCCTCCAAAGCTGCAGTGTTTTGAGTATTAAATCCTCTGTTTGGGTTTCAACAGACGGAGGTGTACGTCCATGATATCCGTTGTGCGTATATTTGTTGCAGTGACAAAACACCTGTGGATTTTGGACTAGCACTAGTGGAACAAGTCGCTTCGTGGACAGGATGAAAAGGATGAATGACTTAAAGCAAATAAAAACACTTTCAACGTACATAAGACATTTGAAAATTATATATATAAAATAGACTAAAATTGAAAAAAGAATGAACAAATCCTCTGACAGGATGACCTCAGTCACTGTTAAAGTAGTGAGGA
The DNA here is from genome assembly GCA_963678695.2 of Diplodus puntazzo. NCBI lineage: Eukaryota > Metazoa > Chordata > Actinopteri > Spariformes > Sparidae > Diplodus > Diplodus puntazzo. The sequence goes on along the minus strand of OZ023155.1, from coordinate 11,038,962 downwards.
AGTAGAAGATAAAAAAAAGAAAGATCAAAACATTATTTCAATAGTTTTGTTTTCTGCTGCTGAATGTTTGGTACGTCTAATAAAACATCAGTTGTCATTACAAACAAACAAAGAATAAAATGAATGGGAGCGGACATGGCTGGTGTTTTAGTAAAAGGAGGCGAGAGAACAAACACATTTTTAGATTAAGGCGGTAAAGTTGAAGCCAGTCCGTTTTCTCTGCGTTTGTTCAGTTTTCTCTTTTTTTCTCATCACAATCTTCCTTTCTTTTAATCAACTCCTCTCCTTTTTCTCTGTCCGATTCCACTAAGTACTACATTAGGCAGGACGCACAGACACACACACTCACACACACACACACACACACACACACACACACAGTTTGGGAGTTGTTCGCTCTGTGTTTTGGCCTCAGCCAAAGAAAGGAGTTTATATTTATAGACCCCCGCTGTAAATACAGCCGGGTTATATTTGGTCACTATGGCCGGTCGTATTTTTGGACGCCTGTGTCAGTTCGGTGCGTGCGTCTGTGAAATCGACTAAAACAACTACAAAATAACAGAGCCATTTCTGTCGCCGGGATTCTTTCTCTGTGTTTGTATACAGACGCACACACACACACACACACACACACACACACACACACACACACACACACACACACAGACAAATAAAGCGTGTCATTTAAAAGAATATCCCTTGAGAATGATTTGCAACCAAATGTACTTCTAAATGAGTTTGGCGAGTTTCCCTCTGCGATCCTGAAGCTCACTCTGTGTGTACGAAGGTGAAAACACCAATTGGGAGGTTTGTACATAACAACACTTTAATCTGAAGGTGCTTGTTAACTCACGAGAACACATGTTATTCAACGCATAATAATAACAATTAGCCGGTACAACAGCTTGTTTGGTGGCACTGTGCTCATGTGTTAACCAGCGGTGTTGTGGTGGGGCTAAATCTGTGTCTCCTCTCACATTTTCTCCCTAAACGCTGTAATTGGACGCTGCTCAGAATCTGAACAAACAAGGGAACATCATCTGGCTCATACATCACTTACTGACAGCCCTCCTCCTCCTCCTCCTCCTCCCTGACAGTCAACAGCCCTGCTAGTTTTTCTGGAGTGGTGCTTTCGGCTAAATGTTAAGGTCAGCACGCAATGCTAAGACACGGATGCTGAGCAGGCATAATGTTTGTCGTGCTCACCGTCAGTGTCAGCACAGTCACATGTGCTAATCAGTAATGAACACTAGGTACAAAGGAGGCTGATATGAACGTCAGTTTTGCAAGTATTTGTCCATAAAACACTGTCCGAGAAAGTAATGGACAAATAACATTTTTGGCCAGATGACAGTTTTTTTCCACATGTGCACACCAGAAAACAAGAACGCGCGTCGTAAGGCCATGAGCAACAGAATGGAGTACTGACTGGTGGCTGGAGAGGAGCCAGGTCAACACCTGGGCTCTACTGAGGTGTCCTTAAGCAAAGCAGCGAACCCCTTACTGCTTGGGGTGCACCGCAATGTGTCTGATGGTCCTGTTTGTGCACGTCTGCAGTTCGGCGCAGTGGGTTCGGGGTCATGATGGGATCCATTCAGGTGCCAGCCTTTGTCGAACCACTGGACACCATAAATCAAATCCCAGTGGTCCAGCCGGGTCACAGAAATGGGCGCACCGTTTTGGTGGAGATTTGTCAAGACGAAAGCCAAGTAAAGCTTAGATAAGACAGAACGATTGCGTTGAATGACTGCCACCAGAGAGGAAAGGGGCCTGAGCCAATCCCTGGGAGGAGGCCTCCAAAAGGGGGTTTGACTGTTTGTCTCCCTGTTGCTGGAGGGACCACGCCCAGACCTCCACCGCGCACACACACACACACAGGCACACACGCAGGAAGCTGATCTGTCAGGCGGCCAGCAGGGTTTCCTGTGGTTGGGGCAAGACTACCGACTCAAATTGCTTGTGCTATTAACTCTTCAGTCTTACCCTTTTCCTCTCCTCTAAATCCACCTCCTCCGCTTCTCTCCACTCTCATCCTGTCCTCTGTTGTTTTTCTCTATTCTTAGCCCTTCCACCTCTCCGTCCCTCCACTCCTCTGATGTGTTTCCCCTGCTCCTCGCCTTCTTTGTTTCCCTCCTCTGTGTTTACTTATCCTCTCTCCTTTACACTCCTCCATTTCCGTCTTCCATTTTGTTATTTTCCCCGTCTTCCTCTCCCTTTTTTTTTTTACCTTCCATCCCTCGCTTCCTCCTCACCACAGAAAACATCCCCTCCTCCTGTTATTGTTATCATGTGGACGGGGGCAAGTGGACCGAAGTCGTGGATGTGTGTTGCGTGCCCCACCCTTGTCGCCCCTCCTCACGTACATACCCACACCCACTCCGCTCCGCTCAACCACAGCTACTAACCCAAAACACACACACACACACACACACACACTTCTTCTGAGGGTCTACTGCCTCTGGATTGAGAGCAAAGACAGGGAGTGGACGTTTTGGTCACAACCCCTCACAAATGTTTTACATGTGATACTAATAATCACTCAGATGCTCAGTTCATCGTCCCTTTGAAAGGTTCAGGCTGGCTGGACCAAATGGTGAGCTCTCTTCACGGTGGGATAAAACAGTGATAACAACACATAAAACACCATGTGAGGAGTAACAATTTGTGTGACCCACCAGCAACGAACTCTACCACCCGGTTATACATTTTCACTGTGATCCGACATTACAGTGGAAATGTTAGCCGCACGAGAAAACCGGCGAGTGGACCTGGATGTGAAGCTTATGAAGTGAGCCAACATGGACATTACAGGGTGCAACTTTCCATCTTTAGTTTCTGTCAGACTAAGAGACAAGTGTTTGAAATCGTTCATGTAACATTGGGTTTACTTGGAAAGCTGTACGAGGCTCCTGCAACTTTGATCTGAAATACACCAGGTACAAATATATAGAAATCTTCCTTTAACAAATACATCACACACAAGATTATGACATCCATACAAGAAATGTATGAACATAATAGCTTTTTTTTAAACAAGCAATGGACACTTTTTTTGCTTTAACATATCATTATTAAGTAAATGTTGAGGTGCACGATGTGACACAATCAGCGTTTGGATTGGTTCCCATTAAACCTTGCTTTCACTCTGCAATTTTGATGATTTTGGGTGAAATTCCTTGATCAATGGAAGTAATTGTAATCCAGTCATGCTGACAGCCAGCCAACCATTCCTGTCTGCTTCCGTGTCTCCATTGTGGAATAAATGAATTAATAAACTCATGTTTTGTCCTGTCACTGGTAAATTGCAACCCAGGAAAATGGAAACGATCCTGTTGTCTTCGCAACAGTGGCGCCAACATTAATAGCACTTGGAAACGCTAGAGGGGCAGCAGTTGTCTGTTTCCCCTTTAAAATATCTAATAAGCCTCAACGCTCAACCTTAACTTCTCTGTCGGTGCTGCCACTGGAATGAAAACAAAACCCCTCGGCCTCACATAATGCCAGAAGTTTCATGTTTGGCAATGACTGAGGAGGGGGAATCAAGGAGAGAGATCACTGTGAAGTATTTAGACAAATCGGTTTATTACATACAAAATTATATTTTGGTCAATACGAAATGTGACGCAACATTAAAGACTGTCGATGTGCTGAGATCCGTCTGTGACATTAATCTCCACCAAGGAGGTTGTGTTTTCACCCATGTCTCTCTGTTTTGGTTTGTCAGCATGCTTAGACAAAAAGTACTGAACAGACTTCCATGAAACTCGGATGAAGGACGAGTCTCGGCCCAGGATAGACCCCATTAACTTTTGTTGCTGAGCCAGATCAAGGGATCCTGTAATTTTCTCATTGTCTTTTTGTTTTCATTCACTCTTCAGTGAATAACGCATGGATCGTGATGAAAAAAAAAATGGTAGATTTAAGTGGCTGGTATCTATGAGTCTGTACAGTTTGATGAGGATAATAGGGACTGTTGGCCACCGAGTGCCATCTACTTCTTACTAGAAAGTATGTTTGTATCACTGTGTCCTGAGTTGACTACAGGGGGCAAGCTAATGGACTCTCACCTCAGTCGTCATGATTTTCTACGATTTTCGCTCATTTGTTTTCATTTGATGAGAAATTCACTCACGTTTCATTTCTGCTCTGCTTACAGGCAAAGACACACACACACACACACACACACACACAGACACACACACACACACACACACACACACACACACAGACACACACACACAGGAATGGCAGCACTTAGGCTGTGGAACTTTCTCTGCATCCTTTTCCTCTCTGGTGGGTTTTATGACGTTCACGTTGCTACAGGAAGACAGTCAGCATGACTGTACAGTCTATACATTCCTCATCGACACACTTACATGAGGTTGTTCACATACATAAAAAACGATGTGCCAACATCCAGAGTTTTTGAGTGTACCAACAAGACCTAAGGCTGGATTATTGTGATATTTACTTATCAATCCTTGTTATCGGAGTTATGTGACGTGTTATATTTTCTTTTCCTGTGTCGTTTCAACCACAGGAATTAAATTCAATTACATGAAATTAAAATATTTGTAACTAGAGGCTTCTATAAGTAGAGTTAGAGTTGTATAGGACAGCTCAGTATCAAGACAATGTATTTGTAGGCAGTACAAATGAGTTACAAATATAATCCCCTTGTTTTTATTAGTTTCCATTACATTACAACTCATGTTCAAAAGCAGGAACTCGTGTTGCTTCACTTTCTTCACAAACAGCTCTTGGAATCAGTTTATAGAAGTGTGTAAATCTCTCGTACTGATGCCAAACTCTTTCAGCTGAAATCCGATACCAGCATTACAGTTTCTCCAGTCCTTTAAAAGGATTATGCCACTGGATACACTCGGCTTTTAAGATCTTTGCTCTTTTTATTGCCACAGATAAGAGTTAAAAACAGGCTTGAGGATTAAGCATTAATCCACTTCTCAGTGCATGATTGAAGAGGCTCATTTCTGTTTGTTTTCTGAGTGCTCACACACATTCTCCATTTTTATTTACAGTAAGACATGGAAGTTGCCCTGAGACGAAGGAGAGGCTTTAAATTATTGAATTTAAAAGTATGTCCAAAAAAAACCCATCAATTTAAAGTTAAACTAGCAAATTAAATGATGTTTCGCTAATCTCTTCACTCTGCCTCCCCTTGATCCCCATTTCTCTACTCACAGCATCCTTTGGACAAACATTCCTGACGGTTAATTCACTACTCAGTTTGTTCAGAGAAATTTGATTCCTTCGCTCCTTTCATCATGTCTTTCCCATCCTCTTAACTCTTCAAATCCTCCCCTCTAATCCTCCTCTTCTCTCCTCTTAAGTCCCTGGTGCAGGAGGCTGCGACCATCTGAGAGGAGAGGAGAGGAGAGGAGAGGAGAGGAGAGGAGAGGAGAGGAGAGGAGAGGAGAGGAGAGGAGAGGAGAGGAGAGAGGGTAAATTATACAACAGTGAAACAGAAATGAGAGAAGACATTTAAGTTTCATACTGTGTTACCTCGGAGCCAGCCGGTATCTCCCTCTTCTGTGGTGCAATCGATCTCTGGACTGTTTTGGAGGACGGCTCATGTTTGGCGGTTCTCCATCATAGAAGTCAGGATACGAATGAGGGTGAAAATGTTGGCCTCCTCCTCTGTGTCCCCCTCCCTCCCACGGTCTCCCCCTGTCTTCATATTCACTTCGGTCTCCTCTCACCTCCCCTCTTCCCCACCATCCTCCTCCGTGTCGAGGGCTTTGTGTCATCTCTCCTCTTTCCCTCCAGCTCTCCCCACCACCTGAAAGTGAGAAATGTAATATTTAAAGGAAAGGAGAACTATTTTGTGCCTTAGTTGAAATAATTTGGGCTATTTCACATACGAGAGTTCAACTACTATCAATCAAAACTGACCACTGGAAGTCAAGTCTGACTAACAGCACCAAGATGAAGCAGATATCTGAGGTTTGGGGATTTAAAACTATTTTCTCCACTTGGCGTTTATTTTAATTGTTGCTTATTTAGTCATAAAAATTCAGAAAAACAGAGAAGCACTTCAACCAAAATATTTGGTGCTTTAAACAGCAAAAGGCTGCGGACACGGATTCAGACACAATTCTGAAATATCATCCCATTTTAAGTTATATAAGAGAAACCCGTTGGCAAACAGTAATTGCGGATGACCCCTTTCCCATTTGATGTAATCACATGATCCCTGTTATTATACACATTGACTGGTGCTGCTCGACTTTGCTCGTTGCTTATGTAGTCATAAATATTAGAAAAAGATGTCCGATTTGAACCAAGTGTTCACAAGCTTTAAGGATAACGTTCTCCTCGACTCACTTTGTTGTTTCTTACACTCTGGACAAAGTCCTCAGTGGTCACCCATTAGATTTTAGTTTTTATTGCTGAAGTTTGAGTCGATATGAGCCCAAATTATTTCTTATTAATGTATGACAGAAAATAAAGAGACTTTGGTTTTGGGGCTGTAGTTGACAAAAGAAGTCATTCTAAGATGTTGTAATAAGCATTTTCACACATTTTTTTGACATTTGAAGGACTAAACGATTACTCAGTAAGAAAGCTGTAACGATTAATCAATAAGTTGTCAACTATTACATTAATCTCAGACTAATTGGTTTGAGAAATTGTCAAAGAAAAAAGTCTCTCTGGTTCCAGCATCTTAAATTTGAATGTTTTATGTGTTTTTTTAAGCCACTTTTATAACACTTGTCTAAATATCTTTGGGCTGTGGACAAAACAAGACACTTGAAGACTTCATCTTGGGCTTTGGGAATATCTGATCCACTTTTTTCCTGCTGTTTTATAGACAAAACTACTAACTGAACCTCAACATCTTTGAAATAATCGACAATGAAATAATCATTTGTTCATCACTAACTAAATGCCCAACGCTCTACAAAAAGTATTACTGTCTCTCTCTCTTAAACACACACACACACACACACACACACACACACACACACACACACACACACACACACACACACAAAGCATGCCTTTAAAGTCTGTCCTCAATTATTTCAAGGCTACCCACAGAAAAGAAATAAACAATGAAAACAAATCCTATATCACAGCAGACGTACACATTCAGCAAGTCTAACAAATGCTGGCAGTTCGAGCAGAATTATTCAAAGAAAGAGAAAAGTTTTGTGAAGCTGAATGCTTACAGATCTCCCTGTCAACTGTCATCTGACAAATAAAGAAAACCTCAACTAAGATAAAACATATTTCTATTCATGGTAATACGTAACCTTTGCTCTACTATTTGTTACAAAATTGATTGACAGAAAAAAAGCTAAATGTTTCCCTCCTCTTGTTTGGCTATTGTTAAAATCTGTCCACATATTCAGAGATGTTTGCGACAGATGTAGTTGATTTGATGCCAATTACAAAGTGCTTGAAATGGAACAGCAATTCCAACTTTAGACCCCATCAAATGGGAGCTGCTGCCTGCTTGACCAGATCAGGCTGCTGTCCTCCCATCAATCCACTCACTGAGTGTGAAAGCGCAGGGAAATAAACACGTGAAAATGCCATGAATAAGTGGATGTGTCAGTCAGGCCACAAGCACCAAAACGTTTTAAAGCTCGATTGCTGTTGTCAGCATGTCCTTCTGAGACAATTTCACAGATTGGGATTCCGACTTAAACCAAATGAGGGCGACAAATTAGACCAGCGATAGATGAGCTAAAATGTGTTGTTCCTATGTCAGAGGAGAGGTACACCACTAGAGTAAAATGTACTCCACAACATATCTAAGATGAGGTTGTTTTCATTGACTTTTTGTCTTTTTGAGGAGACGTGAGAGAGCAGCTAAACTGGATTCCCTGTTGGAGTGTAATTGCAAGGGCAGGCGGGCAGAGGAGATATTTGCTGAGGAGACTAAACATCAGGCCTGATTCCAAACAAAAACCAAACCGGGCCCTCAACGATACCACATAGCGCCACCACTACTCTCACGCACACACATACTCTCTGTCTCTCTCTTCCCCCCTCCCCCCTCCCCTCTCTCTCTCTCTCTCTCTCTCCCCACACACACACACACACACACACACACACACACACACACACACACACACACACACACTCCATATCCCCCAAGTTCTGTAGTAATGATTGGTGTCTGCGTCTGGCAGAAATGAAACACTGAGGCATAAAGAGTGTATAGCCTTCCATCTATAAAACCAGAAACATCCTCATGAGACCAGCAAGGGTTGACTTGGGCAAAAAGCAGACAGTTCGGCGCAATCGGGAGACTCTGCGCCAACATGGCACGCAGAGAAAATGCTCCCAAAAGGTTTATAAGTCACAGGGTTGAGTAGAAACTATGGGTTTACATTTCATAAGCTGCTGCTGAGTCGTCTTCGGAGACTGACCGCTGAGCAGGACGGGAGTCTGTGAACCACAGATGAGTCTTGTACCAACAGGGCACACAAGAGTGACGAGCATCAAATACAGAGAGGTCACATTAACACTGATCAAAGTGTGTAAGAGGCCAAATGTGTTTGAAAATGGTCATGAGATTAAGACGGCTCGGCATTCAGCATCAGAGAGAAAACAACAGTGAGAAGTAAGAAAAAGAAACAGAGAGAGAGGGAGAAGAAAAGGAGAGGGGAAAATAAATACAGAGGGGGACGACTGTGGGGAAGGGGAGCAAAACGAGGGGAGAGACAGAAGAAAGAAGTCTGTAATCAGTTCGTCTTGTTGTGTGTCTTAAAATAGAGCTCTCTCAGCCTATAAACAGAAACCTACTATTACTAGTGCACTGACAAAGCAAGTCTCCGATCCAAGCGCGCACGGGTGCGTGTGTGTGTGTGCGTGCACACGTGTGAAGGCCGCAGCACACATGGAGCTTGTTACAGCACGGCCCTCTGGGTAATGTGGTACTGCGAGGGGCACCAGAGAACTACAACCACAGATCGACTGTCAGATTAAAATGCTGCTCCTTTGTTTGGCTCCATAAAAAATTTCATCAGTTTTTCATACGAGCGTCAGTGTTTTTCTATCGCTGTGATCGCTGCAGGCCTGTTTAGTTTTCAGCACTCTAGACGGCGATTGGAAATGAAGACTGAAAAAATTCTGGACCAGTGGAGCCTTAAAAATAATACAGACATGATAAAATCACTTTTATGTTTTGTCTTTGGCATTTTTTGTCCATTCATTGGCAGGTTTACTGTCTAAATGCAGACAGGACACATGTCAACAAAGCTCCCTGGGCAGATTTGTACCAAGGACTTTGTGGTTACATGGTATGCTTCCTAACCACTAGGCCACCAGGGCACCCTAGAAACACCATAACATTTCTTAATTCAGGTCAAAAATGTTTTTCTCCCTCTGACCTTTGTTTAACCAGGATGGTCTCGAGATCAAAAACTTTTTCCAGGCCAAAATGGCAGCATAATTATGTTAAATGAAACGACACAGAAACAACATCCACAGGCAGAGTGCAGAGCAAGAAAGGACAAGACATAAATAACTGTTAAAACACACAACATCTCAATAAATATAGAGCTTTTAATCAAAACTGGCTCATTTCAGTACTTAAAATACCCATGATTTAGTGTTTAAAATAAATAAAGTTTTATTTGAAACTATGGGTGAATTTAGCTAATTTAAAAGACACATATAGGACACTTTGATCACGCCACATGGTTTCCATTAACATTTTAACAGTTGAGTCATTTTTAAATGTTTCATATACAGACTGTCCATTCATTTTCAGTCATAACGTTACAATTTATGTTTAATGTGGTGGTCCGACCAATTTGATGTTTCTGCTGCGCTTGTTTTTACACGCTTTCCAAATCTACCATATAGCGACAAAGAAACACAGGTCAGACTAACTGCTGAGTGGCCCAGATTTTATAGAAGGTCTCCAACCTGGTGTTGGCAAAGACTGGTGTTAGAAATGAGATGTGCATGAACTGAAAAAATACAATTAAGTTGTATGTCAGGGGTTTCCTACATATAAGCTATTATAAACAAACACTGTGACAGGTTGTATATAGCAACATCAGGTGGCTTAAGTTGCAGGTGTGGCAGTGTTTGTCCAAAGACTAACCTGTGTGTCTTTCTCTGAATCCTGCTCCTGATGCAGTTTTATGACTTTTTTCCGGCGCCATGGGTCTGGACTGTAGGACTCTGCCCCGCTTCCTGCAGGTTTCTATAAGTTTCTCTCTCAGGCAGAGAAACTGAGACAAACAGGATGACTGGAAAAAAAGATCATACAATTTGAATTAAAGGAACAGTTAAACCATCAATGGAAATTGAGTCATGACTCACCCCCATGGAGATCGAACGTCGATAAAGTGGTAGAGTTTCGAAGACCACAAAACATAACAGAGTTGCAGCATTCTCCTAAACAACTGAAGTAGATAGAAACTTTCTACTTTACAATTCTATTGGCCAGGCCAAAATGGAAACTGAAAACGCAGCTCGCCCAATGTGATCTATGTATCCAGAAGCCCCGAGATCCCAAAGTGATTTGAAATATGTACAATATACAATACCATATACAAAGCCTTTTCTAAGCCAAAATCTTCTCACTAGCTGATAAGCTTACATTACTTGCATGCACCCAGTGGGTGCACAATCGACTGTGTGTCAAGTGCGTAAATAACATATTTTCCTGGGGCTTCCAGAGACTAAGATTAGACCAATTTACCTGAAAGGAGCCATTTTATGTGTCTTTTTGACGTTTTTATATTTTACATGTTATGGTTAAAAAGTCCTCGTCTACTTCAGCAGGAGAATGCTACAACCCTGGTTTGCTGTCAACCTCCAAAAAAGTTTTGTTGACGAAAACAACTTAATCCGGCCTTCCATCGGCATGTAGAAAGTTACTGAATTTTTATTTTAGGGTGAACTTATCCAAGGCACATATCTCAAAAGCATGTTGTTTATATGTGGTAAGAAAACAATACGGATCAAATCACACAAGTACTGTAGTTGTAAGAGAAAACAACTTTGTCCCTTTTTTTTCTCTCCTGAAAAATCTTGCCACACACACACACAAATTTCCCTTTTTGTTTGTCTGTCTCCACTCACATCGCCTTCCAGCAACACAGTTTTCTCCACGCCGCTATGTGCCAGCAGGTACTTTGAGTGGAACAGCCGTCCATCGAAGCTGTGCCAAGGCATCAGGGCGGCGCTGGGCAGCGGGCAGCCGCTGGCACAGTTAGCACCCAGCAGGTGGCTCAGTCCTCGGACGTAGAGGGATCCCAGCTGCACCGCGCGACTGGAGAGGAAAGGCAGCTGAGAGCAGGGGAAGGGAAAACGTTTGGTTTTACATTTGGTTGGTAGTACATTTTAAACCACACCGCCATAAATGAAGCAGCAGCATCTCTCTCTCTCTGAGCTGCCATCAGGTCATACTTGACCTCACCACCATGTGACAATAAATTCCTTTAGCTAGAAGTTTATACAAAGCAAACACAGGTCGTCAGCCCCCCACAGTGGCTGAACACACAGCAGATCACTCCACCACACATGAAGAAAGACCTGTTTCATTCAATAACATAATTAATAAACAATTAATTAACAGATCTAACTGTCTTTCTCATCAGTGCGTCCTTATCATTGTTCTACATACAAGTCATTTTGGTTCATTCACCTCAGACATATTAACATATTTATCATGACATTCACATCAATATAGCCTGTAAAGCTCAACTTAATCAAGAAGTGGAGGTTGAGGCATCCTTAACGATGCTGATAACATGTTCTTGTACTGTATTATTATTTAAACAGTCCTGTTGTAAAAAGACATCTGTTTCTTCAATATTCTTAGTGACACCACCCGCAACACATTTCTCTCACTTTTGCTCACAGCTGCTAAAATAATTAAGTGTTTCCCAACCCCAATTTGCGCAACCTTATCTGCTCAATCCTGACACATAAACCACACAATTACATTCCACTCAGACCACCCACTTCTCTGTCACTGTCGATTTAGATTGGTATGTTAAGGTGACAAAGTTGACTGGGTGGGGTGGTTGCTATATCTGACAGTAAAAAAATAAGGCAATGTACAGACATATTTGTATATTTACATATAACAGATTTTTCTGAGTATTTTTTAAGATTAAATGATGCACAACAAATTGTTTCAAGTAACAGATGAGAGGGGGAAGGTGAGGGTGAAAAAAATGTATTGGTTCAATATTTATCTGAATGTAAATTTCCACGAGTTCAAGGAAAAAAGCAAGTTTTATTATTTATTATGTTAATATTTTGTAAAAGTAACAATAGTCATCTCTACTTGTCACTTATTGATTAAGGTATTTGGTAAAGAATATTGTGATATTTGAGCATGTCACCCACTCCAAGAATTTATCTAATTTATCCAATTTATCCAATTTAGCACTCCAAAGTGCTTTTGATGGGATTTTAGAATGTAAAGATAAATATTGTGTATCACATGCATCACCAAATGGGAGACTATCCAGACCCATGATCAATTTCTGATAAATGAATGAGAAAATGCAATAATTGTCACAGAACATTGTTTTTTGTTTTTTCTCCTGCTGGTCGCAGCTATAAACTCGTACAGCTAATCCAGTTAATAGAGCGATTGTTAACCGGGGAAGAGATATGTTGGAACTTTCTATGGAGGAAAACAGGGGTAGCTCAACAAGAAGGAAAGTTGACACAGAAAAAAGAACTTTTTAAAATGAATGGACAGACCAACATATGTTAATTCAAGCAGACTGTACTAGACCGCTG